>CM059201.1:24468835-24951274 GCA_030323885.1 Branchipolynoe longqiensis | reverse complement strand
CCATGACGCCTCCACGCGTCCACACAGTCCTGCGCCGGCCCCCCCCTTAACAGAGGCAACAGTTGAATGAGAGCTACCCTCTCATCCCACATGTTTGACCGCATATCCAACGTAAAGTCCCGCCAACAGATATTCCACTCTTGCTTAATACCTGTAAATGGCTTAGGACGCAGCGTTGGAATACGCGCAGAACCGGCCACGGGATGCCGCAGAACATTCTCATCCAGTTCTAACGTATCCCGATTACACGACTCCCATCCTGCCCCACCCCCAATCGAAGCAGGCTCCCGAATCATATCCATTATTGCAGGATGATGACGGAACAACCACATCTCTTCCACTGAGTACTGGCGACCTACTGGCAGTCCAGGCAATGACGCAATCGGAACTGCGTCACCCCCCATACCCACCGGGTCAGGAATCCTCTCACTCTGTACCTCTTCATGAGTATTACCCACGTAGACGGAGTCCTGCACAACACCTCTCAGATGTTGCCCAGACGCCCCCCCCTTAGAGGTACCACCTTCACTGTAGGGCTCCGGCTCCCTAGGACCCCCACCTCCCCCGCCGCCCCCCTTAGAGGGCGCCGGTGAACGTGGTGAGCCACCCGCGGAAACCGGGCGCGCAGTATGCACTGGCAACTGCGTCTCGTAGTTATCTAACCGTGTAGACTCAGTTACCCCCACATTACTCTCTCCAAGCTCCAAACTGCGTTGAAACGCCAGTTTCTCAGCCTGAAAAGCTGCGCGCTCACTTACAAGAACCCCCAGAGCAGAATTAATGCTACACCTCTCGGCAGCTAGCAACCGTTCACATCTCTGATTCTCCCCTTGTAAATGCCCACTCAGCGCCTCCCGCATAGATAAGTCCTCCGTCTGTTTAGTAAACGCAGCTTGCTGCTCATCTACCAACACCCGATTGGATCTCACCTCTTCAGCGGAAACACGCCGCGCCGCGCTTAGCTCCGCTAATTCGCGCGCGAAAGCGGCAGCATTGGAGACTCTCAACTCATCCAACGACCGCCTCTCCTCTGCCATCCGATCAAACTGGACCCGCTTCCAAGCTCGCAGTCGGCGGATGCGCATCCCCTCTTGACGCTCCACCTCCGACTGCGACCCAGGAACCGTACGACCCATAACCAAATCATGCTCCAACGCGAACGTCAACGAGTCATCGGCTACGAACCCTGTCTCCAAAGTCGGGGAACTCTCCCTATAACAGGGATCACGGGGACCTGCACGTCCAGCTCCCGTCCCCACAGAACGGACAGCTGAACTCCCCCACGGCGAATACTCCAGCGGCATACCTCCCACAGAACCCCCGCGCCCAGCCAGACCTAAATCCTCACGACACGCGATTGAACTGCTACCCTCGTGTACACCTGACCCCGAATCACTACTGATCGACAGAGACTGCATACCATCGAGAGCGAAGCCCCCCTTCATCGTACTCCCCGTAATGCCCTCCCCAGTATTTTTACGAACTGAGAGAACATCTCGCACTGTTACCGATGGCGCGACATCTTTCGACGACGCGCCACCACTATCAGAATGAGTGCCCAACCGCGTGTCACGCCCACCACCCTGTATCACCCCCGTCGTAAACAACGGCGCAATACCGGGTGGCGGACTGCCACTCAGTCGGGCTAACTGCGTCCAATAGCTGTCAGCACTTTCGGCATGTCTAGACGACACCACCGGCACAAGTGGCGGAGTGGCTACGCCCCCCCCACTCACTGACACACGGCGGCGGTCCCCTACAACGCCGGCACCTGCATTTGGAATGAACGTACATACATCAACATTCCTATCAGGTGAACTGTGAGCGTGGTGCGGTGCACTCACCGCAGAAGCGTCCACGCCCACCGGTAACCCAACTGCGCCGGGGCTCCCCGCACCACTGTCTTGGTACTGGCGCCCACTACGCAGTTGACCTGCCGTCGCTCCCTCCATAACTATGAATTACGAAGAGAACCTACCTGCGGAGTCCATGGCCCAGGTCCAATACTTACCCCCTTACGCAGAAGGCAAGCTGGCTCACGGCACCAATGTAATGGCCCACGGCCCTCCGACTCACCCTTTCTCTCACGAAAGAACACCAAGATTCAATACAGTGTACGCTTCACCTGGTTTATTGAAACCTCTGCTCTCCGCGGTGTCAGTAGTTGTCTGACCCGCCCCCTGACTCGCCAGATCCCACATCGACTCTATAGGTGTGTGTGGGGGGGTGGGTCAACCACACGCAGTAGAGGTCAGCCCGGCTAGGGTCTGACCGGTGGTGACCCGTGCCGCCACCTAGCGCAGTGTAGTGGAACTGCGCCAGTGGCGTCGTAGTCTCCGCTGCTACCGCGTGATAGTAGAGCTCATGTTCAGACTACTACAATATTTAATCTCCTCTCCTCTCCTCAGCTCTCCTCTCCTCTCCTCAGCTCTCCTCTCCTCAGATCTCCTCAGCTCTCCTCTCCTCAGATCTCCTCTCCTCAGCTCTCCTCTCCTCTCTTCAGCTCTCCTCTCCTCTCCTCGGCTCTTCTCTCCTCAGCTCCCCGTCCTGATATGACCTTAGATGTTGCTAGGATGTAAAACAACAACAAATAAACAACAATCTCCTCAGCTCTCCTCTCCTCAGCTCTCCTCAGTTCTCCTCTCCTCAGCTCAGCTCTCCTCTCCTCAGCTCTCCTCAGCTCTCCTCTCCTCATCTCAGCTCTCCTCTCCCCAGCTCTCCTCTCCTCAGCTCTCCTCTCCTCAGCTATCCTCCCCTCAGCTCTCCCTCAGCTCTCCCTCAGCTCTCCCTCAGCTCTCCCTCAGCTCTCCCTCAGCTCTCCCTCCTCTCCCCTCCTCTCCTCCCCTCCCCTCCCTCCCCTCCCTTCCCCCCTCTCCCCCTCTCCTCCTCTTCTCTCTTCTCCTCTTCACCATCCTCCCCTCTCATTCCCTGTCGCATCATTCCGACACATCACCCTTCCTTGTCATCTAAGCAACTCCGCTCTCCTCCCACCGCCACCCCTTGCACCACCTCATGTTCGGTCGTCTCACCTCATCCCTCAGCTCCTATCGGTCTTCATAACACTGTCTGATGACATGTAATGCGTCAGTGACCACGTTATAATCCACTTCCTGTCAGTGGAGGATCACCGACCGGTATTCCCAACACTCCGTCGGCCACCTTCAATAGCAAGAAGTCCACCATACCGCAACCAGCCATCCCTTCATATGTGAATCAAGCACGCCTTTATGTTATAGAAGTGCAACTATCCAAACCTAGTAATCAGCAATGGCTGCCATGGGACATACACCGCTACTACCTGGCGTGGAAGGCGCCGACCAGCGGATTGAACCCGCGTGAACGATTATGCGAGGTATATAAATATATGTCGTGGGGGTGATGAAAATGGGAAATATTGCGCCTAGAGTGGGACTCGACCCCACATCTCTTTACATTCCGGGCCAGTGTGCTAACCATTACACCACCTAGGCTGCCTGATATCAATACACTACCCACGCCTACCTGTCTATGTGGTTACTTGCCTGAGAGGTCAGTGCAGGCCACTACACTTGTTCCCCTGGAATTGTAATTTTTTTAATGCTTACAATTACATACATGCAGGCAATGCACTTACACATACATACACAGGGTAGGTTCAACAACCATACAGTGTGTAACTTGTACAGGATCATGGTCACGGCGACCAGTGTCATGGGGGTGACGAAAATGGGAAATATTGCGCCTAGAGCGGGATTCAAACCCCCATCTCTTTGCATTCCAGGGCCAGTGTCCTAACCATTACACCACCTAGGCTCCCTGATATCAACACACTAACCACACCTACCTGTCTATGTGGTTACTTGCCTGGGAGGTCAGTGCAGACTACTACATATATATATATATATATTTATATATATATACAATCTCCATATATATATAATCTTCAGATATATGTATACGTCACGATTGTGTGTAATTAAATTTGTACAGAATGCATTCTATAATCATATAACAAGAAAAGATTTCTTCACTTAAAGGTAAACATTTCGTCAGCCGAATAATACAGTTTTTTTCCTTAGCCCTTCACTGAGCAACATTTACATAGTTTATCAAGTGAGTGTAATATATCGAATCAATGTTAAGCCTTTATAATTTAACTAAACTTATATAACAGAGAGCACACGCAATACTTATATATATAGCCCAGGAACTAGATTATATTTGGTTCTGGGGCGTAGTGTCAGTAGATAGTCAATATTCAGGTTGATCAAACGGTGGTCTGTTGGCATCTTTGAAGAATCTTCCATTTCTTAGGCTTACATACACCTTCCTGTGGTGGGCGCCGTTGGCATTGCCACCTGACATCACCCCATCCCCATCCCCCCCCCCCCACCCCCACCCCCCCCCCCCCCCACACACACACCCTCCCCCCCCCCCCCCCCCCAGCCTCTGTCGTCCCTTCCACACACGCGAGGCGATGACCAGGGATCTACCTGTCTGGTTTCAACGTCTGGGAAGATAGTGAGGCTTGTCTATGATAGGGATTCTGGGATGACATAAAGCAAAGCATACAGTGCCCGACAGTTTATTTTCTCGGCAGGTGTGATGAATTCTACAATAGCAGATTCAACACATGTGCTGCTTTGATATTTAATACAAACTAAAAAAACACACACACAAAACAGCGAAATTACATTATTTACTGTAAATCTCAATTGATTACGTCGAGTTCGACATATCTCTGAATGGTCAAGTCATAGTTCAATTGCATCGGTCCGTGTTCGCATATATAATTGGTTTGGTCTTAGTTTTTTATATCAACATTCAGGCTCATATCAGGGCGGGTACCGCCTTGTGACAACTTTTTAGTGCCACCTAACTGCCATACCGTTGTAAAATATTCCGATTTACAGCACTGGTGGGGGAATGCAAATGTTCTAGTATTGATTGGGTATACGTGACCAGGTGCATGTATGTGTATATGTAGGTGCTGGTGGTGCCTGATTGAGATGTAAATAGACATAGTAATGCTGGCAGGACTGTGTGTAAGGGGCCCTCAGAGCCTACCCCATCCCCCCTCTGCTAGTCAGGATCACCACACTCAGGCTCAAGGCAGGTGGTGGCCAGGGGAGCCACACTGCTTGATGGTGGTGGGCAGATCACTGGTAACCATGGGGACCAGGAATGCTGGATCCCTATTGGTAGAGCTAGAAATCCTTGTTTCTCATTGGGAGAATGGGGTGGGGTGAGACTCTATACTGAATACATGTACCATATAAATAATAAACTAGAGGGCTTGACTCTCTCTCTTCTTTCACACTTTATACTCTTCCTTTCTCTTTGTCTGTATTGATTTCACTATAGCCTGCCTACACAACCACAGATTCGAGCCGTAGACTTTACACTGTGTCACTGGCAACGTTACCTGATATCCCATTCAGTCACAGTGAGCGTCAGTGACTTGCCCTATCTTAGTAATACCGTATACCAAGCAAGGAACACTTTTGTAAGCCAATTTTGTCTCGGCCAGGGATTGATCCACCATGTGAAGCGGGCGTTCTATATACTGGGCAATCCTGTTCGGGTCCGCATCTATTCAGACATGTAATAGAAACAGACGGGATGGCCGAATGAGTTAGAGCGTCCGTCTCCCGTGTTGGTAGATCGTCGGGTCGTGGGTTCGAACCCTGGTCGAGTCAAACCCACGATCCCACAATCGACCAACATGGGAGATGGACGCTCTAACTCATTTGGCCACCCCGTCTGGCCATCCCGTTCCTCTGACCTAATATAGTATTAGTAATAGACCCTGTTTGATTCCATATATTCATTCCCCACCCAACACGGTAGATTATGGCGGTTTATGCCCCAACCTGCTGTGAGATATATTGTACCCACGTGTTAAGTGCCTGTCACACTATGCCGGATTGAGCAAAGGACTGAATTTTCTAGTCCAGTGGTGTTCGGGCGTGAAATGTATTAAAATGTCTCAAAGTGTTGCGATATCGGATCAAAGGCCGCTGGAGGAATGAACATTAAACGGACATGAAACATACATGAATGGATAGCCAATGGACAATAAGCGGACTAAACAAACTCAAACTGGACAAGAACCATAGACGTCAATCGGGCACCATCCGTTCCAAGTTTTGTGCATGCTCAAAACTTGTAACGGATCAGGCCAGATATCAACAGATATCAACGGTTATGCAACAGATATGCAACAGACTCAAACCAGACTTTGCCGGATATCAACATACTTTGTTCGGTTTCTTTCCGTTTCCCCAATCCGATGATGTGTGACAGAGCCTTTACTTTTGTATCTCATCGTCATGTATCTATCTATCTACAATGGTTGTTGTACCGAATTACATTACACTATATTGTCAATTCGCTATGTGCTTAAAAAGTAGATGCCTTTCTTTGGTAAAATGGGGCAGTTGGTAAAGGCAGCGAATTATTATTATTTCGCCTCCACAGGCATCAGAATCAGGCGATAATTCGAGGTGTGTGTGGGCTGAAGACCGTGTTGGTGGTGAGGTGGAGAAGGGGCGTTTTAGTCTGTTTTTCATTCAGTTTCTCACTGCATTCCTCAGTCTGTTCCTCACTTTGTTCCTTAAGCGTGCATTCCTTACACGCGATATGCTGTATGCTGCATGCGGCATGCGGTATGCGAATGGCATGATTCCTTCTATGCGGTATGTGGTATACGGCATGCGGCGAGGTCTCACACGGGTGGTTCCTACCTTTATCCACAGAAATAGGAATAGTTATCTATGCTTTGGCAATTATAAAGGTAGGAACCCCCATGTGAGACTAATCACTATGTACACGGCACCACCACCACCACCACCACCACCACCACTACTACTACTACTACTACCATATGTTTCCCCTCCACACACACTAATCACTATGTACACAGCACCCCTCTATGCCTGTGTGTCCCCTCCGCACCCCTGTGTGTGACCATTCCGTAATGATCAGTGGCCTCTCCTCGTCTAAAACTAATGGACACATGCGACTGATGGTTTCTATTTGCATACCACTTGCCGCATGCCACATGCCGCATGCCGCACTGATGGCTACATGGACCGATCGAGTTGTCGCATTCGCATTCGCATACCGCATGTAAGGAATGTAGCCCATAGGCTTCAAGGCGTTTCGATTTTTTGTCACATTCGCATTCGCATTCGCATTCGCATACCGCATACCGCATGTAAGGAATGTACCCTTTAGCCTATTCCTCAGTATGGTTCTCAGGTGGTCCCTCTGCATATTCTTTATTCTGTTAAGCAACCTCATCTTCATTCTGTTCCCCATTTTGTTCCTCCAGCTGTTCTCAGTCTGTTCCTCAATTATTCTTCACTCTATCTTGTTCTAAATTCTCTTCCTCAACCCGTTCCTCAATTTCTTCCTCATTCTGTTTAGAAACTCCTCTTGTTCCTTAATTGTTATTCTGCCACAAGCTCAGTCTGTTCGTTAAGGCCCTGTCACACATCACCGGATTGAGCAACAGACAAAATTGTGTAGTTCGGGCATCATAAGTATCAAAATGTATTAAAATGTGTCAAAATGTTGCGATATCGGGTCAAAGGCCGCTGGACGAACGGACATGAAACGGACAAGAAACGGACATGAAACGGACATGAAACGGACATGAACAGATTGCCAACGGATGGTAAGCGGACTAAATGGACTCAAACCGGACAAGAAACGTAGACATCAACCCGGTGGCATCCGTTCCAAGTTTTGTGCATGTTCAAAACTTGTACGGACACAAACTGGACTATCAACGGACTTCATTCAGTTTCTTTCCGTTTCCTCCAATCCGGTGATGTGTGACAGCCGCTTTAGCCTCTCAGTTTGTTGTTCATACTGTTTCTTAGTCTGTTCCTCGGCCTGATCTTCAGCCCCTTCTTCAGTCTGTAGTGGCTGGGCGGTGTACGCGTGCGCAGAGAAGTAGGAGGAGGCGACGTGTGGGATAGATGGTGATGGGAGTGGAGAGGGGGGGGGGGGTGTTAGGGGCGCGCGTGGGGGGGGGGGGAATTGAGGTGGGTAGAAGATGGAAAAGAAGGAAGTGGAGGATTGATTTGTGCAGTTCTTAATTACTCACAATGACCCATTAAGGAAGGCAGCTGTTGCTTGTATCCATTAGTAATCTCCCCTCCCTCCCACACACACCACATCTTCCTCCACCCTCTCCCTCTCCCGACCCAGAAGCCCAACCCACCCTTCCACAACATCCATCCTGGGCACCATGCAACACTCTCCCTTTCTTCAACCCGGCAAATTCTCACACTCACATTCACACCCACACTCACATTCACACCCACCCGGCCAGTCCCCTGCACGCATCTACCACGAGCCACCTTCGTCTGTTGGAACTTCGCACCTAATTCTATATTAAATGTATTAAAACAAAAATGCAGAAATACAGACAGGAGATTGCTGTTTTTTTCTAACTCCTCATTCCCAGTGCACCTCCAAAGCATATTCCACTCCTGCATCCCTTCTGGTGTTTTCATCGAGCCAATTCCATTTGTTACATTGTTGTTATTTGTTATTTGTTCATCTCGAGATATTTATACGCGCTTGAATTATTAATTAAAAAGGTAAAGTTTGTAATGGTGCTGTCACATTACGATTCATCGCGCAAACGTACGTTGACATATATGATTTTTTGCTGCTAAGTTGGGATACATCGTTATGCGTTACGCATGCGTTAGGCGCTCATTGGTATACGTCAATGTATGTTGACATTCGTCAAGATACGGCGTCGCACATCAGGGGTGTCGGCAAAGTTTTGTGCATGCACAAAACTTTCGACGTACGACAACGTTCGACAACGTGTGGATTTTACATCCGCCATACATTATGTATATGTTAGGTGTATGTCGATGTACATTAGACGTAAGTTAGTCAAACATTGTTCACTACTTTGCACTATGTTGACCTACTTTAAAGGCAGTGAGAACATACAGTCCGCATACTGACAATGTATGGATAATGTATGCCTAACATATGCCTAACATATGTTTAATGTATGTTTAGCATTTCTCCATGTATATAATGTATGACGCATAGTTCTGGCGATCGAATAACGTATATAACGTTCACTGGCGTTCTGTGAATGTACCGTGAGCATAATTTGAGCATTTTTTGCCTGGAGATACATTAGCCATACATTGGTCATACGTTGGCCATACACTGTGTATACGGTATGCATACGTACAACATTGCCCCCCATGCCGAAAAGTTTGATGCTTCTCGACGTAAAAAAGTGATTTTACGTGTTGGCAGCGCGCTGGCGAGATGCGTCGTAATGTGACAGGGCCATAGCAGTAGTATGCTGCACTCACCCTCACTTGCTTAGAACCCACATGCACAAGTAGGTCTACATATGTTTATTACATCCAGAGCCAAGGTAGTCCATCAGCGAGGACTCTTACTCTGGAATGGCAGTAATGTAGGTTCTAGTCCACTCTCAAGATGACATCGTATATATTTCCATCAGTACAATGACAATATCAAGAAGTATTAAAGAAAATTTGTATTTATAACTGAATTCTGCGTGATGTAATTATATCATTGCATATCCTCATGATAAAACTGAATTTATTCATTCATAATACACATATACTAATTGGAGATAAAAATGAAGAGCAAAACGCGAGGTCATGTATTTTGCCTATTTATTCAATGAATTCTTGTTAAAAAGATGAACCTAATTTTTAAATCGGTTGTTCCACTAGCTCATTACACATTGGCCAGCCTCTCATACATTGCTACATTTCTTTTCTTGAAGATGTATACTGCCTATCATGGATAAGTCTGAATAGACTTGTTTTCACCATGAGACAGTTTGTCAATAGAAAGCCTGAGCCTACACTTTTACCGACCCAAGGGATTTTTAACCTCCGACACAACATAGACATGGTATGAGAGCAACTGGCCTTTGGTGATGCTGCAAGTTATACACAACTGTGGAAATCCAAATTGGCAGAGGTGGGGGCACAGGGAATCGAACTACAGACCTTCAGATTAGGAGTCTGACCTCGAAAAAAGTCTGACACTCTAACCACTTTGCCACAGAGAACACCTAGGCTATCAGTTTTACCATGATGGTGTTACACCATAGTTGTACGCATCCAACTCATCATGCAAGTATATCTTCCATCGTCCATGACCTCTACCAACCGCAGAAGTACTATGCTAGTCATACATCAGCACATGTGATAATCGCCCTCATTTAGGATACTACCACAAAAATGACTGCATTGGAAGTGCTAGTATTTTTAAAAGCTCCATCTAAGGTCATATCAGGATGGGTACCGACTTGTGGCAGTGCGCACTTATGGCGACTTTATAGTGCTGCCCCACTGGAAGACCAGGCCACCAGCACCATGACCTGATATCCCACTCAGTCACATTATCCTGACACTGAGCCAACCAGTCCTTGCCCTATCCTAATAATGGCGAGCGCCAGGCTAGGAAGCGACAAGTATCAATTTTTAAGTCATTGGTTTGACTCGACCAGGGTTCGAACCCACGACCCCACGACCCCACGATCTACCAACACGGGAGATGGACGCTCTAACTCATTCGGCCATCCCATCTGGTCCAATGCAGTTTGGATCTTGTAGGTACAATCGGAAATAACTTGAAGTGAGGCTCTGAAATAACTAGATCAGTAGTAGTACAGCCTTGCTGGAAATAAATACTCATTCATATTTCTATTTAATATAAAAACAAGCAAAATATCTGCCATTCTTTATAATCACAATTAAAACAGAAGCACACGCAAAAAGAAGCACCACAAAAACACCACCGCCTACACATTCTACATCCATGGCCTAGTTCCAAATGAAGCTATGCATTGGCATTACTGAGTTAAAAGAAAACTCAATGCGATTGAGGTTGATGAAGCTTGCGCGATAGCTGGTGATCTCCTCCAGCAAGATGTTGATTCATCATTTACGACATAAAGAAAATAACTTATGCCTCGTCCAGAGACTAATCTAAAGGGTAGAGCAGATGTTTCTTTCAGCTGGCATGAGGTAGGCGCTGGGGACTGAGAAGGGCCATGGCGCGCTGTAGGGGTGGGGTGGGAACTTATGGCCCTGTCACACTACGACGTAACGCGCCAGCATAGGGAGAACATGAAAATAAATTTAACACGTCGAAAATCTTGCCGTAATATGCAAATACGGGCCCAAGTTGGACGTCAGTGCTGCATTGGCGACGTGAGCGTTACGTCAGTCTAGCATCATGGCAACGAGAGAGGACAAAGGAATTATTAACTGTGTCAACATGAGGCTAGCGAAACCCCAGCGCGCGCAACGTCAGTCTAGCATGACTGTTGCGGCGGCTTAGCATCGAGCGGACGTGATCATGCCAGTCTTAGCGTGGCCCGCACATTCCTCCTCCCTGTGCGTCACTATGAAGTAACGCAACGTTGATCTAACATAGCCGATGCATCCCTCCCGCATGTCTAATGTCAGCGTAATGTGAGTGTAATGTCATCCAAACGTCACTGCATCACGTCAAGCTACGTCGAAAGTTTTGGACATGTCCAAAACCTGGACGCGCGCTGACGTAACTCGACATAACCTGACATAACTTGACGTAAATCGATGTCTGTCTAACGTAAGCATGACGTAACTCGATGTACCTCAACGTAAAGACCAAAATTCACCTACGTCAGCTTACATTACCTCCTTACATCGTAGTGTGACAGGCCTATTACTTCTGCACGCAGAGCTGTATTGTAATCTTTGTATAGTGTAGAGAGAGCAATGACTGCACTTAAAGATCCACTAACACAATTCTGACCTACATTCTAAGTGGAGTAGCCAGCTACACAACTGGAATCATCGAATCGGATACACTGCCACTGGGATCATAATGGAATATCTTATTCAGTACCATTATTCTAACACTCAGCCAAACAGTCCTTTGAGACAGGTCAGCACCGGTACTGATATAACCACACATATTTCTAGGTCAGAAAACTCCATGTTTTCACTTCCGAAACCTGTCAAACTTCTATGTATTTGCAATGCGTTGTGCTATATAATGTTGCTATATAAAAACCAAATTTACTTTGGTGCCGCTGAAGAAATTGGACTTGAGATGTGGATTTATGGATGCATTATCATAATTATAAAATAGTTAATAGTCCATTTGCAATGTATATCACTAGACCAAGCGATGTCGCATTGAACTTATTTCTTATTATTACTTTGTTGGTTATGCAATGGTTTGGTCTGCTAAGTTATTATCACGTGATATTAGACACAAGTAAAGACGATGATTTGACAGTAAAATAATGCACAAATTAATCAAATTAAACCTAGTCAGTCAGCATAATAGACCTATCTCTCATTTCTCCGCTTTGAGTGATTGGTTTTTAATCTGCGCTTCTCAATGAGGGTCTTTAACCTAAACGCTCTATTACGTTTTGTCTGTTTGTTTGTTGTTATTTTACGTCCTAGCAACATCTAAGGTTATATCAGGACGGGGGTTCCTTTTTGTCTGGATCCCATTGAACTAACTACACGCCAACATTTTAAGTGAAACTGTCTAAATCAACTTAGATCTACACTGCATTGCCAAACAGTTGGTAAAATAACCAGGCTACTCCCAATGATAGCAATTGGTCAAGGAGTCTGGCTACTGCTTTTACTCCTAGTAGTACTATTTAACTACTAATATTATACTTTTTCTTTTTTCTTGAAGATTTATACTGCCTATCATGGATAAGTCTGAATAGACTTGTTTTCACCATTAGACAGTTTGTCGATAGAAAGCCCGAGCCTACACTTTTACCGACCCAATGGATTTTTAACCTCCCACACCACATTGACATGGTATGAGAGCAACTGGCCTTTGATGACACTGTAAGTTCTACACAGCAGTGGAAATCCAAATTGGCAGAGGTGGGGGGCACAGGCAATCGAACCACTGCCCTTCAGATTAGGAGTCTGACCTAGAAAAAAGTCAGACACTCTAACCACTCCCCCAGAGAGAACGCCACTACAATTTTCACCAAATTACCAATCGCAATACTGTACTTGTATTACCACTACTATTACTATGTGTATTACAAGTACAATTACTACTTGCATTACCACTACTATTAGTTACTACTTGTATTACCACTACTATTACTACTTCTATTACAACTACTATTACTTATTACGTGTATTGCCTCTACTATTACTGCTTGCATTACCACTACTGGTTGTACATCTGTTGGTACTTTTAAAAAAGGTCTTAAGACACATTTGTTTAAATCTGCTTTTAACTGGGTGAAATTTATTTTCCTGTATATTTGTTTGTTGTGTAAAGCGCCTGAGAATGGCTCGCTGGATCGGGCGCTATTTAAATGTTTATTATTATTATTACTATTACTACTTGTATTAGCACTACCATTACTACTTCTATTACAACTACTATTACTTATTACATGTATTGCCTCTACTATTACTACTTGCATTACCACTACTATTACTGCTTGTATTACAACTACTATTACTACTTCTAGTACAACTACAATTACTTATTAGATGTATTGCCTCTACTATTACTACTTGTATTACCACTCCTATTACTACTTCTATTACAACTACTATTACTTATTACTTGTATTGCCTCTACTATTACTACTTGTATTACCACTACTATTACTACTTGTATTACCACTCCTATTACTACTTCTATTACAACTACTATTACTTATTACGTGTATTGCCTCTACTATTACTACTTGCATTACCACTACTATTACCACTACTATTACTACTACCATTGTTGCTACAGTTACTATAGTCTTGGCTATTATTGATGTGGAAGTACAGATCAGTTGGATGAAAGTTGCAGAGCTATCAGTACCTCATTTATATCGATGCGTTCCTATTCAATATCAGGAGGACAATAACGACTTCTCGCAATCATCTACCTTAGAACTCGGCAGCCTACACACAAAAAGAGATAGAATAATTCCCCATTCCTATAGATTGAAAAATAGGGGCCATGGGGGATGTGGATGCTTCCTATGGGAGGGGGGGAGTTTGTGAATTGAGGATCAGGGAGCAATTCGCCCGGCTGAGGTACCCGGATGTCCCCAGACGGCTCTCTGCACCGGAAGACGTCGACAGATGAATTGAGAATGATTGCGCGCGCGAGAATAGGGCCAATGGCGACCTTGACCTTGCTGGTGGGGTCACGTGAACAGCTGTCACACGTTTGCGCCCACAATGGAGGAGGTGTGGATAGGCACTGGGTTGAAGGGGTGGGGGGGGAGTCGAGGGAATGGTGGTGGGATGGGAGAGGAATTTTGGAGGGCTCCCTCAGGGGTGGCGGATGGCCCCTGGATTTGTCATCGGTTTGGGATTAGAGCGCAATGAGTAAGGGGTGGAGAGAGAATGGGTGGCGCCACCTATTGGATGGAGAAAGTGACAGACCGGAAGTGTTAAGTTTGCCGAAAGTGACAGACCGGAAGTGTTAAGTTTGCCGCGCCTCTTCCGTTCTGCCCAACCCCTTTTTCTGCGCGTGTTTATCTAGATGGACAAACCGCAATCATAACACACCCAGAAAGGGACAACACAAATTAGGTCAAATAGACACGCATTCCTTGTTTCCCTCCATGACTTCCCCTTCCCTCGCTGTCCCTCCCAAAATAACCACACACACACACACACACACACAAAGACCTCCGCCCCCCCCCCCAAATTAAAAAAACCAATGTAAACAAATCTTCGGCGCTCTATTTTGAATATTCGTCTTCTTTCGTTTTGCTGATCAGCTAATTAATTGTTGTTTTTTTTATTTTTTTTATTTTTTTTATTGAGGCTGTATTTATACTGTCCATAGCATATAAGCCTGGGTATTCAGGCTTGTTTTCAATGCTGGCCAGCTGTAGTGTTGGTGTTGTCTTTATCACACAGTAGCTGCTGATAAGGTATTTGATTGCCTGTATTTCAGTAGCAGATAGATAGTTGGTTGGTCTGGTTAGTACTATAGTAGTCTATGTTAATTTTTTTTGGATTTTCTTGGCATATATGTGCTTTATTTTTTCTACTCTTATTTCTAGACTAGCCTACTCCTATTTACATATCATAGGCTTGTACGCAGCTGTGAGGTGTGTTATCTGGGTGCTTTTGGTATGGTTACCTTCCATTGGGCGTCTCGCTGGTGGGCCGTGACATGTATCACCTGCCCCTTTGGCGGTGCAGCTTAGTTGGGGGTTCCTAGCCTTATTTTGCACAGATATTTTTTTGTATGTTTTTAGGTCAGGAATTTGTCGTTCCTTTACTGTTTGGGCATTCCACACCCTTGGCAGCCATTTCTAGCGTGCTTCTCTCGTGAGCTTTTATTTGGCTTCTGGTCTGCTTTAGTAGTGGCGCATTATTTGCTCTAGTTGCCCTTTGTGGTTTTGTTAGGAGTTTATTGTCTTGACTATAGCTGTATGCTAATGTTTTCAGATGAATTATTCTCCTATTTTCTAGCAATTTTACTTTGGTTCTTTTGTGTATGTCATAGGTGGGGTGCAGCTTGTCTACTCTGAGGCAGATTTTCAGGGCTCTGTTCTGTAGTGTTTGCAGTTTTTTTAGAAGTTCTTTCTTTGCACCCATGTAGTTTACATCTCCATAGTCAAAATAGGGTAGCACCATGCCCTTGAAGATTTTTATTGACATTTCTTGTGTCATGTAGTCTCTTAGCTTTGCAAATAGCCACAGTTTGTGGTTTACCTTTTGGACAATTTTGTTTATACATAGGTTGTAGTTTAGTTGGCTGTCCAACTCAAGGCCTAGGTATTTGTAATGGTCTACATTTTCTAGTGTTTGGCTTCCTAGCTTACAGTGTAGTTTTCTTTCTGGCATTTGTTTATGCGAGAAGAGAACTGTTTTTGACTTGCTTGTGTTGATGGTTATTTTGTTGGACTCACACCACTCATCCAGTTTTAGTAGGAGCTTGTTTAGTTTAGTTATTACCTCCTCTTCTGTGGTGCCGTTTGCATATATGACTGTGTCATCTGCATATAGTTGGAGGCATTCGGTTTTGTAACCATTTTTCAAGATCGTTTATGTAGATTATAAAGAGCAGTGGCCCTAGCACTGGACC
Organism: Branchipolynoe longqiensis; assembly: GCA_030323885.1. Taxonomy (NCBI): domain Eukaryota; kingdom Metazoa; phylum Annelida; class Polychaeta; order Phyllodocida; family Polynoidae; genus Branchipolynoe; species Branchipolynoe longqiensis. Next base: position 24,935,167 of record CM059201.1, on the reverse strand, counting down.
CTTGGGGTACACCACATGTGACAGGTTGGTTGTCTGATAGTGTATTGTTTATTTTTGTTCTCTGTTGCCTGTCTTTCAGGTAGCATTTTATCCAGTCCATAGTGTTGGATTTTATGCCCATGGATTCTAGTTTTTCCAATAGTATGTTATGGTCTACTGTATCGAATGCTTTGCTGAAGTCAATGAAGGCTGCTCCAACTAATTGTTTTTGGTTCATTGACGCCAATATGTCATTTGTTAGGTTAGCTATTGTTGTGTTTCACTCAATATTTTTCAGCAAGCTTATTGGCAACACAATTAGGTTGTTGTTTTATTGGAATAATTGTCAGTTCAGGTGGACATTATTTCATCCAGGGGTTGAAATAATAACAGTCAAAACATGACTAATTAACTTTCAGTTTTATACACCGTACCAAGTTGCAACACAGGACTGCTTCAAGTGGACTTTTCCATCTACATCAACACAGATCGTGCGGGCATCAAAGACACCTGGGTAAGTCATGCACGCTTGTCATTTGACATTAAATGCAGTCCTCCACAAATATATTTAATCGCTGCATTGAGGCTGATGTAATTGGTGCATATAATCATGCGATCCTTTCATTTTCGATTGCAGATTTCGGCTGCGTGCTGAAAAAGCATTAGGAGATTGGAGCGTCAGATACTGAAGCGTTTTGATTGATATCAGCTGTGACTCTTTGATTACAAAAATAATATTTAAATTGAAGAGGTCTTGACGAATTATCGGTTACTTTTATGGTAAAGACAGAATTGCTCAAACATGTTATTTTCTCCGAGGTAAGAGTTCAGGTGCAAAAACAAATGCCAATCCAGAAAAGTAGTTTAAATAAAAGGTTTATACCTGAAAACTATTTTAATTCTCATTAATTCCACTTTTCATATGATCATATAGTTATGGAGCAATGAACAAAAAAGTAAGAATATGACAAAAATAACTTTTTGTAGGTTTGATTGTAATGTTCAGGGGCGTAGCTAGACCTTTAATGATGTGCACTCCTAATTTCGGCAGGGGGTTTAGGGGGCCGCTTAAGCTTAAGCTGGCGGATTTTACATATTTTAGACTTGAGTTTTCGACACTCTGGACTACTACATGCCTCCTCTCTCTCGCTCTCTTTATTATTTTTTAGCTAGACCTTTAACAATGTATACTCCTAATTTCGGCAGAGGGTTTAGGGGGCCGCTTAAGCTTAAGCTGGCTATTTTTTTTGACAAAACGATGTGGACGTTTTGGCGTACACGCGTACGCCTAGCTACGCCCCTGATGTTTATCCCCATTTTTGGATTGGCGTTTACATGTTTTTTGCGCCTGAACGCTTCATAAGTAAACTAAGGTTTTCGGCGTATCACACACACTCCTCCAGGTGCTTAGTAAAACCACTGTGTCTCTTATCCAGGGTCACTTCCACTGTTCAGTCGGATTGTGTCCACACAGGTATACTTTTTTTTTTAGGCAGCCTCAATTCCCAGCCATGCGAAAAGAACGATATTGTGCTGATAAATACTGGCAGTAAATAAGCAAAGGGTAACAAAGAAAAATGACCGAGTTTTTTTTCCGTCAGTTTAATTTAGTTCAACTTACTTGTCTGCTATCTGCAGGGTCACAACCACGCCCCGGCGAGTGACATGCACATGTTCTGTTCCAGAGCATCATACATAGCACTATGGGATCGGTTGAAATAGTACAGATAGCCACTCTGGTTCTCGAGTGTGGCTTTTAACTATTAGATCAGATCCATCCACCTGGAGGGACCTGGGGGAGTGGCCACATTTTTGGGGAACCTGATTATTTATAAATATGTCCCAACATGCTCCTGCTAGAGAATTACTTCTCACTTCTTATGGAGCCCTCCCCCCTCTTCCACCCCCCCCTCCCACCCCCAACATAAGCACAATCTCCTCAGCGCGAACTATGACTTACCCCAGTCACCTTTCCTCCTTTCAAATCCAGCATCTATACAAATTAAAGTCGCCGGCTATACCTCACTCAGATACAAACGAATCCAGCATCTCCAAACATACCTTTGCTTAGTTTGTTCAGTTCATGCCACTGAACATGTGGGAGGAGAGTTGAGGTCTGTGATGTATGAATGACATCATAGGTGGGATTCCCTCATCACATGATCTAGAGGGGTTCCCCACACACAGGGGAAGCCATAGCAACCACCAAGATGGCAGCCACAGAAAGCTCTCAATTCAACTTTTAAAGTCTATTAATGTACATGATTTAATCAATTATTCACACTAAAAGTAGCTGGTTATGATAAATAACAATTTGAACTTTATATAAAAGTGTCAGTGCTGCTGGACTAAATAAAACTCAACAGAAGCAACCAATGTCAGCACTCTCCCCCCACATATGTAGTTGCATGAACTGAAAACTGGCAAACGTATGCTTGGAGAGCATTTGTCGGAGTATGGGTAGTGTCTCAGCGACCTATATCTGGTCCCTTTAACATGCTCAATTTTTCCTGTGGCTTCATTCTAATTATGTTATGAAAATGCAGTCCCTGTTAGGTTGAAGAGGTAGCACATTGGAATGACCATGAATAGGCTGACCTGTTTGGAAATTGAGGCCACGTCAATTTGTATCATTACCGTTCCCGTTGTATGTACCCATGGAGACTCCATTTGCAATATATAAGTGAATCCTTAATCAATTCCCGGTATCGGATTGATTATATCAACGGACGAATGAGTGGAACTAGCAGAGAACGCCTATAAGCTCATCAGATAACATACGCATGCGCGGCGTTCTACTTCCGGTAATAGCTCTGGCAACAGCCGCTCTGCCGAAGACAGCTGGCACTGACACTGTGATCGTGCGCTTTGTTTTGTTACAAACTTTCCAACTATCTTCACCAACATTTGGATATTTTCTTGAGAATTTAGCATTTGTTTCTTTTCCCCTTTTCTTTCAGGGTATTTAGATTAATTGGGTTTGATGTAAATAATTGTATTCTCCGGCAATAACAGACGACAATCCCACACACATAATTAACATGTTGGTGTAAGCGACATGTGTGACTGACTTGAGCAGCGCAGCCCCCCCTCCAGTGATACCGTGCTGTCGAAGATTGCCACAACGCGTCGCCACCAGCGTCGAACGTCGACCAATGAAAAACAGAGTTTCATATTTGAATAGGGTCAAACACGGCACGCTTGTTTTCATAGGCTGTTGGCGTCTTGTGGTGGGAAAATAAAATGGCAGCGCCAGAAAGGATACTGGGACATCCTGCAATAACACAAACGCACCGGTCCCCCTCGCAGACGCATGCGTCACCGGAAGTTACGAGGCCATAAGCAATAGCGACAGCCCAAAGACTTTAAAACCCAGCAACCAAGAATGGGTAATATGTAAGAAGCGGTAATAGCTTATCCTGGGAATAACCTTTTCCCTGGAGTTTGCTATTGCAAGGATAGGGGTGTGCCTAGGTTCATATACAAGAGTGAATATTGCGTTGGGAATAGCTATCCCCCCAATAGCTGATGCCTACTTTTTTGCTGGCTGGTCGTTAAACAAACGAAGGGAATAGCTATCCCATTAGGTTATTTTTAGATTGGGGATTTCGGTAGTCAGGTTCCAGTTTCGACTGTAAACGGTGGCTGCTGTACAGGGGCAGTATGCATGAAAAAGTTGTTATTTCTCCGGTGTTAATGGCCGCTACCGGGGTACCTAACGCCGGTGTTCTGAAATGGGTCAGGGGGTATGTATGGGGCCAAAGTGCGGTGGTGTTAGCTAACATATCAGTTATTTATAGATTTGGGGAATCCCTCTGAGCCTGTTCCTGGCGAGCACAGCTAGTATGGTTATTTAATCCGTTGGAAGCAGCGGGCTTGTTCGGGTGTGTGTATAGTTTATGTTGCCGCCGCATCGGCGGCAATTTGTCTTGTTTACATTCGTTAGCTATGTGAGTATTTATTTTTAAAGCATTTTATCTCAAATGAACATATTCCAATCGAAAGAGCTTGAAGAGACCTTTTTTTGGTAGTCATATAATTTTTCTAATGTAAATATCAAGAAAGTTACATCGATTTGAACTTGAACTTGAATATGAATAATGCCGCCGATGTAGCGGCGGCGTTAACATCGCTTCGATTTTGGGTATAATTTGACCAAATTTCACTTTTTTAGTATCTTATTCTGTTAAATATTATAGCATTGCATAGATTTGGGCCTAATCGGTACCTAACACCGCCCGTAAACTTGCTATGGAGTGGTGTTAGTCTTCCCGACCTTAAACTTGTGGCGTTTCCGTAACACCGCCCCATGCATAGGGACTTTTTGCCGCTAAACTAGAAATCCCGTCTAAAACCAGTTTTGGCTAGCTAACACCGCCCCATGCATACGGCCCCTGGTGCCTCCAAACTTGAAACAGTCACAGTGGCAACGTTTGAGAACAGAAAAGCAAGGAGACCAATCTAGGTTTTCCTTCACATTTAAGCATCTCTCCAAGCACTATCCTATTCCTAACTTCATTTCACAGTATATCCTTGGAGAGCATTCCACGGCCTTTGTTGTGACTGTGTTATCACCCATGCTGCTAATTCTCCTTTTCTCTCTCTCTGCAACCACTCCTTTCTTTTCTGTTTGTTTGGGTTTTATGACCTCACAAAATCTAAGGTAGTGTAGTAGTCTGTACAAGAGCTCCACTACCATGTGGTGGTGGCAGACACTATGCCGCACACCTACGCAGTCACATTGAACTGCGCTAGGTGGCGGCATGCTAGTCACCGGGCAGAGCCCCGACTGGGCTGCCCTCTACTGCATGTGGCTAGTACACCCCCACCCACCTATAGAGGCGATGTGGAACCTAGCGAGTTAGGGGGCTGGTCAGTTGACTGTTGGCGCCGCGGAGAGCGGATAGGTTTGGTAATAAACCAGTGGAAGTGTACTGTCTCTAAATCTTGCCGTTCTTCCGTGTGTGTGTGGACGAGTGAAAGGCCGTGGAAGGGTGGACATCGTGGTCTACTACATTGGTGCCGTGACCAGAATCCTGTACAAACTATGCCCTGTATGGTAGTTGAACCTACCCTGTGTATGTATGTGTTAGTACATTGCCTGTATGTATGTAATTGTAACCATTAAAAGACTTACAATTCCAGGGGGACGAGTGCAGTGGTCTGCACTGACCTCTCAGGCAAGTAACCACATAGGCAGGTAGGTGTGGGTAGTGTGGTGATATCAGGGAGCCTAGGTGGTGTAATGGTTAGCACACTGACCTGGAATGCAAAGAGATGTGGGTTCGAGTCCCACTCTAGGCGCAATATTTCCCTTTTTCATCACCTCCCATCACACTGGTGCCGTGAATGAGGTAATTTTTGCTGACCAGTTGGTATTTCGTGATAGACAATTATCAAAAGTCATGGGAATCTGTGGAATTTGGAAGTTATCCTCACCAGGATAGTACTGTGCTTGGTAAAATGGGGGAATAACTTAGCACTAGATTGGGTAGCTCGGATAGGGATTATCGCTGCCTGCATACATTTTTTTTCTTTTTACAGTTATCCTGAGGATATTCCCGTGATAAGGCCTTTTATCACCACTTCCTGCATACAAACCCTGGCCTGCTATCTAGATTATAGAACTTCTGAGTGCAGTATAATTCGCGTAATCATCAAGTATGTGCCAATTTTAAGACCATCTATAATCCTGAGGCAGAGGCTGAAGCCGGCTCTACAGTGGAAAGGCGTCAGAGGGCATTACAGCATGACACAAGTAATTAGCTGCACAATGCCATTTCCGGTCATGTCCGGATGTCGGCTCCACCCCCCCCCCCACACACACACACACCCTCTGTCGGGTATATTAAGGACGCAGTAATTGCGTAAGACATAATGCTTTAATAATTCAGTACGTCATCTCAACTTGTCCATAATCGGTAGAGCACATGCATCGCGTGCGGAAGATCGGGAGTTCGCGAGTTCGGTTCCCGGTCGAGTCAAACCAATGACTTAAAGATTGCTACTTGTTGCTTCCTAGCCTGGTGCTCGGCATTATTAGGATAGAGCAAGGAACGGTTAGCTCGGTGTCAGGATAATGTGACTGAGTGGGATATTTGGTCATGGTGCCGGCGGCCTGATTTCCCAGTGGGGCAGCACTATAAAACCGCCACGAGTGCGTGCTGTCACAAGTCGGTCCCCGTCCCGATATGACCTTAGATGTTGCTAGGACGTAAAACAACAACAAACAAACAACTTGTACATTGGCACTAACTAAATGTAGCAGCGAAATTCAATAAACCTGAGTGTGCACTGTCATAATTCGGTGTCCGCCCTGATGATCTTCGGTCTTTATGGGACATTAAAACTCGAAATGAACACACACAAAAATAACCCCACAGCTATAGCAGCACATTGGACTAATACTAATATATTATTGTGATGGCCCACGGTCTTCCCCCACACCGTCACACACTCACGGAAGATCGCCAAGATTCACTATGAGTACGCTTCAACCTGGTTTATTACAAAACCTCTCAGCTCTCCGCGGCGTTATCAGTCAACTGACCCACCCCCTAACTCGCCAGGTCCCACGTCGCCTCTATAGGTGGGTGGGGGGTGAGCTAGCCACACGCAGTAGAGGGCAGCCCCGTCGGGGGTCTGCCCGGTGGCTAGCCTGCCGCCACCTAGCACAGTTCAGTGTAACTGCATAGGTGTGCGGTGTAGTGTCTGCCGCCACCGCATGGTAGTGGGGCTCATGTACAGACTACTACATTATTATTATTGGTCAAGAATCAAGAATTAGTCAGTTCCAATTAGGCCTCGGCTCGGATAGGGAAGTACTGTTTTTAAATTTAAAAGCATGTAGAATTGGCTCTGCAGCTGATGGGGGTCAATATTTGTAGACTGGCTGAGATGGGCTACCAGTGCCGTAGATGCTTCCTATGTAGTGTGTTAGCAGGTTATTGGTTCGACACCAGCAGTCAACGTTCTGACTTGTCGCTACCTAGCCAGGGAACTTAGTAGTAATACGGTAGTGGTTAGGACTGGGTAGCTCAATCTGTGACTGAGTTGGTACTGATAGTGTGTCTTTATTACTGCCAGCAACACGGTGTCTCCATCGGGCAACCCTGTACGTCTGTGGTGAAGTAACGAACTGACTCAACCAAGCATGTTAGCCCCAGTTAGCGAGTGAATACTTTATTTTCAGATTCGTTTATATGCACATATAGTATATGTGGGCTAACATGCTTTGTTGAGTCAGTATGTTACTTCACTACAGATGTACAGGGTTGCCCGATGGAGACACCGTGTTGCTGGCAGTAATAAAGACACACTATCAGTACCAACTCAGTCACACTTATACAAGATTGAGCTAACCAGTCCTAACCATATACCTCCCTGACCACGTGGTCTCCTGACAGCGCGTTCGTCCGTGCACTCATGCTACTCAATATGCTCCCGTCATGCTTCCCTGCGCACGCGATTGGCTGAGCGTGTGCATTCGGTTGCTCTTGCTATTCCTTATACCACATAGGAAACGCACACTGTCACACATTCAGTAACACAAAAAAAACCATGAATGTCTCAGGCACCGCTTTGAAATAGTTGGATACACAAAAATATATACAAAGACCAAACCACCAAAAAAAATTCGCACATTAAAAAACCTCATAACAGGTAGTCCCTCTCATCTGAAATAGAATACATCGCCATTCCAGCTGCGCGGTGCATTGTGGGATGCATTGAAGTTAAACACCCCCCCCCCCCCTGCGCGAAGCACATGGCTAATGCTAGGACACTGGGTGCAGCTATGAAATGTGCTAGTTTCAGCTCATCTCAGCTCTTGTTTGAAACATAGAACACCAACTAAAAATATATATATAATAAAGTAAGATGTTAATCTTTTATCTAGCATTGCATTTACATCAATCTAATCAGCACATCTTATGCCATGTGGATTTAGATTGAGAAAAGTCTGGGCATTCAACTAGTGTTAGAGCCATAGCCAGAGTCAGTTTTACTCATTGAATTCATGTTTTTATTTATATCCTATGGTTACTGACATTTGTTGGGTTAGGAAATGGGTAGGGTTAATCAGACATTGGTTATATATTTCTTTGAAACAAGTTTTTGTTGACACATTTGACATTTTAATATTTAGAAAAAGAATTACTTATGTCTAATCAATGGTGATGTAAACATCAGCCTGTAAAGTGACTGAAATTGTATGTTTCTTAGCTCAAAATGCTTAATTATGGAGAGTTGTGTCTTAAACACATTCATTATATTATTATATTGCATCCATCCATCCATGTTTGTGCCAAATTGTTATGTATTTTTATTAAGTTTGTATAAAATCAAAGTTTTTCCCTATGCGTATCGGCAAACTCAATGGCCATACACCCTTTCTTTGCTGCCAATGCCGTTTTCAGCGCATGCGCACTCGGAACAGTGATCTCATCTATTGCACTGAGCACATTTTGAAGATATTGACCGTCTTACACAAGCGTCTACTCTTTGCTCGCGAAGCTAGAGCAAGCGACACATTCTATTTAGTTGACTTTACAAAATCCGAGATCAATCGAGATGAAGGTGGCAGTCACTGGCTCCGGGCTGTCTTCCCGGATGACTCGCTGTGCCTAATTGGGCATAATTAGAGCAATGCGTTGCTACGTGAACTAATTGAGTGTGCATCGATTGACGCGTCGCAATGCAAATTCTGAAGGTGAGTGGTGTGTTATCAGTGCATTGTGTCAACGCATCCCTGAATCTCGCGCCATTTTGTCGTTGTTGGGAATTTGTGCGCATATCAATAGCTCTTGCTCCGGTATTACTTTCTGACTTTGGTTATCATTTATGTGATTGCATTTTTATTCTTTGAGATTACATTTGTCGTGGGAGTGATGAAAATGGGAAATATTGCACCTAGAGCAGGACTCGAACCCACATCTCTATGCATTCCGGGCCAGTGTGCTAAGCATTACACCACCTAGGCTCCCTGATGTCAACACACTACCCACACCTACCTGTCTATGCGGCTCCTTGCCAGAGAGGTCAGTGCAGACCACTACACTCATCCCCCTGGAATTTTAAGTCCTTTAATGCTTACAATTACATACATACAGGCAATGCACTTACATACATACACAGGGTAGGTTCAACAACTAATCAGCGCGTAGCTTGTACAGGATCATGGCCATGGCAACCAGTGTCGTGGGAGTGATGAAAATGGGAAATATTGTGCCTAGAGCGGGACCAGAACCCACATCTCTATGCATTCTGGGCCAGTGTGCTAACCATCACACCACCTAGGCTCCCTGATATCAACACACTACCCACGCCTACCTGTCTATGCGGCTCCTTGCCTGAGAGGTCATTGCAGACTACTACACTTTCATATAATACTTGTTCAATAATGCAGAAATCGCAGTCAGTTTATTGTTGGCAATTGATCTCCGCAGTGAGCACTACATAGGCTACATAAAGGACACGTTTTCCCATTTAGATACTTGATAGTTCCATACCAATATTGCCTCTGAGCAAACGGATTAGTGTTTAGGCCCCAAACATGTGTAAGTAATGTGTACAAATGTAAATAATACTATATTATGCTCTGCTATACTATGCTATGCTATGTTTTAATAGACAATACTATTACTTAACGATGTTATGCAATAGTATACCTAGATAAAAGATTCACCCGGTACTTGTAGTACACGGGTGAAGACCAGCCTTATATAAATACGGGCGAAAATAGCATTCGTATGGAACAAGAAGTAGAATGGCTGGCACCAGTGTCAAATCGTTACTTATATCAGAACAGAGTTGGTGAAATGGGAGAGAATGCAAAAAGACAAGATGGCGGCTGCAGAACGCCGTTGATTTCACTTTTAAATCTTATTAAACTAGATATTATATTGTATTTTTCAACTCAAAGGTAGCGGGCTATCAATAAGACATATGTAAAGAATAATTGTTGCTTCTTAGATTGTGAAATTAGGCTCTCAATTCATTAACCCGCTTTTTCGACCGTTTTTATATATGGTTGGTATTCACCTGTGTACTGCGAGTACCGGGTGAATACTTTATCTATAGTATACCATACTACGATATGCAATGATACACTAACATTTTGAAAATAAGCAAATGTGATACCTTACCCTATATAAACATATCCAATGACTTACATTCATGGGCAAATCGATGTACCTATTTACTAGGTACTAGGGATTTTGTTGTTGTAATTATATGCACTGATTTTGCTAGTTATGTAGGTATGATATGCATATTTACTCCATGTGTGTATTAATATACATCTGGGTAACCTTTTGCCTTCTTTTTTAATATATGTACATTAAAAAAGAAAGGAAAAAAATAAAGAACATTCTGGAAGCACGCAATGCCATGTAACGCATATTCACCACATGTATAATACTTTTATTAACAAACTGGAATTGTATGCAGTTTACTATTACAAAAAAATACAACTGATATATCAAGTAATTTTACTCTATGGTTAGAAGATCAGTGATCTGGTGCTGACAAAATACATTTTTCAATGAATAAACTACATTAAATAAAATATAAATTTAAAAAAGGGTATCGTTGTTGCTGGGTGGGAATGTGTATCAGGAGGACGAGTTAGTATCCAATGTGGGTGGGGGTGAGGGTGGGGGTGAGGGTGGGCGTGAGGGTGGGGGTGAGGGTAGGGATGGGGTAGGGGTAGATACAAGATTCACCCCATACTTACAGTACAGGGCTGAAAACCAACATATTAGAAAACGGGCGAAGAATTTTGACATGCTGGGGAAATTAACTGAGCGAATAAATTCTTAATTTAAGAAGCAAAATATATTCTTTATATATGTCTTCATATTTCCCCGCTACCTTTGAGTTGAAAGATATAATAAAATATCTAGTTTAATAAGATTTAAAAGTGAAATCGATGGCGTTCTATGGCCGCCATCTTGTCTTTTTGCATTCGCTCCAATTTCACCAACTCTGTGCTGATATGGGTAGCCATTTGATACTGGAGCCAGAGTTTCTACTTCCTGTTCCATACTAAAGCTATTTTCGCCCATATTTACACTACGTTGTCGTTCACCCCTGTATTGGATTGTACAGTGTGAATCTTTTATCTAGCATGGGGGCTGTCACTAGGTAGTAAGCAGTTTACAATACTTTACTCTTTTTTATGTAGGCTGACTGAGAGAATTCTTAATACCACAGACTACATTGTGTGAATCTTTAATCCCTTAGCGGAAGGTCCGGATGTAAAGAGATTATAGCATTTCTTTTGCCTGTTATCTCATTTGTAATGAGTGCCTACCTTTGCAGTACCAGCATTTGAAGCCTAAATACAGTTGAAACCTTATGTAATTAACAGCTTGCTCTTATTATACACTTAAAACTTTGTATAATGATCATTTTCGCGTTGAAAAAAAAAAGGGAAAAAGAACAAAACCCAAGCAATTACTATGATTCTCTACCCATTAAAAACCTGCCCATTATCAAATCCATTTCATACTAATAGATTTAGTGGAGAGTCTAATTAGTTTTTCAGATGGTTACTTATATGACCACTGCCACACTGCATTACCACCACCACATCATCATCATGCTGTCGGTCACGATGCAACAAAGACTGCTTTCATTACTTGACTGTCGCTCTCCATTTAGCTCTCAGCTGTGAGAGTGATGTCCATGAGTCGGTCTTAATGTCTCTCAGCTTGAGGTTTCTCTTGATGGTATCCTTGAACCAGAGACGAGGGTGCCCTCTCTTTCTGTAACCAGAAGACAGTTGACACCAACACCATAATTCAATATGGCAGCTCATGTGTGAAGGGATACATATGATTCTCAGCCAAGTCAAACCAAAGATTCACAAAATTGTCGGTACCTCGCCTGACGCTTGGTATTACTAGGACATGACCGAAGACTCATGGACATCACTCTCACAGCAGAGAGCTAAATGGAGAGCGACAGTCAAGTAATGAAAGCAGTCTTCATCGCATCGTGACCGACAGCATGATGATGATGATGACCGAAGACTGAATTGCTCATGACAGAATAACTCGACTGCATGAGCTATCACATCATGCTGCAGACGATATGATATCCCGTTGGGGAAGCACTATAAAGCCACCAATGCATGGACAATCTGACTAGCCGGTGCCTACACTGCTATTATGATATGAGATGTTTCTAGGACGTAAAGTCTCGATCAATGACTCTGGCAGTAGTAAAAGGATCCTATGATGCACATTAATGTCAGGACATGTACGTCTACTCGGATTTAACCTCACTGTGGGGTATTGGAGACAAGTAGCACAAAACCTCTGTGCAAACATCTATCCCGCCGGCAGAGCCTACTGAATGCAATTTACATAGCATTTGTCTGCGGCGAATGCAGATGACTTCATCTTAGCAACGGGCTCATTAGGTAGGCCTCATTGTACTGACCTTTCCATTTATAGCCGGTCAAACCTGCCATATATACACTCACCTCCATCTATATATATAGTTGGTAGACCAGCCACTGTATGTACTCATGTACACCTCTAGGGTAGTGATGCTATTCTAAGAGCTGCGTTTTCAGCTAACACGCATTAGCAGTTAATGGGGTTATTTCTTTAAATACAGTAAAACCTCTCTAAACCGACCGACCTTGGGACCGACTTTAAGTGGTCGATTTAGGGAGGTGGTCGGATTAGGGAGTTAGAATATGGTTACAATGGTATTGTTGGGACCAAAATAAAGCGCTCGATATAGGGGAGTGGTCAATCTGTGGAGGTGGTCGATTAGGGAGGTTTTACTGTACATTACTAAGCAAAAGGGTGTTTGTGATACCTGTTGCTCCTAACAGTAAAGGGTGCTTGTAAAAGTGCTCTCAGATCGTTAGTGACTAATGAGCCTAATTATCTTGCGTTGACATTCCCCTACACTGAGTTCATGTGACGTCACTTCCCACTGGTTGAAGATAGGACTGAACAAGCCACAGTGGCCTCGGTTTGGCTGACGAACCCAGGTTGAACCCCAGTGTCACCCATTCTCGATGGAGATATTCTGCAGCTAGGCTATGCAAACCATCTATATATAATTTCCTAGCTAAGAATTACCATTAAATGCATCAACAAAGTTGTTGAGTCTGCGTCTGTGGCACCATTTTGCACCCCTTTTGGTGAACATTGTTATCCTTCAGAATAAAATGAATAATTCAGTACCGTGGCACCCTTCTCCCTGCTAAAAGCATTTTAGGGGATTTTTACACATAAATAGTTCTCGTTAAATAATATGAACATAATGCTTGTCATTTGTTGCTGGGCTTTTGATGTCACAGCAACATCCAGTGTCATATCAGGAAGAGCACCGAATTATAACAGTTCGCGCTCATGGCGACTTTATAGTGCTGCTTCATTGTGAGACTGGTCTACCACTAAACCTACCATGACCTGATATTCAACTTAGTCTCATTATCCTGATACTGAGCCAACCAGCCCTAGCCCCATCCTATCAATGTAAAACATCAGGCTATCTATCGATAATGGTTCATTTTCTAAATCATTGGTTTGTTGTTTCGATCCAGTCGTGGGTTCGAACCCACGACCTCTCGCACGGGAAGTCAACCAGTGGTCTTACCTATTCGGCCTTCTCATCCGTTCTATTAATATAATGCAACTAAAAGATAGATAAAGTCCAATGGAATGGATGTATTGACGGGGTGGTGAGTCGGGTGGTACAGATATGTCGCTGGGAATGTTTGTGTGGCTATAATGGTTATTCTAGTCATCAAATTCCGTCATTTATTGTGATCTTAATGAAACTAAGAGGGAAATGGTAGCACCAGAGGACAATTATTGTCATCGCAACATACAGCTATTACCAGCAGATTCATAGTGACACATAACAACAGCAGACGACATATATATGAAGAACAAAATGGTTAGCCGTCGCTAAAGGCTGCATTCCATACACCTGGTATGCGGCATGCGAATGCGGCAAAAAATCGAAAAGCATCTAAGTCAATGGCGGTGATTCCTTACGTCCGAATGCGAATGCGAATGTGAATGCGAATGCGGCAACTGAATCGGTCCATGTAGCCATCGGTGTGGCATGCGATTGCGAGTGCTGCTGCATTTCCCATAGGAAACAGTGTTAGAGAAACCTGACACTATGTGTGGGTTTGGGTGTGTGTGTGGGTGAAAGGACCCAACCAGTTCACATGCCGCATGCCGTATTCGCATTCGCATGCCGCATACCACGTGTAAGGAATCCTACCTTTAGCCTAGCTTCACCGCTCTCCTCCCCTCAACCAGCTCTCTATCACAACCCCAACAAAAGGCCATGCCAGTAGGGGGCGCCACTCCACAGCGGGCATAGGCTCCTCCCAGGTTGGGCTGGCGGCTTCAGGGTCTGAGGATCAAAGCCCACTAAGGAGCACTAATTACACAACCATGGAGGAGAGGTGAGACTGTGAGAGGAGAGGGGAAGGTCACATCCGATGTCGGCAGGTGACGCCCTTAGGGAGGTAACTGGAAGCCACACCCGTAAATGGAAGCCATGAGTGACTTTACATTCTAAGCACTTGGAAAATGTCCATTGTTGGCAGCCTATTTAAAGAAGAATCTTGAGAGCGTCCAGAAGAGAAACCTGTGTGGATATTCTGTATCGATCGCATTCCGCGCATGCTTTTCCTTGAGTACGGAATGCCAGTCTCCAGCAAATTGATTAAAGTTGCATAGTCCGATGAAAACATCAAATTTTCAAAACCAAAACACTCACCTATATTTGATTCTACATATCTAACTTAGATACTAGTAGACTTATTAAGCATTTGTTGCTACATAGAAGGGCATGGTGAGTCAATTTAATAGAACCTGTTTCTGCATAAGCCTATGGTGTCAGAGTTTTGGCATGCTTGCCGAAATTAAACTTGCAAGCTTGCGCCTCAAATATCTCCAAGGGTAGCCATTTAAAATAAAAGTTACAGCAAACTAAAGTAAGACAGATTATAATATTCGATTTAATATATTTATCTCAGAAAAATGGCCGAAGCTCAAAAGCATCGGACTATGCAACTTTAAATACCAGAAAAGAAGATATGGTTGATATCGTCAGATCAGCACTCGGCACTGGCAGAGGATATATTCGGATAGATGAAAATGTACACACACACACAAATATTTTCAATAAAATCAGCGCAAGCAATGACAGCATATGACGCACCTCTCTAATTATTAAATGACTATGTTTGATCATAGCATGAAGATACTTGACATCTATTCACATGGCCACCTAAAGCACTTCAAAGGTGGTTAAAAAGAAAATTCACAATTCCACCTATCATCTTATTACATGAATGCCACTTCTTATTTCGTATTATTTACCTACACGTTTCTCCCGCCAGTAATTGTAATAATTGTACGACTACGAGGTCTCTCCCTTTCATGCTTATGAGTAATGCTTTAATAATAACAGATCCGATTTTCATGATCTCTGGCTCTGAAGCTAAATTGTAAAGATATATATATATATATATCTTTTAATTCAACCCTTTTTGGAAAACAATTGTATTAATAACACAAAATAAGTTTGTTTGTTGTTGTTTTGCGTCCTAGCAACATCTATGGTCACATCAGGACGGGTACCGACTTGTGATAGTATGCACACATGGCGGTTTTATAGTGCTGCCCCTCTGGGAAATCAGGCCGCTGGCACCATGACCCGATATCCCACTCAGTCACATTATCCTGACACCGAGCTAACCAGTCCTTGCCCTATCCCAATAATGCCGAGCACCAGGCTAGGAAGCGACAAGTATCAATTTTTAAGTCATTGGTTTGACTCGACCGGGAACCAAACTCGTGAATTCCCGATCTTCCGCATGCGAGGCCTGTGCTCTACCGCTTCGGCCTCCGTGCCCGGTCACAAAATAATGTTCCGGCAAGACATCATTGCTGCCTGAATAAATGCGAGCAGCGTTATGTGTGGCCGCATTAATACAAGTGGCGTCCTCAAAGGGGTAAAGGCTATTTATAGTTCTTTCTGGTTTTCTCTGATCAGGCGGTATAGATAAATAATAAATAGCATGCATAATAAAATGCGGAATAAATATCACAAGAATGCTCCGCCCCTTTATATTCATATAATACATTATATATCACATAAGAGATGGCTATGCCCTAGTAGGAGAAAGACACAAAGCGAGGAGTGGTGGAAGCCACAGATTTTATAATACGTTATATATCACATATATATATATAGTAGAGAGAGAGAGAAAGACAATATCCAGGAATGTACTGATGCAGGTTATCTGATACTGATGATACACGTACTTTCAGAATATAGCTGGATAATATATAGATACCTGTACTCCAGATTTGATCTCATGGTCTCAGAGGACTGGTATCTTTTGTTTAGTAAGACGGGAACCAAGACCTGCTGACCCAATGTGTCAACCACGAGGTGCACTTCAAAGGGGTGTAAGTGGTGTTTTACTCCTCTTTGATCCCATGTAACTCCCTCATGCCGCCATTCCATTTCAACCCAACCTTCCATTAGGGTGTATAAGGAGCACACATTGGGTATCCTTTTGGGTTTGAGGGAGCACTCTCTGAGAGCACTGCTAGTGAGACTGGATACCCTTGTTGTGGCGGAGGTTTGAATCTCGGCCAGCAATTTTGGAGGTTCACATTGTAACAGCTAAATCAGCTAAGCTAAGCTATACAGGACATACCTTGTCTGTGTCCCCCCATATATATATATATATATATATATATATATATCCTAGCCAAGATCTAGCATTAAAGTGGTCAACCCATACTTATGTTTGTCATATGTTCTAGAGCGTAGCCTAACTTTATAGACAGGATAACTATTATCATTATATAAAAAGGCTTATCCTTTATTATTGTTCTGATTATTACTGTGTAGTAATGGATCTGTTATTTAATGACGATTAATACGTATATTGGCCTATCACGACTCGTTTTGATCGATCCCTCTGTGCGCTACTGCAGCACCACCGTGTGTGTGTTGGTGCCCTGCGACCCGCTACTCGGCCATTTCGCACTGGATTTTCAAACTTGTAACCGGCTAGGCATTTATCCTGCCAAGATCTAGCATTAAAATGGTCAACCCATGCTTATCTTTGTCTTATGTTCTAGAGCATAGCCTAACTTATATATATATATATATATATATATATATACATATATATATATATAATATATATATATATATATATATGGGGGGGGGGGCACAGAGACGCAAAGAGAAAGCAGACAAAGACACAGAAAGACCTATTTGAATTTTGTTCCCTATCGCAATTTCCCCTCTAATGTGGTTTTGTTTGCCATACAATGATGACCATCCCTAAACCCCCCAACAGTGCCTCAATAATTCAACAGCTGGTAGCAGTGAAAAGCGGGGGAAACTTTAATATATTATGAATATCATAAGACTAGATAAAACTAGAAACAACTCGAATTAATCCGATCCCTTTAAACATAGTGAACTATGTAAGACTAAAATTCAACAACGACAGCCCAGTCGTTCCTGTGCGTGTTGAGCTGTACCTACTGCAAATGCCTTCAGAAAGAAAATGCATTAGCACAAAAACCCAACACACAATCCCGCCGATAACCAAGGAATTCAAGCCGCAATCCGCCATCATTCTATCACTTGCCAGCCACACTCATCGACCGCAGACCCTTCTTGGGCCGGTAAGCCCACCACGCTGAATACACAATGATCACCCCGCACCACTACCACCACTCTCCTGTCATCACACCTCCTACCACACCACCACCACACCACCACCACCGCCGCCGCCGCTGCCAGCACCACACACACATCTCACGTTCACCCCTGCATAGTAGATCCAACCTTGGTATTAGCCGTTGTTCCATGGCATGAGCCGCCATCTTGGCTCACCCTGATCACAGGCAGCACCTTGGTTACCGACTCTGGGCTTGTCGAGAGTGTGAGTGGCTCAGATACCAATTAACCCTCACGGAAAGCAGCATTATTATTAAGGACATTGTTCAGTTGAATAATTTTGTCCTGTATTGATATGGAGAGATCATTTTGAAGTTCCTTACGATTTATCCGCAATGCTTAGATCTGTGTTTACTGCTGTGGACAGCACATTCTGAAGTTTCTAACGATTCGATGGCGAGGATTATGTACTGGACATTATAGAGATATAGGGACACGAATAGGTTGATTTCTTTTCTTAATAGTTCTGTGGAATTGTTTGCATATGCCATTATATTACATAATTCCTGGTGAGGATGGCTTGGTGGCTTAACCGAGGCGATGTAGGGTAGTGGTTTTTCTAAGTAAATTAGTGAAATCGCTTTTATATTAGGCTAGGTAATTCCTTAGTCGCTAGTCTATCTGCTTCAAATGCATGAAAAGTTATCGATCACTGACCGAGTCAAGCTAAAGATCTCAAATATTATAGTATTGCCATCATCTCTAGTGCTTGGAAATGGTAGGATAATGCAAAGGCTGGTTGGTTCAGCATCTGTCTAATGAGACTCCTATAATGATATCATGGTGCTGGTGATTGTCTATCAGTGGGATAGCAGTATGAAGCTGCTGTGCGTCGCCAATATCAAATATGGCTTGAACCATAGGTCCATATTGTTATATAACTGCACCAATAACAGTTAAGAATAGTACTTAAGCAGGCAAAATCAATCGAATAATAAATAATTTTTCAATTTTTGAATGTATTTTTATTTAATCATTGAATATAGTCGTGTGGAGAAGGTGAGCATCCCCCCTCGGGGCTGATCCTCCCGTCTGTACACACAAATAAATAACTGTAAGTGTGAAAATCTCAAAACCGCTGAAAAATACACATGGAAAACTCATCATATTTTGCCAAATCAATCACAGTTATATTTGGAGCTTAGTTATCTTTGTGCCTATTCGTGTTCCATTGTCACACCATATATGCGCATGACCTAGCCATCCCCTCCTTCCTGTTCCATACATGTGGGCTGACCGAAGTGGTCACATATTCAGGGGTGCACGCCTGTTAGAGGGCAGTGGTCGCCGCCCGGTCCCAGGTCACGAATATGTATGAAGCAGGATTACACTGGTGTCGCCTGTAATATACAGACTGGCATCTACCTACCACTGAACCAACAAGTTTAACCGCTACTGCCGATGCTCAATTTTGACAAGCTCAATTTTGACAAGATATATTTCGCTAAGATAATTTACAACGCGAACAAGCAGCTCATTGAATTGGATTTTATTCAATACACATAGTAGTCAATAAGAGTAGGTTACATGTCAGAAATTGGTCGAACGGTCCAATATAGATAGTAGTCAATAAAGTAGCTTAAATGTCAGAAGTTGGTCCATCAGCTTGAAATTCGACCCTCGACCCCATCACCTTTGTGTGTTCGTCATTTGTAGGGATGGGTGGGCGGCTGAGTTGAGGTGGTGAGTTGCTCGTCCGGCTGCTGGAGTGGAAGTGAGGTCTGGTGGGTCTCAAGGGCCAACGATGGTTGGCCATGATGTCAGAGATCTCGCGAGAGACTCGGGTTCGTGGGAAATCTGGTAGGGGTTTGTGGGTGAGGGTTTGAACCCAGGTGGCGCCACTGGTGAGACTCCTTGCTCGCGCGCAAATTACCCATTTTAGTGAACCAACATGAACAATTTGAATATCTGTGTAAGGAATTAGTTCAAGCTTAAATGCTACTATTTAAATGTGTACTAGAATATAAGGAAATGAGCGATCAACACTACTGCAGTACCAAATATTTGACATTATACTCTATTCTAAAAGCGAGAAAAATGACATCATATCCATGCACAGATGCCTATAATTCTGTAAAATGTATACTGCAAAAGATGTTAGAAACATCCGCATATTTAATTATGGCGTGGATTTCCCCCACATCGGCACTAGTCGATGTCTTCCAAGTGAGCCGTTGTTGCTGGATCCCATAGGTGCATCATGGTCCAAGAATAAGAGAGGGTTCTCTCACCAGGAGAATTGTCTCAGAAAATTCCTCCTGGAACGATAGAAGTATACATGTGTAGGAAATTTAGATCGAGGTGTACCATGTAAGTACAATGTAAATAGAACGAATACATTGGAGCTGAAGACTGATAGACTACATCACCATTCCAGCAGTGCGGTGCATTGTGGGATGCGTGGAAGAAAAACAAACCGCGAGAAGCACATGGCACATGCTAATACACTGGGTGCAGCTATGAAATGTGCTAGTTTCAGCTCATCTCAGCTCTTGTTTGAAACATAGAATACCAACTAAAAAATATATATAATAAACTAAGATATTAATCTTTTATCCAGCATTGCATTTACATCAAAATAATCAGCACATCTTATGCCATGTGCATTTAGATTTAGACAAATCTGGGCACTCAGACTAGTGTTAGAGCCATAGCCAGAGTCAGTTTTACTTATTTTATTCATGTTTTTATTTATATCATATG
Source organism: Branchipolynoe longqiensis (assembly GCA_030323885.1). Classification (NCBI taxonomy): domain Eukaryota; kingdom Metazoa; phylum Annelida; class Polychaeta; order Phyllodocida; family Polynoidae; genus Branchipolynoe; species Branchipolynoe longqiensis. The sequence continues at coordinate 24,914,722 of CM059201.1, read as the reverse complement.
GTTAATGACATATGTAGAACTAGAAAATGAGTAGGGTTAATCATATATTGGTTATATATTTCTCTGAAACAAGTGTCTGTTGACACAATTGACATTTTAATATTTAGAACAAGAATTAATAATGGTGATGTGGATATCAGCCTTAAAGTGACCGATTGTTTTATGTGGAATTGTATGTTTCTTAGCTCAAAATGTTTAACTATGGCTAGTTTTGTCTTAGTTATATTCATCAGATCATTTACCTGTTAATGCCAATTATTAGACCAGACAATTTATTGGATAATATTGCTAGTAATTCTGCTGTATAGTACCGATCCAGTATAACGGCCCTTTCTGAACACGACGACATATCGAAGAATCATTTAGTTTCAATGGGTGCATAATATTAAAGATGCAGTTAAAGGGTTACAGTCAGTGCGTGGAGTGCATAACCTAAGTGTGGCTGACGCAGATCGCGGACAGTGGCACAGCCTGAAATTAGGCGGCCATTGGTCAACATCAACGCCTATACATTACACCCAGTGTCCTTTAACTAAGAGAGAATGTCAAGTGTGGTCATTTATTACACTAGCTGCTGACCACTCACTAGTAGTCACAAGACCTTGTACACCCCACACCCCACATCCTGACAGTGTCCCGTGAATGCTAACGACCGGGGCGCCCCCTGTTGGCATACAAAGCAGGGCTGGTTTGGACAGCCTCCCCACCCTCTCTTCTGACGCCAACTCCACACCACCCTTATTCTCCTCTAGCTCCACAACCCTCAAAAGGCCAGCAACACTTACACCTTTGTCTGCCCGACCGAGGTGAGCGCTTTTACCGCCTACATTCACCTGCGCTACTCCATCAACAGAGCGATATGACGTAGCGTAACTGGAGTAGCTAGAGGGACCAGTGTACTATTTAATTCCAAGTGAATGTTATTTCTAATACCATTGTTATTATAAATACAGTTGAACTACATGCATAAAGAGCTACGCTATGTATATGAGCCTGTCTCAAAAGGTGATCACTGATTTGTTTTGTGTCCGGTGTAATGATTAACACAAAACAGCACAGAAACGGTTACACTGAAAACACAAGAACATTTGCTTTAAATCAATATGTATTCTATTGGGATTATGAAACACCATGTAAACAAGGAAATCAGTTTCTCCTGAGCACATGCATATGTTGATCGTTACAATGGACAAAGTTTTGTCCCATTTTACTTATCACCTTTTGAGACAGTCTAATATGCAAGTAGCTAGTCACTGCCATATGTTGACCGCTGCAAATAGACATTCCCAGGATAACTATGGGGTTCCTCACAAGTGTCAACATTTTCTGCTGGAAACAATTTGGGAACCAGCGATGGGCAACGCAGAAGAGATGTAGGCCTATTCTTGGGTAATTTAGTCACTGAAAGTGAGATCACTTCGATATTATCTGAAAATGGTTGTCAGGGAAACATGAATTTCCGATTATGAATACGCGCATTTGATAGAACAGATAGATAATGACCCCACTGAGCAAGTACTCTGTATGCGTTTATTGATCTTCAGTGTTAAAGACAGGACCAGAAGGTGTGTACAGATAGGTAGGGCGCTCAGTTTAAAGTTCCAGAACAGAAGGAACCAAGACTTATTTATTGCTACATTGCCTGGCGGTCGACATCAGAGTGTTCTTCAAATCAGATTTTTCTGTAAAATCAGGGCATGACTACCTTCAGGCATATAGCTAACTTTAAATATATATGTGGAGCAAACAAAATTGCATAGAAATGTTAACACCACAAGCTCTGGTCACTTTACATGACATATGAAGATGTTTTACAATCAAGAGAAAATTGCCAACGTATATGGAAATGATATGAATTATGCCCATCCTATATTACTATCCATTATCTCACAAAATACCCAACGCTTGGTAATAACTGCAACCAGAGGAACAACAAAACAAGGAGCATACTTTGGCAGCACATTGCCAGCACTCATCCTCAATGTACAGGACCGCAGCCGAAGTTATCAATAGACGAGATCATGGTTGCGACTGCGCATGCGCTGAAAACGTCATTGGGAGCAAAGCAAAGGCGTACAGCCATTGAGTTTGCCGATACCCATAAACTTCCATTTTATTCCAAATTAATAGAAATACATAACAATTTGGCACAAACATGGATGGAAGGATGCAATAATAATATAATGAATATGTTTAAGACACAACTCTCCATAATTAAGCATTTTGATCTAAGAAACATACAATTTCAGTCACTTTACATGCTGATGTTTTTGATCTAAGAAACGTACAATTTCAGTCACTTTACAGGCTGATGTTTACATCACCATTGATTAGCCATAAGTAATTCTTGTTCTAAATATTAAAATGTCAAATGTGTCAACAAAAACTTGTTTCATAGAAATATATAACCATTATCTGATTAACCCTACTCATTTTCTATTTCTACATATTATGAAATCCCGCATTGCCATATGAAATTCTACTATGAAATCCTATGTTTGCGGGCCCCGCATTTATGCGGGGTTTCGAAAGCTATTGAAATGGCCGATCCAGCTAGGTGGCATACGGAGTTAGGACTCTTTTCACAGTTGGCTCTCTGTACTGCCAAAAGGGCTGTACTGCCCCGATACCCACTTCTGGTCTATGGTTCATAACTCCTCTTTTCTCCCTTCTATCTTCTATGAATTATACATTAGAGCTTACCCCATAGTAGACACAACACACGACCCAACACACGATCTGAGTTCAGCACCAGCCAGAATCAGAAGAGAAGCCACTGAATGCTTAGTTTTATTCAGTTATATATGTTTTTAGATACATACAAGTGTGGATGATACCGGCCTCCTTATTGGCTATTACACCAACACACACCAGTCGTTCCTAGCCTGCATGATCTCTCCCTAACATAGCTCCCCATTGGATGCCTTCATGACCCACCTCCCTCCCACCCAGACCTGGCCACTACCCAGCTATCGTGGGATTACCACATAGCATGCGGTGACCGTGTGGCTGGGAGAGATAAGGAGGGGAACCATGATTAAAGGTGCACCTCTTCCCTCCCCCGGTGCAAGCATTATAAATGGAGTACTGTTTCCCATTCAGCCCTATCGATACCCACTACATACTTAATCGGAGAATTTTACATGTCAATAACCATAGGATATAAATAAAAACATGAATAAAATAAGTAAAACTGACTCTGGCTATGGCTCTAACACTAGTCTGAGTGCCTAGATTTGTCTAAATCTAAATGCACATGGCATAAGATGTGCTGATTATATTGATGTAAATACAATGTTGGATAAAAGATTAATATCTTAATTTATTATATATATATTTTTAGTTAGTGTTCTATGTTTCAAACAAGAGCTGAGATGAGCTGAAACTAGCACATTTCATAACTGCACCCAGTGTATTAGCATGTGCCATGTGCTTCTCGCGGGTTTGTTTTGCTCTGACACATCCCACAATGCACCGCATGGCTGCAACGGTGATGTAGTCTATAGGTTGCACATCAAAGCATGAGAACATATCAAAGTAGGGCAAATATACCATACAGGAGTAATATATGCCCTATGCCCATCCCCCAGCCAATGGACCTGCCATAAAGTACGATAGATAATCTTTTGGGCTAAGCTAGCGGAGTTTGGAAATGAGTGATGTCCTCTGTGGCAGAATGGTTAGAGTGTCTGACTTTTTTCTAGGTCAGGCTCCTAATCTGAAGGTCAGTGGTTCAATTCCCTGTGCCCTCAACTCTGCCAATTTGGATTTCCAATGCTGTGTATAACTTACAGCGTCATCAAATGCCAGTTGCTCTCATACCATGTCTATGTGGTGTGGCAGGTTAAAAATCCCTTGGGTCGGTAAAAGCGTAGGCTCGGGCTTTCTATCGACAAACTGTCTAATGGTGAAAACAAGACTATTCAGACTTATCCATAATAGGCAGTATAGATCTTCAAGAAAAAAGAAGAGTAGATCTACCCATCTAAATAAATAGTGGGGTAAAAAGCACCGCCCCAAACAACGGCTGCCACAAGGCAATTGCACACTGACCTAGTTAGTTGTATCCTTATAGTTCCATATAGCACGCTGTTCCTACTCCTCCCACCCGGTATCCTCCATCCATCCTGCAGTCCTATGATGGGCAACTATTCCATGTGATGTGTCTAGATAATAACAAAAGCATCTCAAGCACTTTATATTGTGCAAGGCATAGACGCATTATTCACTATAAATGGGATCCACACCCCTCTTTGAGTAATTCAAATAGCTCTCCTATAATACACCCAAAAAACCTATATTAAAGCAAACAGTAAGTGGCAACATGTAAATGGAATGCCTCGTTTTCACAGCTCATAAACTGGGCGGAGTTTCATTTTCATTGTTGTACGATACAAGTAATATCCATTGCATTACTAGCTTTACTGATTTCTGCGTGGTAATACCATGAACTCTTCCCCTCCAGCACCATCACTTCCACAGACACCCACACCAACACCCACTCACACCCACAACCACTCACACCCACACTCCCACCCCACACACACACCCGCACACACTCATGCACCCGCACACACTCACACACCCGCGCACACTCACACACACCCGCGCACACTCACACACACCCGCACTCTCACCCCTGCACACACTCACCCCCCGCGCACACTCACACCCCACACACTCACACCCCACCCACACTCACACCCTGCACACTCACACACACCCGCACTCTCACCCCCCGCACTCACTCACACCCCTCACACTCACACATATCCACACACACTCAGACCCAGCACACACTCACACCCCCACACACCCCGCACACACTCACACCCCCGCACACACTCACACCCCGCACACACACACCCGCCCACAGTCACACCCCGCCCACACTCACACACACCCGCACTCACCCCCCCACACACTCACACCCCCCACACACTCACACCCCCACACCACTCACACACCCGCACACACTCACACACCCGCGCACCCTCACCACACCCCCCCCACCCCCCCACACCCCCCACACACCCCACCCCACACCCCCCACACACCCCCACACACCCTCCACCCACACACCCCTCCACCCACACCCTCGCACACACCACCACACCCACACACACCCACACACCCCCCCACCCACACACACACCCCACTCCACACCCCCCCACCCACTCACACCCCCCCCACACCACCCGCACACCCTCACCCCCCCACCCCACACCCCCCCCCCACCCCCCCACACACTCACACCCCGCCACACCCCCCCCACACCCCCACACCCCCGCACACACTCACACCCCCCCACCACACCACCCACACCCCGCACACACTCACACCCCCGCACACACCCACACCCCCCACACCCTCACCACACCCGCACCTCACCCCCGCACCCCACACTCACACCCCCCACCACACCCCACACCTCACACCCCCACCACACCCACACACCTCACTCCAACCCCGTGCACACTCACACCCCCCACCACACCACCACACACCCACGCACACTCACACACACCCGCACTCTCACCCCGCACACACTCACCCCCCGCACACACACCCGCACACACTCACACACCGCACACCACACACCCCACCTCACCCCCCACCACACTCACACCCCCGCACACTCACCCCCGCACACCCCACACCCACCCCCCCGCACCACACCACACCCCACACCCTCCACCCACGCACACACTCACCCAGGTCCCACCATGGAATAAATTAAACAAGCAACACAAATCTATATCTAGAGGGTTATCTGCGCCGTACGAGTCCACATATCCGTTCTGCCCACCCCCATTCCGCCCTTATTAAGTCCCGCCGTAATGTCCACTATTGCTGGCTCCATCAGGGACTTTCCCATAAACACTGGGCAAGTCTTACCAACAGCAAAAAAAAAGCCAACAAAACGCATAAAAATATACCATTCGTTTGTGTCCTACATTTAGACAGCAGTACATGTTCTATATTGGTTTGTACTCATAGATGCGTGATGGATAGGTCGTTAACTGTGTTATATATTTGCATTAAACTGTGTGTAGTTCCTGTATTTATCCATATGTGTATAGTTCATATACGATGATAGAGACAGTCCAAATAAAAATGTAAAATTTAAGACCTAAATGCACTGGGATTGGTCCCACTGTTTCACTGGTCACAGCTGGTCCAGTATATTATTAACAACCCCACCCCAACAACATAATTCCTAAACTCACATAACTAACTACACTAGAGTTACACTAGAATATTTCTAACAAACTGACATTTATATACCGCTTGCCTAACTGCAACTGAACATTAAAACTTACTACAACTTTACCAACTGAATACAGAAGATAACTTCTGCTTACATTCTAAAATCTATGTAAATACTCACATTGATCTGACTAATATTGATCTAGTTATATAACACTACTGTTACCATATTGCTATGGAACTTTTTGGTTACAGAATTTCATTGCGTTACATGCTTCAAATTGTGTATTCAACAGTTATTGTATACCTTATTCTATATACCTTTTGTGTAAATAACACTGGATTGAAAAATGGCTGGAAGACCAGTGCTTCGTCACTGACAAAAGACTTATTCAGCAGAATAAACATATTTACCGAAAAAATTTGTTAGTAGATTATTATTGACAACCTGTTGATGAAGGTGGACTCCCCATATCGGTGAATACCTCAGGGCCGTGAACCGAGGGTTGTTGTTAGTGTCCAACTCCCCCAACTATGAGGTGCCCTTTGTGTCGGAACAATAGTACCGATTTTCAACCATTGCAATAAGTAAATCATTCTGCTCTCAGACTAAAGCCGTGTTCACAAGGGCAAAATCTAAAGCGATTCAGCCAAGGCGAATACTACGAATCAAATTAGCGGCCCGTTCACATGGGCAGTACTTGGGGCCGGAAATCGATATCTGCGCATGAGCAAGTCCAGCCTGACCAGCGCCAGTTTTCGATTAGGCAACGTCACCACGAGAGAGTGAGTTCGACCTAGATATGTATGTACTGAATCGTATTGGTTTGGAATGGTCAAAACTTCTGCTGGGCAGTGAAACCCTAAAAATAAATGATGAAAAAAATATATGTGCACCTCTAGCAGGTTCATAGAGCAAATTTACCGGAAAGTCAACACACTCAGGTCTCGACTGTCACGTCCTTAATCCGCCTCAAGTAAGTCGGTTGCATTCACACGGGCAAAATAAATCGATTCACAGAAATCGACTCACGTAAACTACCTCGAGAGGTGGTTTACAGTATGTGCATCACAGAAATTGATTCAGCCCTAATTCGACTCAGACGCCCGTTCACACGCGAAATGTGCGTCGAACTAGGCAAGTCGCTTTCTACGAATCGATTTACATTGCCCGTGTGAACACGGCTTAAATGGTACTTGGCTTAGTGGAGAAGAGAGAGGTGGGAAGAGAGAAAAGCTAAATCATATGCTACATATCATTGGAAAAATGATCCGATAGGAATAAACAAAGGGGACACTAAAAAAGACACAATTTGGATAATATTGTGTGATTTTTACAACTGGCTCCCTTGAATCGCAAGTGGGTTACTTGTTTGGCGCCCACAAGTCGAGTTCAATGCTAATAATTATAAATATACAGGCTTTGCACTTATGAATTAAATCCATGTTAACCGTAAACTTTGCGGCATGTGTCATCCTAGCCATGGTACCATTGTTGTGGCATCTATCGTATCTAGAGTACGCCTGAAACCAGCATTCCTGCCATTCCAGGCAAACATCTTAATTGGATACCTAGTCTAGATGTTGCAATCACCCTACCCATACTTACATGGGCATGTGGCTCCAATGCTTGGTGAAGTGAGTGGAACATATTACAATATTAAAGTAGCCTTTTAATCATAGACACCATTCTGGCATCGATATACTTCACAGTTTCTTTATACAGGTAAATGCAAAGTGTGTTCCTCCTCAATCGAGAAGTATCTGTACATTCTCTTCATTATTGTCGACTGGCACACCAAGATTACTCGAATTTCTATGATCCTGTCACCAAATGAGTAAAATATGCCCTAGTGGTAGAGCAACCACTGCCCAGTCAGATAAAAGAGTTACACAAATTGTCGCTATTTCACCTGGGGCTTGACATGGCTAGCATATGGCAAGGACTAGTTGGTTCAGTATCAGGATAATGAAACTGAGTGGGTTATAGTGTCACGATGCCAGCAGTGGAGCAACACTATAAAGGTCCCAATAGTGATCACTACCACAAGATGGCACCAATCCTGATACATAGGTAGATATTGTCAGGACTTTTTTTAATTTTAATTTTGGTCCATTAGTTGTTTAAGCAGGGGAAATTTCACTCATAGATGACTGGGCTTCCTCATTCCACTGCTGGTCGATAGATTTACCGACCCAAGGGATTTTTAATCTCCCACACCACATAGACATGGTATGAGAGCAACCGGCCTTTGATGACGCTGTAAGTTATACACAGCGGTAGAAATCCAAATTGGCAGAGCTGGGGGCACGGGGAATCGAACCACTGACCCTCAGATTAGGAGTCTGACCTAGAAAAAAGTCAAACACTCTAACCACTCCGCCACAGAGAACGCCAATTGATCAATTATATTATCTCTCTCTCGAGCGCTCTCCCTCTCTCCCTCCCTCTCTCCCTCCCTCTCTCTCCCCCTCTCTCTCCCTCTCTCTCTCCCTCTCACTATCTCTCCCTCTTTTTCTTCATTCTCTGTTTCTCTTGATATGTACATACGTCTATATATACATACACATCTCCCAAATGCTAGATATATTTATACATATCTATTAGTATTAACTGCTTCCTCTGTAATAAGTTATTACCACTGTGAAAAAAACAATAAAGAAGCCAGTAGGATTTAGGTGACAATTGGCACCCCATAGCAGCGGCCCGCCGGGGACTCACCCCTGGGAGTTTGGCTTCTGATAACCGCCGGGGAGGGTCAGCCATAGGTTGATAAGCAGCCAAGCCTCCTAGCCGCATCATGACACAGATCAGATCAACCCTGTCTGTGCGGGGCCAGCTTATTACTGGGCGGACTTTACTCGCTGTTTTATTATAGCCTCGCTACTATTGTTATCCTCGTCTACGGTTCAAGGATACCATCAAGAGAAACCTGAAGCTGAGAGACATTAAGACCGACTCATGGACATCACTCTCACAGCAGAGAGCTAGATGGAGAGCGGCTGTCAAGTAATGAAAGTAGTCTTTGTCGCATCGCGACCGACAGCATGATGATGATGACTATTGTTATGCAGCTGGATTATTATTACTGACTTGGCAAGATGTTTGGCAAAATGTTTTAATTAATCAATTAATTTCAATTATCGACCTAAAATGAATAGTATTATTAGTAATGGTTCATGGGTAGATATATTTGTGTTAACGTGAATTGTGGCACATAATAAATAGGGAGTGGTACAGGATGTTGGACCCGACATACGGTCACATGACACCAACCCTCATTCCAACCAGTATTAGTAATGGTTCATGCGTAGATATATTTGTGTTAACATCCATTGTGGCACATAATAAATAGGGAGTGGTACAGGATGTTTGACCCGACATATGGTCACATGCCACAAACCCTCATTCCAACCAGTATTAGTAATGGTTCATGCGTAGATATATTTGTGTTAACATGAATTGTGGCACATGATAAATAGGGAGTGGTACAGGATGTTGGACCCGACATACGGTCACATGACACACCCTCATTCCTGTGTGCGTGTATATATATATATAATGGGTCGTTCTCTGAAGTTGTGTACCACATATTTTGAGGCCATGTTACGATGGACATCATATATATATATTTTTTTAAATAACAAGTCAAATAATTATTGTTGCATCTCTTTATTAAGTATGGTATTAGCAATAATATATGTATTTTATCTATCCCACAAAATGTATCAAAAATATGTTCACATGATTGTGTGCTGAGGTGAAAATTAATACAAGCTTTTTGCCCAACTTCTCTTAAACTTTTTCTTGTAAGATTTAATTTTGTTTATTTAATTGTAATCAATAGAATATTGTTTGAATGTCTTCTGTCTGTTAAAATGATGTTCTGGATGTGTGCTTAATGTCCATGTTACACAGGACATTTTAATGTTGTCCTTAATTTGTATAAGATCAAAATGAAAAGGTGAAATAATTATTTTGTCAATTCTGACATATCCACAACATGTAAACCTTCATACATATGAAGAATTGTACTGCTGGCCGTCACAGTTACTCCTCTTATACTCACTACTATCAGGGGGATCTTGGCAATTGTCTGCCAGTCTCCCCCCACTAAATACCAAAACACAACTCATAAGAAAGAAAGAGACAAGTCACGCAAGATTGACAGTGATAAGGTTGAGCTTTATTGCTACAACCCTTGTTCACCTACTAGTGACCTGCCACCCTGACTCACTTACAACCTGCTACACAGGCCCACATGGTTCCTGCTTGTTCAGTCAAAATCAGTGCCTACAGCCCATTGAACCTAAGTCCTATGGGTGTTACACACAGCTCAGAGGTGAACTGCTTCCTTTGGTATCTCTAGTGAGTCTTTGTCTGTCTGTCCAACAAGTGTAAGGAGTACAAGGGTGACTGGGCTCACACAGGCAGCCAATCAGACACCTCTGCAGCCTGGGAGGGGTGGCACCCAAGAGGGGGCACCTGTCACTCAACCCCAGGGCAGGTGGTGTCCCTAATGTACACAGAATGGCTGGGTGTGCTTACCCAGTGGTCCTGTGGTAACAAGTAGTCACCATACAGTTACATTAAACAATAATAAACGTCCCTCTCCCTTTTGCTCTCTTCCTGGTGCTTGGAGGGAACATTCCTGTAATTAGTAACCGTATCTTAATATCCGGACATCATCCCGCAATCCCAGTCAGTGTGCATCATAACATTTACACATAGTTATTTCCATGTCACATAGCAAGTGAGCACCCATTGCATCACTATTACATAACAATGGTCCCCAACTCTGTCGCCTGAGATATTGATATGATTCCAAGCTCGGCTATTACAACTGAAAGACCATATATTTTTACACATGTATTATGAATATGGGTTCTGCTGTTACTTGGAATGTTTTCTGCTATTATTTGGGATGTTTTCACTTTTGGCTTCCATGTCACAAAAGTGGTACCCAGTTTCAGAGAACGACCCATATACATTGTATATATATAAATCAGTCTCAGTCTCACTTTGAAGCCTTTTTCCACAAACCCCATGTCGGACAATATGGTGTGGATAATGGGAGAAGGAGTGGCCTGCGAGGGGTGACAGAAGGAATAATGCAGGCGATGCGAGGATGGTGCGTGCAATATGTGACGGATGGCAGATGGTGTGCGGGAGAGAGGGGAGCTTTGGGGTGAAAGGCGAGTGTGCATAATTGAAGCACTGGTTCTAGCTAGATGGTGGATAATAGATAGTTCACCATGTGTCGGGTCAGATAGTTCCTACTTATCAAAATATTTATACCTGGCAACATCTAAGGCCATATCAGGACGGGTTTATACCTGAGGTTCCAAATCATATACTCTTGCCCTCAACCGTCACATATCTTCATTCTACTAAGCAATAGACTACATCACCATTCCAGCCGCACATTGCATTGTGGGATGCGTAGAAGAAAAACAAACCCACGAGAAGCACATGGAATGCACTGGGTGCAGCTATAAAATGTGCTAGTTTCAGCTCATCTCAGCTCTTGTTTGAAACATAGAATACCATCTAAATATATATATATATATAATAAATTAAGATATTAATCTTTTATCCAGCATTGCATTTACATCAATATAATTAGCACATCTTATGCCATGTGCATTTAGATTTAGACAAATCTGGGCACTCAGACTAGTGCTAGAGCCATAGCCAGAGTCACTTTTACTTATTTTATTCATGTTTTTATTTATATCCTATGGTTAATGACATATGTAGAACTAGAAAATGAGTAGGGTTAATCAGATATTGGTTATATATTTGTCTGAAACAATGTATGTTGACACATTTGTCATTTTAATATTTAGAACAAGAATTAATAATGGTGATCTGGATATCAGCCTTAAAGTGACTGATTGTTTTGTGTGGAATTGCATGTTTCTTAGCTGAAAATGTTTAACTATGGCTAATTTTGTCTTGGCTATATTCATCAGATCATTATATTGCATGTGTGCATGCATGTTTATGCCAAATTGTTATGTATTTCTATTCATTTTGAATAAAATCAGAGCTTTTCCCTACGCGTATCAGCAAACTCAATGGCCAGACATCTTTGCTTTGCTGCCAACGTGTTCAGCGCATGCGCAGTCGGAGCGGTGATCTGGCCTATTGTTGCTATACATGACACCACCCAATGGCCAAGGGCGTCAAACTCCAGATTCTCGAAGCACACTTAATGTTCTCATTCTTCAAATTTTAACAACTTTTGATAGCGAAACTTTGAAATATCCTTCTAAGATGTAATCTGTGCCTTGTTGAATTCACAATGTGCTTGCTACATGATCTACGCCTGTCCGATATCACTGTTATTAGACCCGACAGTTCGCATCGTTGATGGCACCTTCGCAAGAGCTATTCTGACATTTAATAGATGCTGGTAGATCTCACAACGTGACAGCCAGCTCTAAACTTGTAGCATCCGCAGATATATAGTGACACTACAAGGGAGTCAGAAACACACACACTCGGGTGTTTTTTCTTGAAGATTTATACTGCTTATCATGGATAAGTCTGAATAGACTTGTTTTCACCATTAGACAGTTTGTCAATAGAAAGCCCGAGCCTACACTTTTACCGACCCAAGGGATTTTTAACCTCCCGCACCACATAGACATGGTATGATAGCAACTGGCCTTTGATGACGCTGTAATTTATACACAGTGGCGGAAATCCAAATTGGCAGTTGGGGGCACAGGGAATCAAACCACTGATCTTCAGATTAGGAGTCCTACCTAGAAAAAGGTCAGATACTCTAAACACTCTGCCACAGAGAACACCTGGGGCCATATGCAGCAGTCAGTGTTAGCGAGCCAAAACGCGTTTTGAGCGGATTTCTGGTTTAGCGCCGAAAAGTTGGTATGCACGAGTGAGTGATAGGCCTAACACCGCACGTTTAAGGTCCGCGACACTAACCCCGTTTCATATGACGTTTACGGGCGGTGTTAGCGTAACTTTGTAGCCAAATCTATTAAATGCTGTCATATTTAACAGAATTAAATACGCAATAAGTGAAATTTCATGAAATTAACGCTAAATTCGAAGCAATATTAACGCTGCCGCCGTAACGGCGGCGATATTAATACTTATATTTTCGAATCGACGAACGTAAAGTAAACAAATGGCCGCCACTGCCAGTATGGAAAGCGACATCGATGCGGCGGCTGCGGCGATTTATTTACATTACATTCGTCGATTCGAAAATATAAGTATTAATATCGCCGCCAATGCGGCGGTAGCCTTAATAACGCTTCAAATTTAGGGTTAAATTGATAAAATTTCACTTATTGCGTATGTAATTCTGTTAAATATGATCGCATTCAATAGATTTGAGCATAATATACGGCTACAAAGGCAGAGGGATTTCCCAAATCTATAAATAAATTCACGTTTAGCTATCATGAAAGTGTTACTCGCTCCTGCATATGACTTGACAGATTTCCCGACGTCGGTGATAGCTAAACGGTAATAGGTTCTAACACGAAACCCCGCTAACACTGACTCCTGCATATGGCCCCTGGTGTATTCTCTGTAAGGTGGTGCTGGGTGGGGCGGCTGAGTGGTTGCAGCCCGCTTCTCATGCATCATATTTTGGGAGCGATCTCCAAGTTGTAGGAACCAGACGGGATGGCCAAATGAGTTAGAGCGTCCGTCTCCCGTGCTGGTAGATCGTGGGGTCGTGGGTTCGAGTCCTGGTCGAGTCAAACCAATGACTTTAAAATTGATACTTGTCGCTTCCTAGCCAGGCGCTCGGCATTATTAGGATAGGGCAAGGACTGGTGTGCTCAGTGTCAGGATAATGTGACTGAGTGGGATACCATGTCATGGTGCCGGCAGCCTGGTTTCCCAGTGGGACAGCACTATAAAGTTGCCATGAGTGCGCACTGTCACAAGTTGGTACCCATCCTGATATGACCTTAGATGTTGCTAGGACGTAAACCAACAACAAACAAACAAACAAACAAACCAAGTTGTAGGCACAATCATCAGCCAAATCAAAGCTAGGCAGACAAAATTGATTCGCGTCTCTACTCCGCTGAGCGCTGAATATTATTATGACACAGCAGGGCCTAGTTGCTGTCATACCAGCAATAGGGTATCGTAAAAGCGGCAGCACTATAAAGCTGCCATGAGTAGGTAATGTCAAAAGTAGGTGTCCGTTCTAATATGACCTCAGATGTTGCCAGGACATAAATCACCAATCAATCAAACCGACACATCAGTTACTTTTACCTTTTCCTCCTCCCATCTAAAGACCAATCATTCTGAACGGAACAAGTACAGTAAAACCTCTCTATACCGACCCCTCCACAGACCGACCACTCCGCTATATCGATCGATTCATTTTGGTCCCAAAAATACCATTGTATGGATATTCTAACTCTATAAACCGACCACCTCCCTAAATGGACCACTTAAAGTCGGTCCCATGGTCGGTCGATTTAGAGAGGTTTTACTGTACTAAAGATAATCTATTCGTGACCCCACTACGTATATATCCCCCCCCCCTCCCCTCTCTCCCCTCCCTTCCCTCCTCCAACTCCCTTTCTCCCCTCCGCCCCCCCCCCCCCCCACTGTATCTTCCCAAACAGACACACAGGTCCCCGAATAACTGAGACATTGCTCATGGGGCCAGGTGAAGTGGGGTCGGTGCACATCTGGCAAAGTGTGTGCACAACAATCTCCTGAACAGTAGCTCGGCGGATAACCATATGGCAAGAGTGGACCTGCATCAACCTAACATTTCGCCGATATTTGTTTAATTACACACAAAAAGAGTGGCGCAAATGCATTCTGAAACACTCAGCAAATTTAACTGAAGAAAATTCACCTCAAGGATTTACTTGGAGGCCATCGAATAATAATATTAATAATAATAACAATAATAATGATAACCAACAAAGTAGGCCAGTGGTATGCATGAATCAAATTTACTCATACTTACTTGCATATTTTACTCAATTTGCATACTTTACTTATATATGTTGATGTTCTAGTACGTCTACCGCCTTCCTAACCACCACTATAAGAATAAAACTATTTTGCTGTTTTTTATGATTATCTTTGGTGTGTGCGTTATTTTGATTTTAGTAAAGCTGTGAATTCCCGGGAGATGCGCATGTGCAGTTCGGTATCTGTTCGTGCGCATGTCAACTCGCCGTCAGATGGACATGTATACATGTTTGCGCTATCTTTGTGGACCCCGACTCATAGGGGAGACATTGCATGCTTAAATAAACACAGACTGTTTACAGAAGAGCAGCATTGGCTGTGATACGATTATATCTACCTACATATGGTGCTGTAGGAATGGTATCGGAGTTGATTTTGCCATTATTTGAATTATGGCGATACTATTCAGTTAGAGCCAGACTCTGACATAGACAAGCCTGCATGTTGAATGTGATACAAGGCTGGAAGCCGAGTATCACATTCAGCAGGAAATGCATGCGCGTGTAGTGGTGGGAGAGTGCTGCTTTTGCTGTCATTGCAATACTAAATATATTACGAGTACGATTATTAAGCAAAAGTGAAAACATATGAGACTGTTGCAAAAGGTGGTAAGCAATATGGGACAAAACTTTGTCCATTGTAACGAACAACATACTATGTGCTTATGCATTTTCTCAGGATAAACTGATTTGTATTTTACATGGTGTTTCATGATCCCAGTAGAATACATATTGATTTGAAGCAAATGTCCTTGTGTTTTCAGTGTAACCGTTTCTGTGCTGTTTTGTGTCAATCGTCACAATGGACAAAAAAAAGAAGAGTTATCACCTTTTGACACAGGCTTATTCATATACAAGTATCATGGTCGAAAATGACTATGTATTGTTTGCATGGTTTGAATATACTTACTCAATGGGAGCTGGGTATGGTATAATTTAGGCTAGCGATTCCTGGTGTCAAAATTTAGCTATTTGAGTTCGTTACCATTATTGACCCTGCGTAGGTAAAGTGGTGTTGACCAGATAACACTTCACAATGAAACAGTGTTGAAACATATAGGTACATGGGGTTTGAATCCCTAGGGCATCTGGAATGTGCCTCAGTCCCTACTCATACAGAGTCTGGGCCTCGAACCTTATATTGAACAATAACTGCCTAAGTTGTTTGTTTGTTTGTTGTTGTTTTACGTCCTAGCAACATCTAAGGTCATTTCAGGACGGACTGCCTAAGTAATCCATTGCAATTCGTAGTAGCTTACTTAAACTGCTCGTTGAAACTGAAATTGGACTGGCAAGTTCGATATCACTGATGTTTTGGCTAGTTATTGAAATTCATTTTATTTTTTATTTTTTTAATTGAGGCCAAAAGAAAGCTAATACATGGAATTGTAGAGCATCAAGGTCATACTTATGCAACCTGAGTCATGATGCCCTACAATCCAGCCCAGATGGTGCTTAGAACTATTTACATATCAAATTAAGTGGTTTGTGAATTTTATGGAAGATGAGATGGGTGATATGAGGCAAGAGAGAAAACAAACAAAATATTAAATTTAAAAACACACACAAAAACACCTGATTCCTATTAAACTTGACACAGTTTGAAAGATAACGCAATTTAATAAATGCTTTATTACTCTCATGTGTCGTGTGAGGTCCTCTGGAATGCATGTTAACCTCTACCACATATTGCTCAATGCGCATCCCTTAATATTGTATCGGTCTTCTGTTAAATGCCTATAGCTAAAGTACCCACACGTCAATCAGCAGATACAGGCCTGTGATGAATTACCCTGAAGTTTGTTGTCCTCCAGTTGACAAATTGAAATGTAAAACTGTTTCCCAACAATTTTATATTGAGTAATGTTAATATTCGCTCCTTTTATATGCTGCACATTGAATTACGTCATCGCATCTGGCAGCATCTAATGCCAGTGAAGACAAGACGGCCGATTAGCTTAATGAATTAGAGGCTTCTTAATTATAGATGTTAATCACGCAATTAGCATTTCAAAGTGCATCTCCACAATACCGCTGATGCGGATTCCGAGGGACACCAGTTTGCCAGGGACACTTCCATTGAAATGCATTGTTAACGGCCTTGAGCAAATCTTCATACGGAAGAAGTTGAATATCTCTCAAATTACACCATCTAGAAACTAATCGCTTGGTAGACATAGAGAAAACATCTTGACCATAAAGGCTATATTAAATTGATATGGTTAGGGTTCTTGATTTCTATTAATTTTGAATAAAACTAACGTTTTGCACTGCGCGTACCGTCAAACTCAAGGCAGTGTCAATGGTCGTGAGCCATCTTCATACATAAAATACAGAGTAAGTCAAATATCTCTCAAATTACACCATCTAGAACCAAATCGTTTGGTATACATATAGAAAAGATCTTTACCAAAAACATTATATTAAATTCATAACGTTAGTGACAATGCTGTTCGATTTTGACGCATGTGCAGAAGCGATGTGTCCCTGGCAAACTGGTGTCCCTCGGAATCCGCAACACCGCCTACCAGGCACTCATGTTGTCATTGTTACGAGATCCGAAACAACAACCAAAAAATAGAATGAAAAGAAGGAACACATCAAGATCACCTGGGCATCCTTAATTATTAATAACTGACGATTTTACATAATTCATTGGAAAGAAAGGAGTATTTTTGCTAACTGCTTTTGAGTTGTTGACAATGACACTTCCCGCCCGTGCACCGACGGCTCTTTGTCACATCAGAGAGCGTGTATATAAACAGATGAGAGAGACAACTCCCGCGAAAAACGGTAACACAGGCTACAGTGGCGTTCCTGGCGGTTAGTGTTGAACAAGCCATGAGTTTGCCAGTACGCTCAATGCAAAACATTTGTTTTTATTCAAAATTAATAGAAATCCAGAAGCCTAACCTTATCAATTTAATATAATGTTTTTGGTAAACATGTTTTCTATGTGTATTTCAATCAGTTTGTTTCTAGGTGTTGCGGTTTTAGAGATATTTAACGTTTTCTGTATGAAGATTGCTCACTGCCATTGACAATGCATTGAGTTTGCAGTACGTGCAGAGAAAAACGTTTATTTTATTCAAAATTAGTAGAAATCCAGAACCCTAACCATATCAATTTAATATAATCTTGTTGGTAAACATGTTTTCTATGTGTATTCCAATCAGTTTGTTTCTAGGTGGTGTAGTTTTAGAGATATTTCACTTTTTCTGGATGAAGATTGCACACACCCATTGACCATGCCTTGAGTTTGACAGCTGGGTCATGTACTGTTCAACAACCACCACTTGGAGCGCCACAGTCGGCAGCTGTTACAGGGTCTACTATGGGAGTTGTCTCTCTCATCTGTTTATATACACGCTCTCTGGTCACATTCAGGGTGAATTCTGACTCCTCGGCTGCATGACACACCCCGAACAGATGTCTACGTCACAGGTTTGTGTGTAGGTTGCCTTTACAATTGGCGTAAGACAAAGGGCGGTGGAGGGAGGATCCATATCTCGCGGTTTCTTGCTGTCACGCGACAAGTGGGGCTGGAGATTGTTGCTGGCCACGAGTTGGCCGCCGATCAAGGATGGGGGCGGAGTTGGGATGGAGTGGGGATGATAATTATGACTGTGGTTTATTAAACAGGTCGCCGTCTGCTTCCATTCAGAACGTAATTAATTATTATACAATTGGCGCTTCACTCTTGTTTTAAAATCATCACGTGACGGTACTGACATTAATGTTTTTCTGGCTACACTTATTGCATTTTGAATGTTGCTGTTAGTATACATGTGTGTGTGTAATTGGGGTGGACTATGTTTGTTAAATCACGCATGTGGCGTGTGTGCGTGCATTGTGGATGGGTGGGAGGGTGGGGTAGGCGGTATGTGAAATGGGATTATATGGCTGAAGTCAAACAAAGAAGACCCGTGTGAACTATCATACCTCGAGTTCCCTCTCTTCTCCCATCCACATCGTTGCTACATCGCGCTACCTGGCGATGCTTTGAACATTTATTTCTCTCATGCTCTATTTTCCTTTCTCACTCCTCTCTCATCTTCTCCAAAGACCCTATAATACTAAGACAGCTCACTCCCTATCTCTCCCATGTCTCTCCCATGTAAATTTTGCAGTGCCACCTTGTGGTGGGTTTGATCAGCCCGGCTGCTGGTTGGTGTTTCACATGTAAACACATACAATTATATTATACATGAGATAGGTAAGTATGAATACACATAAATATAAAATTGCTATGAACAAATACACATCATCATCAGCATCAACATCATCACACATCTTTCACATTCATATATACATTTATACATAGAACAGCCAGCGCACCAAGTGGTGGGTTTGATCATTTTGATTACACAGTACAGACTGAGTGAGCCGTCTTAGTATTATAGGGTCTTTGTCTTCTCATCAAACTCCGGCTTGCTCATTATCACTCTCTGAACTCAACTCTTTAGCAATCTCTAATTCTCTCTCACATTTCCACCCACCTCCCCGTCTCCTGTCCCTATCCATTTCGCTCTCTATCTCTTAGCCAAATGTTCAATCTTTAGAACGATGACTAGATGATTTCCGCAGAGTATGTGTGCACTCAGCTGATTCGCGTGTTGCGGGTCAACTGGAAACAGGTACCAATTTTGGAGTTATTATTTAATTAGGGTAACCTGGAAATGGATGAAATAAGAAAATGATCATTAATGTGTGATCTTGTTCTGGCTTCCTGGTCGGAAATCTATTTATCAGTAGCAACTAGTACCTAAATTAATAACTCTAGACATAGCTCCCTCTAAATTTCGAGTTATCTAGTTCTAGAATTATCCGTGCTTAAATGCAGAGAATACCAATTTTGTCAACAATAACTTGCTTCGAAGGTTTGTATGCAATACCTGCTGGGCCCTACCCACTCTGTATTTGCTATGAACGATAAATAATGAAAACATGAATACAATATAAGAAAAAGTCGCCATCAAAGTAACTCTTATTTGAACAATCTAAATCTAGGTGTACTTGATGTAATCTGCAGATGTCAAATATGCCGAGAGGAACTTGTTTCAAAAGTGATACATTTATTAAGCTGGTACGGAATGAAAGACCCTGCGCTCTTATATTTTGTTCCTATTCACATCTCCAGTCGCTTTGTACTGGTTTCAATGGTTTGGGTTGGAATCTAGTACATTAGATCTGAAGGCATACCCAGAACATAAGTTCTTACCACCGCGTTCGGAGGGCGAGTTGGTGGAGGAAATGGTCTATTAACTATATTATTGAAGTGAACTAGTTCAGGTGTAATGCCTTGGAAATTACTACAGTGACCTAAGACTGCTATATACATGGTAAGTCTGTCAGTCAGCTGAATACATCCGACAGACGCAAGATGAATCTGTCAGACATGTCATGACTCTGTCAGACATGGGATGACTCTGTCAGACATAGGATGGGTCTGTCAGACATGGGATGACTCGGTCAGACATGGGATGACTTGGTCAGACATGGGATGACTCTGTCAGACATGGGATGGGTCTGTCGGACTTGGGGTGAGTCTTTCAGACATGGGATGACTCTGTCAGACATGGGATGACTCTGACGGACATGGGATGACTCTGTCGGACATGGGATGAGTCTGTTGGACATGGGATGACTGTCAGACATGGGATGACTGTCAGACATGGGATGACTGTCAGACATGGGATGACTCTGTCAGACATGGGGTGACTCTGTAAGACATGGGATGAGTCTGTAGGACATGGGATGACTCTGTCAGACATGGGATGACTCTGTCATACATGGGATGACTCTGTCATACATGGGATGACTCTGTTGGACATGGGATGGGTCTGTCGGACATGGGATGACTCTGTCAGACATGGGATGACTCTGTCAGACATGGGATGATTCTGTTGGACATGGGATGGGTCTGTCAGACATGGGATGACTCTGTTGGACATGTCATGGGTCTGTTGGACATGGGATGACTCTGTCAGACAGGGGATGACCCTGTCAGACATGGGGTGACTCTGTCAAACATGGGGTGACTCTGTCAGACTTGGGATGGGTCTGTCTGACTTTGAGTGAGTCCGTCAGACAGGTCAGGGGTAATAGACCGCAATCGGGCGGGAATACAAGACAATACGGTATCTCCCATTTTCAGTATGCAGATGTGCAAAGCCGAGCTCAAGCTGTTACACCCCATTCAACACTTACTTTCATTGGCAATTCCCTGTGACTAAATGCTGTTCGCTGTCAAAGCGATTCAACATTATCTAGTGATAATTATTTGTGTGTGCATCTCTGTAGAAGGGAGAGGACGATCCTCTGTGTACAAGACAAATAATTTCTTTTCTAAGTGAAGATATAGCTTTCTGTAAAGAAGCAGCAAGTTTATCATGGCCACACAAACTGTGAACAATGGCAGAAATCTGGCGTGCTAAATGGGGACAACAATGTCAACATGTGGTCTTTGAAGTCACGGTGAAAGGGATTATTGGCAAGTCATTATTGACGTTGTCACAGCGTCTGTCGGTTCCGAGGCAATCCTTGATTAATGTATAATACCAAGGAGTATTAACAAACTATTGAGGAACAATGTTATTTACGGCTTGTTGCAATTACACCAATGTGCTAAATGTATATTATTGTGTCTGTTTGTCTGACCAATAACCAGTTTAATTATTTGTGATAGTACATTCTATCACTCGAAATAAGGTTGTAGTAATGATGCCACAGTGTTAAATATAGATAATGAGTCTGTTTGTCGGACCCAACTGCTCATTTGCATATTCACCCAAGCACATAACGTCATTCGCAACAAGCCCTATTGGAGTAGCTGTCACCTCCGAGTGGCGATAACCCCCCTCCTCCCACCTTCCCCCTCCACCCTCACACCCCTACTGCCCAAACAGGATTCTCTGGGTTTTTACTACCAGAATGGCGGGGATTGGATCGGGTGCTGCCATGAACATTACTCACACATTTACAACCATAAAAAGAAATTTATTAATATTATTTATGACACTAAAAGTGTATTTTCAATCCATAAATGATATATGCCCTTCCGAACTATGGAACCAATCGATTATCATATCGATATTTACTGAAAAGGGGAGTTTATATGTGCATATGCCAATTATAATTAGCAGTAGTCCTCTATCACATCATAGATGCATGCACTTAACCTGACGGGATGGCCGAATGAGTTAGAGCGTCCGTCTCCCGTGTTGGTAGATCGTGGGGTCGTGGATTCGAACCCGGGTTGAGTCAAACCAATGACTTTAAAATTGATACTTGTCGCTTCCTAGCCTTTCGCTCGGCATTATTAGGATAGGACAAGGACTGGTTCGCTCAGTGTCAGGATAATGTGACTGAGTAGGATATCAGGTTATGGTGCTGGCGGCCTTGTCTTCCAGTGGGGCAGCATTATAAATTCGTCATGAGTGTGCACCGTCACAAGTCGGTACCCGTCCTGATATGACCTTAGATGTTGCTAGGACGTAAAAAAACAAAACAAACAAACAAACTTAACCTGAGCCAGCTCAGAAAAGACGGTTGCTGAGCCAGGTATTTATTAAAAACTATGAAAATCAATTGTAATGTGAAATGAATTAACATTACTAACTGCCTTTCATATCTGTTCGATTTAAAGGGATCCCGAGGGAAAATTATTGTACTAAAGTTATTATCTGTGTATTGTACATAATGGCCCTCCCCTTAGTAGTCTTTAGAAAAACAATCCTATCTACTGATGACATTTAGACTACATAGGACCATCGTTTATTCGAACTTACCGTCACGAGGTGCTTGTTTGTTTGTTATTGTTTTACTTCCTAGCAACATCTAAGGTCATATCAGGACGGGTGCTAGCGACAGATGTAGACACATGTGGCGCGCAATATGGATAGTTGAGTGTGTCGTAGGTATATATATAGTATACTATGTACTATTGATACATATTTATGACGAAGCTCCGTATTTATCCTCTGACTCGACCGTAATATTATCAGTTTTTCAAATATCTAGACAGATAAATGCGTCAGCTGCCGTACATGCATGTGCACTAATTATTTTCCAAGGTCAATTTTTTCCCCCCGGAGCAGTCAGTCGCACACGAGCGCCCCCATCTCTCATCACCTACTCAAAGAAAGCTGTCACTTTCGCCGAGCACTTTGATTTTTAGCATCGTTCTGGCTTCTTTGATTGTAAACTAATGGTGCCATGTCTGAGTCACGGCCAATGTCTCGCACTGTCAGCGCGTCTGATTAATGCCGATGTGATTATTTATGGGGCTGTCACACTACGACGTAACGACGTCAACGTAGGGAGAACGTGAAGAACGTTGAACTTCTCGGCGTAGTATGCAAATTTGGGCACAAGTTGAACGTGGATGCAGCGTAGTGGACGAGAGAGTAACGTCGGTAAAGCATAGTGATACCGTCGTTCGACGAGAGAGGTCAACGTAATGACGCTGACGGAACGTTATGAACGTTATTCCATCGTCAGGAGAACGTTACGTGACGTTAGCTACGTCATGAGACGTTGAACGTACGTTGAATGCACGTTCTCCTGACGTTCTCCTGACGTTCTCCTGACGTTGTCCTGACGTTCCCATTACGCCCCGTGGGCATTTGCACTTGGTTTAATGGGGGTCAACGTAGTGGAACGTAGTTGAACGTAGTGAGGAGCGTTGGAATAACGTCTGTTTAACGTCATTGACGTTCGCTGAACGTGAACAGAACGTACGGCGAACGTAAACCCTTACGTTCGACCTACGTCGAAACTTTTGAACATGTCCAAAACCTCAACGTAACTTGACGTAACACGACGTAATGTGACGTAGCTCGACGTCACTCTAACGTCATTATGACGTCATCATAACGTAATCCAACGTATATCAACGTAATGACGAAATAGCACCACGTTAGGCTCACGTTGGCTCATTACGTCGTAGTGTGACAGGGGTATTTAGTTTGCCTCCCCTTTGCTCGTTATTAGGTTGCACTTGTGAGCTTTCAGATGTGCGGCCCTGCCAAGGCATGGTGTGTAAAGGGGCTGTCACATTACAATGCTTCACGCCAATGTACGCCGAGGTATGTGATTTTTTACCACTACGTTGGGATACGTCATTATGCGTTACGCATGCATTAGGCACTCGTCGGTATACGTCAATGTACGTTGACATTCGTTGAGATACGGCGTCGCATGTCAGGGGGTCGGCAAAGTTTTGTGCATGCACAAAACTTTCGACGTATGACAACGTTCGACAACGTGTGGATTTTACGTCCACCCCACATTATGTATGTGTTAGGCCTACATCGATGTACGTTAGACGTACATTAGACAAACGTTGTTCACTACTTTGCACTATGTTGACCTACTTTAAATGCAGTGGGAATGTACAGGCCGCATACTGACAACGTATGGAAAACATATGTTTAGTGTTTCTCCAGCGTGACTTGACGTATGGCGATCAAATAATGTATATAACGTTCACTGGCGTTCTGTGAACGTACCCTGAGCATAATTCGAGATTTTTCAATTGGAGGTACATTAGCCATATGTTGGTCATATGGTGGCCATACGCTATGTATGCGGTATGTATACGTCCAACTTTGCCCTCCATGCCGAAAAGTTTGACGCTTCTCGACATAAAAAAGTGATTTAACGCATTGGCCGCACGCTTGCGAGATGCGTCGTAATGTGACAGGGCCTTAAGCTAATATGATGCCAAAAGGGTCATAGTTTGCCTAGAAGCGTTGTGAAGTAGTTTGATATCTTTGTTGGCCAGCCTAGTACGGGATATACATATAATTATATTATGTGCATAATGATTACTATACGTTATTTGTGTGTACTGCAGTGAGCCAACCATTCACTTAAGACAAAGGATTACGAAGCACAAGTACAAGAACATTTTATTTTATTGGGGTTTTACGGTCCTGAAACATTTGAGGTAAAGCTAGGGTGGGCCCTGACATGTATAACTGCACTATAGACCTCTACCACTGGCACCATGAACTGATTTACCATTCAGTTATATTATATAGACGGAGCCAACAAGTCCTTGCGCTATCCTAGTAATGCCAAGTGCCTGAAAATGCAGCCGAAAGTACCAATTTGGTTTAACTCGGCCATGTTTCGAGCCCATGATTACTTGCATAGGAAGTAGATATACTAAGAATAAAACCACATATGGTATTCAGGATACTGTGCATGTTGAGCACTGTGCTGTTTGTAAGCCTACCTAGTGTATGCGGGTGTAACTATTCTGTTGAACGCACACACATATGGGTATGGTTACAATTCCATAATGGGTGAGTGTAATAATAGGCTGCACCCACCCAAAGACCCTATAATACTAAGACGGCTCACTCAGCCTGTACTGTGTAATCAAAATGAGCAAACCCACCACTTGGTGCACTGGCTGTTCTCTTGGTTAAACAGGTGATATATTATATGTATAAATGTATATATGAATGTGAAAGATGTGTGATGATGGCAATGCTGATGATGATGCTGATGATGATGTGTATTTGTTCATAGCAATTTCATATTGATGTGTATTCATACTTACTTATCTCATGTATAATATAATTGTATGTGTTTAGATGTGAAACACCAACCAGCAGCTGGGCTGATCAAACCCACGACAAGGTGGCACTGCAAAATTTACATTACCATGGGAGAGATAGGGAGTGAGCCGTCTTAGTATTATAGGGTCTTTGACCCACCTCACCAGCCGAAAGGGACAAGTACACAGTTTGAGGTAGGTAGGTTAGCTGCATCAGAGGGTCAACCTGGCCAAATGCTAGAACACGTGGATTATTTGAGATAAAACTAAATTGAATGATTTGGCTAGGATACATCTGGATAGCTACACATGATGTGCCTTGAAGCTAGTCAATCTGCAATTATCTCACCCAGCTACATTATCCTGGCACTGATGGTCCAGTAGTCGCTGTCCTATCCTCGTAATGCCGAGCACCAGGCAAGGTAGATAAAGGATTCACCCATGTACTCGCAGTACACGGGTGAATACCAACCCTATATAAAAACGCTCGAAAAAGCAGGTTAATGAAATGAGAACCTAATTTCACAATCTAAGAAGCAACATTTATTCTTTGTAGATGTCTTCATATTTACCCGCTACCTTTGAGTTGAAAAATATAATAAAATAGCTAGTTTAATATGATTTAATATTGAAATCGATGGCGTTCTATGGCCGCCATCTTGGATTTTTGCATTCTCTCCCATTTCACCAAATCTGTGCCAATATATGTAGCCATTTGATCATGGAACCATAGTTTCTACTTCATGTTCCATACTAAAGCTATTTTCGCCCGTATTTACATTACGTTGTCGTTCACCCGTGTACTGCAAGTACTGGGTGAATCTTTTATCTACAGGCAAGGTAGCCACAAGGAGGTATATCAATATTTCTAAATGCTTGGTTTGATTCGGCCGGTTAGAGGTCGTACACGCCATCTCTCACACAGGAAGCGGATGCGCTACCACAAACATACTCCACCCGCGCATCCGCACAGTCGGCTACACACAGCCATTCCATGCAATTCAAAACTATCTCCAATCCAACCACGTTGTGAATAGATATATACAATCTCGGGACTGTCTCTCAAACCTACTAACAAATGGGCGCTGGCATTTCGTACGGTCTCTGTGGTCCGTTTTATATGTAGGGTCCTTTTTACACGTACCACCGGGCGCGGTGGCCGAATCGGTAGAAACACAGGCCTCGTGTGCGGAAGATCTGGAGTTCGCGATTTCGGTTCCCGATCGAGTCAAACCAATGACTTAAAAATTTATACTTGTCGCTTCCTAGCCTGGTGCTCGGCATTATTAGGATAGGGCAAGGACTGGTTAGCTCAGTGTCAGGATAATGTGACTGAGTGGGATATTGGGTCATGGTGCCAGCAGCCTGATTTCCCAGTGGGGCAGCACTATAAAATCGCCATGAGTGTGTCCTGTCACAAGTCGGTACCCATCCTGATATGACCTTAGATGTTGCTAGGACGTAAAACAACAACAAACAAACTTTACACGTACCACTCCGATAAGCACTTTAACAGAAGCCACTCTGAGCGTGAGTAATCCCCGACCCTCCCCCAGCACAGTGCATATTGCAGTTTGACAGAGTTACCCTAACAAAGAACTGAGGGGAAAGAAACACACCGCATGACAGCGGTGAAATATGGGTCCTCCTTTTCACTTACATTTTGTTTGGTAATATCCCATGACTTTGCACCAACCAAACCCTTGCCAAGTGTAGGCTACGTCTTTTGAAGACATTTTTCGTGATCTGCCTTTTTTCTTCCTACAGTACAACCCTGTTAAACCAAGCTCGGTTAAATCAAACGATCGGTTAATCCAAACTTTTTTCGAGCGGTCCGGCAAAATACTACCATTTATCATATAAAAAAGTTGGTTAAATCAAAGTTGGCTAATCCAAATTATCAGTTAATCCAAACAAAATTGTTGGACCCCAGTCCACTCCGGTATGGTTAAACCAAAGTTTCATGTGGTTATAAGGTCATCCGATACCTCACAGACTTTTTATATGAAAAATGGTAGTATTTTGCTGGGCCGCCGAAAACAAGTTTGGATTAACCGATTATTTAGTTTAACCGAGCTTGGTTTAACGGGCTTATACTGTATATACATAAATAACAATAATCAAAGTGTCCACATACATTGTATATTACATGTGCAATACACGCTTATCCAAAAGTCAAAGTCAAAGCCAAAGCTCGGTTAAACCAATGATCGGTTAATCCAAACAAATGTCTAGGGTCCCTTCAAGTTTGGTTTAACGAGGTTATACTGTATTACGATTCTGGTCGTTTTCATTGCAGAAATCCAAGTAAGACAAAAGACCCTTCAATCTATTACGTCGGGTAGATGCAGCATGACTCACCTAATCTCTGCTTTCATAATTACAACTTTCTTAAAATTTCTACAAAAAGCTGCCGTTTGTATTGGACTTTTTGTTATTGTTGCAAATCGCTGACAAATACAATGAGGTAGGTGAGTCGCGTTTTGGTGGACGTGAAACGAAGATGGGAATGGAGATCACGGGGCCCGGAGGTGAAACGCGTGTTGAGGGAGCGAATTGAGAGAGTGAATATGGGACTAAAATGATGGAGTAACAGGAAATCTCACCGAATGAATAAGCCAGGTATGACAAAAAAGTGACGGATAAGCGAGCAAGAACGAACCATAAATATAGCTGCTGTCACACCTCGCCGGATTGAGCAATGGACAGAATTGTCTAGTCCGGTGATGATAAGTATCAAAATGTATTAAAATGTATCAAAATGTTGCGCTATCGGGTCAATGGCCGCTGGACAAACGGACATGAAACAGACATGAAATGGGCATGAACGGATAGCCAACGGATGAAACAAACTCAAACTGGACAAGAACCGTAGATGTCAATCGGGTAGGATCTATTCCTAGATTTGTGCATGTTCAAAACTTGTACCGACACAAACTGGACTTTGTTTGGTTTCTGTCCGTTTCCCCCAATCCGGTGAGGTGTGACACGGCCTCTATAGAATGCAACAAAGGGCATTGGAGAACACCTGGCGATGCGTGATTGAAGGTTTATCGCCTGGCCACATCTGAGGTCATATAAGGACAGAAACCGACCTGCGACAGTGCGCATTGTTTTTTGACTGTATATTTGACTGGGATACCATGCTGATGGTTAGAAATCTTATCCAGTCACATTAATCTGATACTGAGCCAACGATTCCTTGTCGTATCCTAGTAGTGTCGAATACTAGGCTAAGTAGCGACGATTATCAAGTGTTCGGTTTAACTCGGCCGGGGATCGAACCAATGAACTGCCACACGGGAAGCGGATGCCCTAATCACACGTCCATCATCATGGCTGGCATGAAAATACCTGGTGTATGATTTAGAGATCAGAAGAGTGCAAACGTATGAAAAGCTATATGGCCCTGTCACACTACGATGTATAGCCTTAGCGTATCCCGATGTATGTGATTTTGGGCCAACACATCGTGTAGATCGGTGTACGTTATGGGTATGTTAGGCATATGCTGTTATATGCTGGTATACGCTGTCATATGACGTCATATGGCGTCATACTGTATCGCATGCCAAGGGTCCAACAAATATTTTGTGCATGTAAAAAATCGCTAGCAATACATCAGACATTTGTTCTGCATACGTTTTGTACATGTCCAACTTTGCCCCCCCCCCCCCCTGCCCCGAATCTCAACATATTGGGACCATTTCTGCCATTGGGCATACGCTGACGCAATCCATCGTAGTGTGACAGGGCCATTAGAGTGTTAAATCAATAAAAATAAGAGACAACTTGAAAGTAGAGACGGAAGGGAACGAGAGACTGAATGAGAGATGTGTCATTAGAATTCAGAATATATTCAATAGAAGTATCTAAGCTAGACATTTCACTTTTACCTATTTCCTTATTGTCTTATATTTCTACCTGGTTTATCTGCAACCCTTCCCGTGTTATGATGATGTGTAAGTCCTGTAACTCTGCTGGAACTCCAATACCTTGTGCACTGGGGAATAACCATCAACATATGCAACATATTCTTTATTTCAACATATTCCGATACACAAATAAATTATTTCAACATATTCCGATGCACAAATAAATTGATTGATTGGTGGTTGCTTTACGTCGTGTCGGCAGCATAGGCCATATTCACAGTGAGAAATGTTTGTTTTTTGTTCAAACCATCGCTTTTACATGTAAAAGCAGACAATCAAGTATGTGCCAATAGACACTCATTAAATTAGAAAGCTCACAATCATATATTTGTGGTCAAGGGAAACAAATTCCCATAGAAAAAGAAAAGTTTGATTAATAATTGATAGAATCTATTTAGTAAACTATATGAGGTGGTACAGTCCAGCTGCCTCAGTTATAAAAGAAAGTGGATCCCCACATTTAATTTTGTTTTGGAAATGCAATGTAGAAACTAGGTAATGACTAATTCAGTTATCGCATTGCCCGCCCCCCCCCCCCCACCACCACCACACTCATATTCTGTATTTATACAAACAAAGATGATGTTTATGAATGCTAGAAGGAAGGAAACAACACGTTTCAATAGATGAGATGTTACACTCGGTAATTGACGAATTGGCTTAGACAACAGAGAGAGAGAGAGAGAGAGACTAGAGAGGGGCTGGGGAAGGGGTGGGAAACAAACCTATCTACATGTGATCGGCATCCCCAATACTTCCTCCTGACCCACATCTCATCTCTAGAAAGGTTTTGCTCCCTTCCTTCTAACATAAACAAACTTGATCTTTTTTTTAAATGCAAATAAGAACTGGTTTTATGAGTGGATGTGACGAGACAGAGTGAAACAGGGCACACATGAGTATGGGTATCACACACACAAAGAGCAGACAACTGAGCAAAAAGCACCCCACCCACCCCCCGCCCTTCTCCACCGGCCGTTGCCTAGATACCCCCTCCCCCTTCCACCCCCATCTGGATCACAGACACACCGCGTGCCGACAACAGGCCCTCAATGCAAATCTGGACAGAGGATCCCCGCTGATCGGGGCATTGGAGGAGGGGGCGACCGCTAAATCAAGACCGATAGTGTTTGCTGTGTGACTGTACCCTCCTCGGAACCACGCTCTCCACCGACCCTCCAAGTTCTCCCCTTCCTTCCTCCTATCACAACGTCAGCGCAGCCTGCACCACCCCACAACCCGTCCTCCCGCCCTACCCTATCCAAAATGAGACATGTCTACCCTAAGATCAGGACCTTAATCCAAGCAGAATCTGAGCAGGAATGAAAGCTGTAATGATTTGTTCCCGTTATTAGATCCGTATCTAGTGGACACATGTAACATGTATGCATTTGGTCCGATGCATGGTCCGATGAAACCTATTTCTTTTCAAAACCCAAACACTTCCCTAAATTTGATTCTATATATCCAACTTAGGTACTGGTGTATTAGCTAAGGTTGTGTGAGACCCCATGCAGAATAATCAGTGAATGGATTACCCTATCCCTTTGGGCACCTACTTTGAGACAGCCATTAAGCAGGGATGCCACTAGTCAATTAGGTCAATCGCATGACCCTATTTGTCTTGCCCTTATTCCCAGTACCATATCTGGTATTAGTCAGGTTCCAGGCTACCTACACATTAATAGGTCATTCCTCATCACGTGACCATCGCAAGATATGAATTTGGGCCACAACAAGGAAGACTTTCGACAAGCTTACCGAAATGATTTTAGGTTCTTTCAGCCATTTCTCATCCAAATGGAATACTGAATAGTGGGTTATAATAGGCAATCTGATTTATTCATCTCAAGATATCTGCAACAATTCGAACGTCATCGGACCATGCAACTTTAATGCAAAGCTTTTCAAAGCTTCTACATGTGTATTTGCAGCTATTTCAATATCCATTATATTTCACTGAACATGGCTAAATCTTACCTATCTCATGTATTATATAATTGTATGTGTTTACATGTGAAACACCAACCAGCAGCTGGGCTGATCAAACCCACCACAAGGTGGCACTGCAAAATTTACATTACCATTGGAGAGATAGGGAGTGAGCCGTCTTAGTATTATAGGGTCTTTGGTTGAACTCACGTCTTGACGAGAGTTTTCGTAGAGGAAATAAAAGATTTACGTCATTACTAAACCGAGATAATGAAGGAAACATAGTAACAAAGATTTGATGGTGCTTTAGGAACAAACTGCTCGACCAGGATGACGGAGCAAACCGATAATATATTATACCCTCAGATATAGAACACGAGCAGCTCGTTATTATCTGAACAGAAACGAATCATCCATCATTATTGCATATAAAAATATCATTTGTCGTCTTGGGGGAAATCTGCCTTAATTTATACAGATTTCACCCTTGTCTTGAAGAGACAGGACATTTCGGTCACCTCAAGCTGCTCTCCAGCTTCTGACACGAGCTCGGTTAGCCCCCGGCCAGTGGTAGGCCTCTCTCCGCCAGTTGCGCCAGTACCTCCCTCCCTCTCATCCCCCCTCCCTCCATCTTCGCTTTACCCCTCCCTCCTTTCCATCACCCCCTTCCTCGCCCCTCTTATCCCCTCACGCCCCCTTCTCTCCTCACCCCCCCCCCTCCTCGCCAGAGGCCGGATGTAAGAGTCGTGTAATAGGTCCTGCAAACAATATGCCCTGGGAACAAATCCTGGACGGATGAGTGGGTGATGGCGACGTGGTGGCTGGCATACGGTGTGTGTGTGTTGGGGGGGGGGGGGCAGGGAGAGGGCGAGCAGGTATGGTCTGTGAGGATTGGTTTGGGTGGAACCTGGAATAAGGGGTTTATCGAGATAGGATGAGACACCGGGAAGCTGGGAAGATAGATTGTACCGGAATGATTGACGTGGGACAGGGAGGAGTTTGGGGCTAGGTTGGGGTGGTGCAATGTTTGTTCTGGAGCGTGATTTTACAATTTTTGTGATTTGAAGGTCCACCGCTTTAGACTCTTCTTGATTCTGTGTGTAGTCCAAGAGGTAGGTGTACCCCGAATCCAGCACCCTATACCTCAACTTACTTGAATTTATGCCTTATTCAACAATTGGCGAAAGATTAAAATGTAGCACAATAGTAATCTTCCAATCCAGTAAGAGCACTCTCTGTCCACCCTGGGTTGGGTTAGGTGGGACTGTCTTACAAAGAGCAGAGTCCTTGAACCCGGTGAAACATCAATTATACATCAACTGTACTACGTAAGTACTCGCATAATTGACCTATTTCACCTCGTTTTTGTACTCCTGGCTAATTATAGCACAGTGAGAGGTTTACATAGACATAAATTTGATTACTAACTTGAGTCAATTATTTATTTATCCAACAACTCTTAATGCCTAAGGAGGGTTGTAGCCATATTGATCTTCTCCACTCTTTTGTTATAATGTCTAGCAAAAGCAATGGAAATCTTCCAACCTGCATTCTTAAGAATAGTGTTAAACGGAACGCCTAGGTTCCTTGCGTTTGAAGCAACTGCCCCTCTTGTGGAGTGGGCCCCAAAATGGGAAGTGTCTATTCCTGCTGAGTGGATGCTCTCTTGGTGATTTACCTTTGACTGGTGTCTCGGCGAATGTGTCATTAGCATGTCTATTGTTGTTTTTTTATCTTATAATATACCGGAATTACGTCACTTCTTGTCCTGATATAATGTTAGATCAACCAATCCAACCCCTTCTCATACGGTTGTGTAATGAAGGCAGTGTCAGTAGTTTGGGTATGCCTTAATATTGGGGCTAATTGTTTTGCTCTTCTTTCTGGCATTTCTATTTTCTGTCATTTCTATTTTATGTGCTTTCCTCTTCTTCCAGGTAGGTGACCAAATAGTGCCAGCGTACTCCTGGTGTAGACCGTCTAAACACTAAAAATAAAGAAATGACCGGATTGAAAAGCAATGACAAGGAGGTAAGTGTATTCAGGTCTGTACATGGACAAGGGGTAGTTGGGTGTGAAGTGGATAAAGGTGTCACTGGAAGGGAAGAGTGAATAATGTCAATAGCAATGAGGGTTGCACCAACACCAGAGAATGGGGTGATATGGGAATGGGGAATGAGAGGTGCAGGAATGGAATGGCGAGGAGGTGGAATGGGATCGTTGCGAGGGAGTGCATAGACGGGCTGTGGAAATACTTTGCTCCATACCAACATATTTACCCCGTCATGCTTCTCGTGCCAATATTCATAACAACTGCAAGATTACAACAGGCAGTAAAGTGCCTGTCACACCTTACTGGATTGAGCAATGGACATAAACCGGACAAAGAATTTTCTAGTCCGGTGGTGTTCGGTATCAAAATGTACCAAAATGTGTTGAAATGTTGCAATGGCCACCGGACGAAGCAGATGCTAAATGGACAAGGAAAGTACATTAACGAATATCCACCGGATGATAACCAGACGATAACCGGATGACGACTGATGTCAAACGGACGGACCGAACATCGACCGGACACATACCGGATTGTTCATGGACACTCCGAAAACATATACTGACCGAATTCCCGCAACACCATCAACGGACTATGCAGGAAGCAAACCGGAGACGTAACGGATGGGTAACGGACATGAACCAGAATAAACGGACTTAAAACGGACACCAACCGTACATGTCAGTCCAGCGGTGTCCGGTACAAGTTTTGTGCATGTTCAAAACTTGCCACCGTACACACCAGACACCACTGGACACAGAACGGACACGGCGGATGCATACCATATATAAACCATACATTGCTCTATTTCACCGAACAGTGTCCGTTTTCTATCGATTTCCCCAGTCCGGTAAAGTGTGACTGAGCCTTTTGACACTGACATGTCGCGCAACTCGCTTATTTTCACTACGCTTTGGAAAATGCTGAGAATCTCAAATCAAATTATAAACTCGAACTGAGAATCTTTCATTGACAACTATAATTGCCGAAATAGGAGATTGATTAGGCCACGATTTTTTATTTTACCACACACACAAGAACATTTGTTAAAATACATGAATAAATCAAGTTGGTAAAACAGCGTCGCTGGAGTAAATCACACTACAATTCCCAATTTGCAGAATCCTACACCCCCCCCCCCCCTTTCCTCTCTCTACAAACCCGGCTCTGACTAAAAGGAAAATAGCGATGACGATCACCTGGGGGCAATCCCCGGTAATGATGTGTAATAGATCCGCCTGGGGGAGCGCAGGAGCCACCTGCCAAGTGGGAAGTGGGTGTGTCTGGGGGGGGGGGGGCTGGAACTGGGAGGCGAGAAAAATTTGTCAATTTTAAGCGGCCACTGTCCCCTCCCACCGTACCCTGTGCCATGCTGTTCCGTGGCCATTGCCACAGCTGGAGACATGGTTGGTACTACGCGTCCATCTTATGGGGTGCATTCTGCATGCATAGGCAGGTAGGCGTGGGTAGTATGGTGATATCAGGGAGCCTAGGTGGTGTAATGGTTAGCACACTGGCCCGGAATGCAAAGAGATGTGGGTTCGTGTCCCGCTCTCGGCACAATATTTCCCATTTTCATCACCCCCACAACACTGGTTGCCGTGACCATGATCCTGTACAAGCTACATGCTGTATGGTTGTTGAACCTACCCTGTGTATGTATGTGTTACTGCACTTCCTGTAAGTATGTAATTGCAAGCATTAAAAGACTTACAATTCCAGGGGGACGAGGGTAGTGGTCTGCACTGACCTCTCAGGCAAGGAGTTGCAGACAGGTAGGCGTGAGTAGTATGGTGATATCAGGGAGCCTAGGTGGGGTAATGATTTGCACAATGGTCCGGAAAGCAAAGAGATGTTGGTTCGAGTCCCGCTCTAGGCGCAATATTTCCCATTTTCATCACCCCCAAATTGGGCATCCCATGATGCACCGCGTGCTGCCAGTCTCTGCATAGCGAACAACCATGACCAACAGCCTTACACCGTGTCGCACATTATCCACCCCTTATCAAATACACTCAACTCATTACCATTTTTCCTATTTATTTTCAATATTAGTCAACAACAAAAATATAATAAGCACGCCCAAAATAACAACGCTATTGCTTTTGATACGGGTGGCGCCCCATGCCGAGTTGCGTGAGCTGCTCGCTGAGTAGCGCGCGGGTGACTCACCTGGTGGCCGCCGCGCAGTGAGTGACACAGCAGCTCGTGATGTAGTCTCACCTGCTGCTGACAGCATCCGCATCATCGCATCATCCGCTCAGGACCGCCCCTGGTGGGTCACGTGGCTTGTGCATTTGGCGGCAAAACTACAGCGTTCAACTAATGTGAACCACTTGCTTTCTTTTTGTTAAAAAAAAAAATCTGGATTAATATTGCTCCTTGTTTTTTTGGTGTGTTTTTTTACAAGGAGAATTTACTTATAAAACACAGTGCTTATCTTTGTTGTTTTGTTTAAGAGCCATATCTATGTTACTAACGTGAATAGAGTCCCTTTCCACCATGTTGGTGGTGGAGGGACAGCATATGTGTTTCTGAGTGAATGATTGGGGTTGTGCACCCTTGCAACATGCTTAGGTCGTAGCACTGTTGGTTCTGATTTGTGACTTCTTTTTCTTTTTGGATACGGTATTTATTCTGCGCATAGCCTGTAAGCTCCCGCGATGGTCCTTGTTTTCAACGCTGGACAGCTGTGAAGAATGTTATGGTGTATGCCCGGGTTCCGGTTCCGGTGTGGCAGTAAATCGCAAACCCCTGGAAATTGCACACCCTGGGGTTTGCGATTTACTAGGAAATCACAGGTTATTCAATGCTCTCCAGATACACAACTGGTGTTAGTCACCAGAACTACTTCTGGTGGTTGGAGGCCATCTTGTCTTAAATAAATCATAACAACACACATGCCAGAGAGTGATGGTTGATCTTTACATGGTGCCAGGACCATATTTAACAGAATTATATACTCAAATCGTGAAATTTCATTAAATTAACCCTAAATTCGAAGCGTTATTAAGGCTACCGCCGCATTGGCGGCGATATTAATCGCCGAACGTAATGTAAACAAATCGCCGCCGCATCGACGTCGCGTTCCATACTGGCGGCGGCGGCGATTTGTTTACTTTACGTTCGTCGATTCGAAAATATAACTAGTAATATCGCCGCCAATGCGGCGGTAGCCTTAATAACGCTTTGAATTTAGGGTTAAATTGGTAACCAAATAAGTGAAATTTGACCAATTTAACCCTAAATTCGACGAACGTAAAGTAAACAAATCGCCGCCGCCGCCGAATGCGGGGTTTGCGATCTCCAGGGGGATATGCGATTTCCTAGGAAATCACAAACCCCCCATGCCCATATATATGGCATGGGGGTTTGCGATTTCCTAGGAAATCACAAGTGGGGGTTTGCGATTTACAGGGTTTGCGATTTCCTGCTACACCGGGTTGGTTTATAGTGTTACCCTTATAGAGATACCATGCTGCTTGCAGCATGGTATAGCAGCATGGTATAGCAGCATGGTACAGCATGTTACTCATATTATTGCCTTGACCCTGGGAATTCATTGCCCTATCCTACTAATAATTAATAGCGCCAGAGAGGTACTGTCATATGTCAATGGCTTAAGGCGTTGGGTTGACTCATTTGGAAATCAAGCCCATAACCCAACCGCAACATACACACACACAGCAAGCGGACATTATTTATACCGCTAGGCCATCTCGGCATATCTGAGAATTAATTTCAGTGCCAAAACATTGGTTTTCCTGTGTATGATGTACACAGGAAAAGCTTAAGGCGTCCAGTTGACTCATTTGGAAATCAAGCCCATAACCCAACCGCAACACACACACAGCAAGCGGACATTATTTATACCGCTAGGCCATCTCGTCCGATCTGAGAATTAATTTCAGTGCCAAAACATTGGTTTTCCTGTGTATGATGTACACAGGAAAAGCTTAAGGCGTCCAGTTGACTCATTTGAAAATCAAGCCCATAACCCAACCGCAACACACACACAGCAAGCGGACATTATTTATACCGCTAGGCCATCTCGTCCGATCTGAGAATTAATTTCAGTGCCAAAACATTGGTTTTCCTGTGTATGATGTACTTTGGGTGAGGTTTTTGGGGTTTTTTTTTTGTTTGTTAATGGGGTTGGGGGCGTGGGGAGTTGCGTGTGTGTGTAGGGAGGGGGGATGGGGTGACTGAATGGGGTATCACAGAGGAGAGAGGGTGAAGGGGGAGATTGCACCTGTCAGTTTCGACTCGTGGGTTAATAATAGGTGTCTCCTTTTCCTTGTAAGTGAAATGGCAGACAGAGACAGTTCATTGCGAATGTGGGTGGGGATGTGGAGGCAGGCATTACGAGTGCTTGTCAGCCTCCCTGGGGTTTGTGGTGATGGGATGGAAGAGGTGGGGGATTGGGGTGAGATTATTCAGAAAGTAAGGAAATACATTTCCTACAACGGGTAATCAATACTTAAGGGGACATAAACACATGTAGTAGTCTGCACTGACCTCTCAGGCAAGTAACCACATAGACAGCTAGGCGTGGGTAGTATGGTGATATCAGGGAGCCTAGGTGGTGTAATGGTTAGCACACTGGCCCGGAATGCAAAGAGATGTGGGTTCGAGTCCCTCTCTAGGCGCAATACTTCCCATTTTCATCACCCCCCCCACGACACACACATAGTATTAACAATGATTATTTACTGTCTTTTTTTAAAATATGCATTTTTATTCTTCAGAATAGTTTTGTTCAGCAAGTCTAAGTAGTTTTGTTATGCACAGCAAATTGGTTTCACCATTCAATATAAACATAGTTCCGTAATTCTATTACATTTTCGGTGCGAATTCATCGATGGGTTTGATCTAATTTTGCATGTCACGTCCAATTAAAATTCAGGGTAACCAGCGATAACAGCGACGATTATGCTCAGATCAGAATTAAGAAGAGAGCGGACAAACATCGACGCTTTCAGATATGTCTGCGCTGCATTTATATAAAAGAGCCCAAAGTCCTCGGGCCTGGCTGATGGACTGATGGCGTGTACTTTGGAACTGATGACTAAATCAAATAAATAAATGTTAATAATAAAGAGCAGACATTTCCAAGACTTTGATTTACTAAGATAGATATTCCGTCACGCTGGTGGTATATGCTGAAGGAAATGCATATGTTAGCTAAATTGTGATGAGATTATCAATTTGAGGGAATTGCCGTTGTAAGGTATTGTAGTAGTCTGAACTACAATACCTTACAGTGGGCCATTACAGTATTAACAATTTAACATTTGAATAAAATTTGTATTAAATATGTGATGAAATAAACCACTTAAAAATACGTGTTTAGAAGTAGATGAATAAAATTAGAACTAATTGATTAATGAAATTAATAAAAGAAAAAATGTATATTAAATCATAAAGATTTACAAATTAACTATATAGAGCAAATAAATCACATTAATTGATCAACCGAAAATATTTAAGTATAGTATGAAGTTGAAGAATAGGCTGTTAGTGCTAATCTTTATTCTCCGTAGCCATTTCAATAGAAAAAAATAGAAAGAAAATGATAACTTTGTATTTTTGCATCTGTCTCGTCGGGTGTCACACATGTGATATATATGTAGTAGTCTGCACTGACCTCTCAGGCAAGTAACCACATACACAGGTCGGCGTGGGTAGTGTGTTGATATCAGGGAGCCTAGATGGTGTAATGTTTAGCACACTGGCCCGGAATGCAAAGAGATGTGGGTTCGAGTCCCGCTCTAGGCGCAATATTTCCCAATTTCATCACCCCCACGACATATGTATATATAAGCTATAGGTTAATAATGCAACGTGCTCAAGGTGAGCAGCTCAGTGCTGCTCAATGCATTGTTCGGTTGCGCGAGTGTGAATGGCTGCGGTCAGAACGAGGCCGCCATCATTGTCGGGCTAGTTGCGGATTAGGGCGTGGATGGCTAGGGTCTAATTGGCGTATTGTCATTGGCGAAATGGAGAGTAATGCCCGCAAGGATTTGCTCACCACAATGCACGTAATGGCGGGTGGGCTGTCACAGCGAGGCATGTCCGGGGTTACATAAGAGTATTGTACTCCGAGCGCAACATCCGGGTTATTGACACTCACTCACCTTCCACCAAATATGAGTTATGTCACTTAGAGTAAATACACTAAAAGTGAGCTGATGGGGAGAAATGGGCATTTCCTGGGTGTTAAGTGTAACTAGAATGTGTGAATATCATGGAACAAGTAGTCTAGTCTCCATCCGTCCGTCTATAGTCGGCTACAAATGGAGAAAACTAATGTTTGTTAATACAGATACTAGTATTATGATATTTATGTATATATAAATATATAAAAATGAAGAGAAAAAAAAGGATAAATAAAAAATATATATATATAAATAAATAGAAACAAATAGAAATAAATATAAATATAAATAAATATAAATGAATATAAATAAAGATAAATAAATATAAATATAAATAAATAAAAATAAATAAATATGAATAAATATGAATAAATATGAATAAATATGAATAAATATAAATATTTAAAAAATATAAATAAATATAAATCAATATAAATAAGTATAAATAAGTATAAATAAATATAAATAAATATGAATATTAAATATGAATATTATATATAAATATATATTTGCCTACATATATAAAGAATTACTCGTGTAGCGTCCGAATAATGTGTCAACTGTACCTAGCATCATCCAGGCAAGTAGTTCCAAATGCCATCATGCGTAGCAAAATTGCTAGTCTAAAATACCAATTTTAAAATTCGTGTCTACAGATGCACCACTGAAGCTTCTTTTCATTGACCAACACGGGATCAATCACAAACTGACAAAGCATCAAATAACCAAGTTGGGCAAATTCAGTATGAAACCCGCTTTCCCTGCTTGGAGACACATATCTAGCTAATCCGACATATGACTGTGGTGTACGAGTTTAAAGGTATCTTCGGTAAATTACCAGGAAAATAATAATATTAACAAATGACCATTGCCTATAAGGACAAGCAGAACATCCGTACCCATAGTCCACAACTCTTACCCTAACACTTGAAAACAGTTGAGGGAGTGGGGTGAACAGCGCACCAAAATTATTCGCACAACAAATTAAGCATAGCAAAAACACAGACAACAAAGAAGAAAAAACCTGCTGATCAAACCCTGTAATTGAAAAATGGTGCCTGGCAGGCAGTGGGGAGGAATTGATATCGTTAATAATGGACCACCCCCATGAGGAGCTGCATGGGGCCGGTTACTAATAAATCATTTACAATATTTCCCTAAATCATCGCAAATTAAGTCAAACTACCGCTGCATAAACTATATGCTATGACTAGTATGAGACATACAGGGTGTCCAGAATATGTTCACTTAAATAGGTTGTCTGACTTCTTTGTATTCAATAACAAAATCACATTTTGATTTGTTTACAAAGAACCTTATAGCTGAAGGTGCATGGATTATTCATTTGCTTATCTACCAAAATCATGAAGACATTTATTCACTGGAGTATATTTTTATTTCTTGCGCGTTCTCTTAGAGAACTGGACTTGAAGTCCTTGTTACCACTTCTAATGACGGACATGTGTATGTGAGATGTGGCTAAAATGATGGAGCTAGAATTTTAACGGATGTGGAGACGATAGTTTATGATGTGTGTTTGCATTGCTCATTATATTTGTTATTGACTAGTCTGTTGTGTTTGTAAGATCAATGCTAGTAGCTGGTGCACGACTCACCATGCTAGTGCATAATTTACTTTTCTAATAAATATTTCTAATAAATATTTCAATTCTTTTATTTTAACTCTCTGCAAGGTATGTTTTAATAAATATTTGATCCCTTGCTGGCCATGTCAACCAAAGACTTACACAATTTGATAATTGTCACTGGCTTGCCTAATGTTTCGTATGACTAGGCTAGTGCAAAAATTGGTTTGCTAAATATTAGGTTTATGCGACTGAGTGCGATATTAAATATCACTGGGCTGACACAGTGACAGTATTTTAACACTATAAAGCCACTAGGAATCCAGACTATCACAAATCCCTGCTCATGATGATAATGACCTCAGACATTACGAGGACATAAAGCCCCCCCCCCCCCCCCTACACCCACCCACAATCAAAGTGAATTATGTTTCAAAGGCCACCTAGCCGTCCTGACCGGAGGCAGTATTTGTGTCTACTTGCAAATTGTTAGTGTAACAGTGCAATCTTTTGGGTGAGGGGGCGATGAGGTGGTGGTGGTCGGGGTTCGGTGTGGCCTCATTCACCTCTTTGTTTTGGGGGAATGGTTGTCTGGGTAGGGACACAGATTGAGTCTACGATAGAACGCTGTGCGGGTGTCTGTGTTAGCAAACGCGTGTTGTTGTCAGAGCAAGTGAGTAATGGCCGCTGTGTTGGTCTGAGAATACATCAAACAAATAATATATTAAGCATAATCGAAATAATGCACAGACTTAGCTGACGACTACAGACCTATTTCATATGATGTCAGCATAGGTATCTAGGTCAGTTTGCATGCCTTTTGGCTGCAGGACGACACACTGTCACACTGCAAACTCAATGGCTATGAGCAATCTTCATACAAAAAAAGTTAAATATCTCTAAAACCACACCACCTATACACAAACAGCTTGGAGCACATATAGAAAACATATTCACCGAATAGATTATATTAAATTTATAAGGTTAGGGTTTTGCATTTCTATTAATTTTGAATAAAATAGACGTTTTGCACTGCGCATACCGGCAAACTCAATGCATTGTCAATTGTCGTGAGCAATCTTCATACAGAAAAAGTGAAATATCTCTAAAATGACACCACCTAGAAACAAACCCCTTGGAACACATATAGTAAACATATTCAACGAACAGATTATATTAAATTTATATGGTTAGGCTTCTGCATTTCTATTAATTTTGAATATAATAAACATTTTGCCCTGCGCACACTGGCAAACTCAATGGCAGTGTGCCTTCATTCTGCAGCCAAGCCGCGCGCGCATACACAATGTTTATAAACATTGAAAGGGGTCTATAGCTTGATGCAGTAGTGAGGAAAAATACATCCAGGTTGCGCTAGCGTAGTACCGATATCTGCAAGTGGCATTAATGACTTTCAAGTGGACCGGACGCGGTGGCCGAATCGGTAGAGCGCGGGCCTCGCGTACGGAAGGTCTGGAGTTCGGTTCCCGGGCGAGTCAAAACAATGACTTAAAATTGGTACTTGTTGCTTCCTAGCCTAGCACTCGGCATTAATAGGATATGGCAAGGACTGGTTAGCTCAGTGTCAGGATAATGTAACTGAGTGGGATATTGGGTCATGGTGCTGGCAGTGTTTGCGTTGTGGAGAGAGGTGATGGTGAATAAGGGTTTTGATAAGTAATGCAGCAGTAAAGAGTGGTGAGTAGTGTTTTGTGCTGTATGTTCGGGTTTTATATGTTCGCAACATCATAGGTAATATCTGGGCCGGTACCGACTTGTGACAGTGCGCACTCATGGTGAATTATAGTGCTGCCTCAATCAGTAAAGCTTGTTTTATTTAACGGCGCCTCTAGAGCACATTGATTTTTATCATTGGCTATTGGGCGTCAAGCATATGGTTATTCTGACATATTTATTCGGAGGGGAGCTACTGTGTCCACATAGGCTAATCTTTCCGATAAGCATATGCATTTTCCCACAGACAGGACACCACATACCACAGCCTTTGATGAACCAGTTGTGGACCACTGGTTGGAATGGAAAATAGCCCAAACTTTCAATGGGTGCACTGAGCAGGATCTATAGGATGACCAACAGCTTCAAAGGTGGACACTCTACCGCCTGAGCTACGTCCCGCTGCTGCCCCAATCAGAAACTGAGTTGTGGACACCATGAACTAATATCCACTCAGTCACATTATCCTGAGACTGGGCTAAATGGGCCATTGCCATATCCTATTAATGCCATGCGCCAGGCTAGGTAGCAACTACTTTCAACTTTGTTTGTCATTGGTTGGACGCGGTCGGGGTTCGAACCCACGATCTCCCACCCGGGAAGCCAACTAGCGCTCTTAACGACTCGGTTACTGCATCCGGTCAGTGATGGTGAGTGTTGAGAAATAAATGGTCATGGAAATGAGTTGAAATGAGTAGTGAAAGTGATCATTAAGTAGTGGGTTACTGCATCCGGTCAGTGATGGTGAGTGTTGAGAAATAAATGGTCATGGAAATGAGTTGAAATGAGTAGTGAAAGTAGTGGGGTGAGTAGTGTGGTGAGTAGTGAGTGGTTGTGAATCATCAGTTGTGATAAGTAGTGGTGGTGAGTGCTGAGTAGTATGAAGTAATGTTTGTTTGTTATTTCACGTCCTAGCAACATTTAAGGTAATCTCAGGACGGATTAAATAATGGTGGTAGTGAATAATGGAGAGTTGAATTGATTGATTGGTGGTTGCTTTACGCCGTGTCGGCAGCATAGGCCATATTCACGGCGATGGAGAGTTGAATGTTGTATTGTAGTAGTGTTGACTGGTAAGTTTTGTTGATTAATATTAGTGGGTAGAGCAAGCTAATGATCAAGTACTGGTGATCGTGATGGTGAGTCGTGGTGAGTGCTGAACTGTCAGTATCGGTGGTAAATGAGGGAATAATTACTCGTGGTGTGTGCTGAATGGTGATGCCTAGATGTGATTGGGGTAGTGAGTTGTGTTGAGTGATGTGTTGTAAGTTCTGGTGAGTATGTGTAGGCTGATTAGTGTAGTTGATTCGGATGGGCAGTTTTAGGTGTTGTTTGTTTTTGTTTTACGTCCTAGCAACATCTAAGGTCATATCAGGACGTAGGCAGTATTAGTGAATGGTAGATTATGATTACTGAGTGATGATGAGTGGTGATGGGTGGTGATGAGTGGTATTTGTACACGTGGTGAGTGGCCGCGCGAA
This sequence comes from Branchipolynoe longqiensis, assembly GCA_030323885.1. NCBI lineage: Eukaryota > Metazoa > Annelida > Polychaeta > Phyllodocida > Polynoidae > Branchipolynoe > Branchipolynoe longqiensis. Next base: position 24,870,072 of record CM059201.1, on the reverse strand, counting down.
TGGTGCACGAGATAATGAAGAGCCGATGGTGGCGGCAGATGCTGGTGCTAGTGCTGTGTTACTGAGTGATGTCGGTATCCTACTCTATTGAGCGCTAGAATGCCGACTCTACAGCCGGCATCAACACAGGTATGTGAAAGTGACAGCGAACGCGCATGCTCCAGTCAGATAACCGTGAAATTGCTAATTCTGAAATAACCAGATAAGCGACATTCAGGACTAAACACACACAAATATGCGGTGAGGATTGGGACGAGTGTATTCCAAATACTTCCCCATTGACCATTTAAGATATTCCTGTGTCAGGCCTATTTTTATCCACAATTATTTTGGTAGGCTATAATATAAGCCTGTATCAGGATGTCTACGGCAGCTTGTATTACTACTATATACTAGGTGGTCACACATTCAATGACGGCAATCACGAGTGTTTTCACCATAATATATACTGCGGTAGTACATATCTTTAAAGTGGCTGTCACACATCACCGGATTGGAGGAAACGGAAAGAAACCAAACAAAGTCTGTTGATAGTCCGGTTTGTGTCTGTACAAGTTTTGAACATGCACAAAACTTGGAATGGATTCTGGCGGATTGACGTCTACGGTTCTTATCCGGTTTGAGTTTGTTTCATCCGTTGGCTATCCATTCAAGTTCATTTCATGTCAGTTTCATGTCCGTTTCATGTCTGTTCGTCCAGCGGCCTTTGACACGATATCGCAACATTTTGACACATTTTAATACATTTTGATACTTATCACACCCGAACACCACCGGACTAGACAATTCTATCCATTGCTCAATCCGGTGATGTGTGACAGCCGCTTAATGGACAATGCTTCACCTACACCAACAATGTCCAGATATAGCAAGGAATCGACCACAAAACCTACTTGGACTAATACTATGTAATAGCGTGTATGGAACTATTTGACTGCCTTATAATCTATATGATTCAACCTACCCCTTCCCTGTATGATGTCACAGAATGCAGTATTTGAGCTCCAATCCGGTCGGGTCGATCTGATCTGGACCTTTGTACTGACTACCCCATGGTTATTCATAATAGCTCTAAGAACAATGCAGTTACTATTTCTTTAACAAATAAAATAAGAATATTTGGTTTATATATAGTCATGTAAGGGACACTTGTTAAAATCAGGTGAGCGGATATCTAAATAAATCATTGTGACACCATACATTGTGACACCAATTCCCCGGCCTAGTCACAACGCGCTTCCAACCGCCGCCTACGCTGGTATTAAACTAGTTCCTGAAGTGCACTTCTTTGTGTATCGCTCCGCGCCGAACGTTAACCGCCAACACAACTTCAAAGGCGTCACAAATACGCCGACATCACTCAGCCTATCGTTCTTTCTCGTCATTTCTCGTCCCTTCTCGTCCCTTCTAGGTTAATCGTCACGTGACTGGAAGAAAGTCGCTCTTCACGTATATGTACACTTGTTTCTGATCCGGTGTCGTATCCACTTGGTGTTCAGACACATTAGGCCGGTAGATCAAAGGGGAAAAGCAAGAGGTTTATATCCTGCAACCCCGAGCTCATTATATCGTCTGCTCTGAGGAAATTGTCATCTGCTATCAACGAAATTCAAGTAAGCTAGTAATTTCTCAGTAGAAGCTGTCGATATTCACAGTCACGAGGAAGACGTGTAGCCTACAGGGCCCGTATGCACCAAGTTGTGCTAGTCATAACCAGAGCTAGGCTCTAACTCCGGTCAGCTAGCTCCGGGTAGTGGGGGGTCCGCGAAAAAGATAAACTGGTATGCGCCAATGTTTTAGCCGGCGCGGATAGCTGACCGTGAGTTTATTTATAGATTTGGGAATTCCCTCCAGTCGACGATATGAATAACGCCGCCGATTCGGGGGCAACGTTAATATCGGTTCGCATTTAGGGTTAAATTGACCAAATTTCACTTATTCCATATGTAAATCTGTCAAATTTGACCGCTTTTAATAGATTTGGGTGTAAGAAATTCCCGCCGATTCGGCGGCGACGGTGGCGACCATTTTTACTTGACGTCGACAGTATGGATATCGACGTCGCTGCGGTGGCGGCGGCGATTTGTTTACATTTCATTCGTCGATTTGACAATATGAATAACGCCGCCAATGCGGCTGGAGCGTTAATAACGGTTCGATTTTAGGGTTAATTTGATTAAATTTCATTTATTGAGTATGTAAATGTGTTAAATATGATCGCATTGAATAGATTGACATCCATACACGCACACTAACCGCCCCAGCTAGCAGTTAAACCTGGTTTGAAACTGGGGTAGCTTAGCCTAGGCTACGGTCCGCGGTTAGCGCTGGCGCATACCAATTTTCCACAGTTAGCCGTGTGGAGATACCCAAACCGCGGTTAAGGCTCTAACTCCGATTGGTGCATATGGCCCTGGCAGGACGTGCGGTGTCATTGTATCATTTGCTCAGAATAAAATGTCGAGTGTGATTCAAAGTCGCAAACAGTGACTGGTATTTAGTTCCTTGAATTTTATTTGAGTGACTTAAAATAGTGATGTGCACGCTATGTAGTTACATAGCATGCGACATTACTGTATCACTACTACATAATGCCACCACATATTTGTCTCTGCTCTTCTATTGAATGCCACTAGAATATGTTATATTGGTCTTCGGTGGTCTTCCAGTTTCAGTCAGACATGTTGTTATTGTATCTGTTTGATGTTAAATATGTTTACCGTCATTGTAATTCCAAATGTTTGCTTGTTGTTGGTTTATGTCCTAGCAACATCAAAGGTCATATCAGGACGGGTACTGACTTGTGACAGTGCACACTCATGGCGACTTTATAGTGCTGCCCCACTGGAAGACCAGGCCGCCAGCACCATAACCTGATATCCCACTCAGTCACATTATCCTGACACTGAGCCAACCAGTCCTTTTCCTATCCTAATAATGCTGAGTGCCAGGCTAGGAAGCAACATGTATCAATGTTTAAGTCATTGGTTTGACTTGATCGGGGTTCGAACCCACGACTCCACGATCTACCAACAGGGAGACGGACGCTCTAACTCATTCGGCCATCCCATCTGGTTGTAATTCCAAATAAAATCATATGAATAATAAGATAACTCAACAAAAACACATACTGATTGTATAACTGGTATCGGTGTTGTCACGTGGGATGCATGGATACACTCTGACCTCCTCACTGACTTGGCTTTAGATGGTTGGGGATGCGAAAGGGGAGAGTGGAAGGGAGGGGTACTTCTTGACTAGCAAACTCGGAGGTGAAGTGAGTAGAGGTGGTTGGGCGACTTGGCATGTGTGGGGGAGGGGAAGAGGATTTACATGCTTGAGCTAGTTGTGTGGAAGAAGTATTCTGGGGACCTCATGAATACTGTCTAGACAGGTCAAGGTCAGGGTTACATGCTAAGGCTAAGCGCAGAGTGACAGCTCATGTTCGAGCTAGTTATGTCAACTATTTCCTGCAGCTACACACATCCTGTGGACTAACTAGTTGCCCACTTCCCATCTGGGCAGCAGACAGGCCCGACGGTCAGGTAAATTCATATGAGCAGTGTAATACAACCCTGTAAAATTTTCCGATAATTAAGACATTGGAGGATGGTGTGAACTAGTCTATAGTAATTACAATTGTATATAAAAAGGTAAATGGTATATAGAGCCAGAGGCATTAGGTATATGTGGTGCTGGTGATCCTTTACTGAGTTTGATATAGACATTATGTGATTCATCATCATCATCATGCTGTCGGTTGCGATGCGACAAAGACCGCTTTCATTACTTGACTGCTGCTCTCCATCCAGCTCTCTGCTGTGAGAGTCGCATCCATGAGTCAGTCCTAATGTCTCTCAGCGTCAGATTTCTCTTGATGGTATCCTTGAACCGGAGATGAGGGCGCCTTCTCTTTCTGTAGCCAGAAGACAGTTGAGAAGAGGATCTGCTTTGGTAGCCTGTCTGATGACATCCTCATGAGGTGTCCAGTCCACCGGAGATTCTTTTTGATCAGAAGATCTTCCATAGAGGGCAGCCCCATTCGTTTGAGTATTTCCTTATTTGTCACTTTGTACATTTCATGAAAGCTGCCTGCAAAAGTGTTGAAGTGCTGCTGGCTTTTGCAAGTTACCAGCGGCACTCTCTCGGGGAGCAAATAGAGGTTTCACACCGGCAAGAACATGTCAAGACAGGCGCAAAACTATTTGTCCCTGCAGTGGCTGGTCGGGAGATGTTGGGAGTTCCATACATCAACCGCCCTTAATGCTGCCACAGTGACATGGTTTTCTGTTTAGGGTTTGCTCCCTTAGCCTTTGGTTCTGTCAAGAACCTGTACCACAAGGCAGTGGTTTACAACTCTGCAAGGCAGGGGCGTCAAACTCCCTGATGTATTGCTATACCTGCAATACCTGCATACGTGATTCATAGATAGTGTGAAAGGGGCACTACCTTTAGTGTGACAGGGCCTTAGCAGCTCTGCTCACATACCCCCTCCCCCCAACTGTTATTTACAGATCAATGCACACGCAGACACAACAGGGCACTGTAGCCATAAACAACCAAGGCTTGGATACAAGCAGGGTACATGCTCATTGGTTAATTGATGAATGCCTAGTGCTGATTAGAGGAGCTGATCAGGTGTGACAGCGATCTTGGATTCATGAGACTATATAATAATAAAACAAGCAAGCTCATTCTGGTTCCTTCTGCACACTCTACACTCTGCCTTTCTTCTACTTGCCTGTAGTGATTTCCTATTTAGCCTGCCTACACAACCACAGCTGCCGGCCTTCGACTTTACAAGCCGTAACACATTTACAGCGCCGCCTGTCAGTTTTCTACCGCATTAATGCTGCCCCCTTACTTCGTCATACTATTCGAGAGGATTCTCTCATAGCACCCTATTGCGATTTCAAATTCTTCCATAATTACCGATTCATTACAAATGTAAATATCCAATATTTTATATGTTTCTGCTTGATTGATTGATTGATTGGTGGTTTCTTTACGCCGTGTCGGCAGCATAGGCCATATTCACGGCGATTATATCTTTGTAACTTCCACCATCTGTTCTGAATGATTGTTTGATTGATTGCTGATTATTTAATACCATGTCGGCAGCAAGGGCCATATTTATAGCAATAAGCTAATGGTATTTGTTGTGTCAGCTTTGATAATCACATTCAACTGCATATATTGAAATTTACATTAAATTCCAACAATTGTTGCATCAGTGTCAAATGACCGTAAAACATTTGATCCAATTTTGAAGTGGTCAAAATTGTGTCAATTGCTAGTCAAATTTAAGAGTGGCAAATATGGCATCGAGTGAGGACTACTTGATCTCATCGACACCCTGGATAATGCAGTGGATGTTCTTCAGTCAATGGGGTGATGCTATGCAACTTATTGTTTGGGTGATTGTCCTACTCATGCTGACATTTTTATTTGATATATTTGAGAATAATGTGGTCTCAGAATGGAGTAAAGAATCTGACATGTTGCAATTGCACCATTCAGAACCATTTTCGCAGCTTGTTCAGCTTGCTCATTTCCAGCACCCAGCACAAGTGGATATATCCTGCAATTGCCAAGGAATTCATTTTCAGAATCATCTTTCTCATGATTAGGTGGTCTACTTTAAGATGTCTGACCAACAGGAAACATGAAAAGGAGTTGCTGTAGACAACAACATTTGTTTGGTCAGAGTTGTTTGTTTGTTGTTGTTTTACGTCCCAGCAACATCTAAGGTCATATCAGGACGGGTACCGACTTGTGACAGTGTGCATTCATGGCGACTTTATAGTGCTGTCTCACTGGGAAACCAGGCCGCCAGCCCCATGACCTGGTATCCCACTCAGTCACATTATCCTGACACTGAGTTGTTGATACATACTAACATAGGCCTACACACTAACACACATAGCTGTACACATATCCATATTTGCATCCTTTCATGCATTCGACTTTATCAACCAACAAGTTAGGTAGACCTTGGAAATTGAAAACCTGGATTACCATTTTTCAAGACAACTCATCGTGTAGCGTGACAAATAAAATCACGTTTATTCATGCATAAACGATAGCGAGTTATTTTTCTCTCTAGAAACTAAATGTTACTTGTCTAAAAGCAGTAAAGATATCCTTGGTTTTTAATCCTCTTCCATATAGTCTATACTACCTAACTGTGGGGCGGTTCCTCGGAAGGAATCTCATATTTACCAGCTGTTCTGCACTACTTTCAACTACCTGCATAATAGCACAATATTCAGCTGCTTGGGCGACACCAAGAGGCTAGACGGGTCTTGTGTGCTGAGGCCTCACCTACTGGTGAGTGGCGATGTTATTTGTTACTTGTTAGATTGTCGGTACCGTTTAAGGCCTTGTCACACCTCACCGGATTGGGGGAAACAGACAGAAACCGAACAAAGTCTGGTTTGTGTCCATCCAAGTTTTGAACATGCACAAAACTAGGAACGGATGCCGCCGTATTGACGTCTATGGTTCTTGTCTGGTTTGAGTTTGTTTCGTCCATTGGCTATCCGTTCATGTCTGTTTCCTGTCCGTTTCCTGTCTGTTTCATGTCTGTTTCATGTCCGTTTGACCAGCGGCCATTTATCCGATAGCGCAACATTTTGACACATTTTAATACATTTTGATACTTATCACCACCGGACTAGACAATTCTGTCCGTTTCTCAATCCGGCGAGGTGTGACAGCCGCTTAATAGTCACTTTTACAATGTTCGCACAATTACTGGATATATTCGATAATTGATTCTTCCAAATATGTAGAGTGGCAGTGTCCATGTTCAGATCATATTCCATGCATGAATATATTCCATCTTGTGATTTCTTTGGTAGTGTATGCTATTGCTCATATGTTACCCCAATGTGCAATGTCCGAATGGTTCCCCCTTGAGATCGCTGCTATTCGGCATTGTTCATGAAACAATCAACGCAGCACCACATGTATAGAGCAGCCACCAGGGCACAACAACGTATGTGCAGACGACACATTGTGTTCCACCAGAGCCTTGGCACTTTAAGCCAATTTGCTCGCTCACTTTGCGGAGCAATGAGTTCCATGAAAGATTCAAAGATGGCGCTGCGGATAGCATATACTGCATTTACATATAGATTGCGGACTGTGGCAGCAGTTAAGGGCTGGGTTGGATTCCGATGAATACACGATGAAGGTGTCCAATGACTGAGCTCCATTGTGGCATTAATTGTGAAAGTGGGTGGTGTGCATCTAAATCAGCAATGGTTGTATTTCGGTGTCAGTGACATTCCCCGTGAGCTGTTTTGGGGAAGGGATAAACATCAATCCTAAAGTACTCAACCTCAAACCGAACAAGAACCGTAGACGTCAATCAGGCGGCATCCATTCCTAGTTTTGTGCATGTTCGAAACTTGTACGGACACAAACCGGACTTTGTTCGGTTTCTGTCCATTTCCCTCAATCCGGTTAGGTGTGACAGGGCCTTAAGAGGTACCGACAGTCTAACAAGTAACAAATAACATCGCCGCTCACCAGTAGGTGTGGCCTAAGCACACAAAACCCATAATAAGTCAATTAATAGAACCCGTTACTACTGAAGTCTATGGTGTCAGAGTCTTGGCCTCCTTGCCAAAATTATTTTGGCATGCTTTGAAGTCAAATATCTCCAAACTTAGCTATTTAAAATTAAAGTTACTTCAAACTAAAGTAAAGTAGATTATAATGATTATTATAATATATTCATCTCAGAAAATAGCAGAAACTCAAAAGCATCGGACTATGCAGCTTTAACCGACAGTAAATCTGACTTCTACCAGTTCTAGTTAATTTTTCACAATTCTCTGACAGTTTTGATACCTATAAATTAATTGACTGTCTTTAAAAAAAAAATCTGTCTTTCTTTTACCGGACAATTGTGGAAATCAACATAAACATGGAGATGTTCCATTGTGGTTTAAAGATGACCTCCTTAGATTCTCAGTGACCACTGAGACTGCAAATATGAACCAAGATCTAAGGATCAAGAGATGTCACCCATTTTCTACGGAAGTGGTTGAACATATAAGGATTAATTTGAACCCACATAAATAAAAGATTCACCCGGTACTTGTAGTACATGGGTGAAGACCAGCCTTATATAAAAACGGTCGAAAAATCTGGCTAATGAATTGAGTCATTATGAGAGCCTAATTTCACAATCTAAGAAGCAACATTTATTCTTTGTATATGTCTTCATGTTTACCCATTACTTTTGAGTTGGAAAATATAATAAAACATATACTTTAATGCAATTTAAAAGTGAAATCGATGGCGTTCTCTGGCCACCATCTTGTCTTTTTGCATTCTCTCCCATTTCACCAACTCTGTGTTAATACAAGTAACCATTTGACACTGGTGCCAGGCATATTACTTCCCGTTCTATACTAAAGCTATTTTTGCCCGTATTTAGACTACGTTGTCATTCACCCCTGTACTGTAAGTATGGGGTGAATCTTTTATCTAGAACCCACCAGTATTGGGATATTGTTTTGTTTTTTTTGGGGGGTGGGGGGTGTAAGGTATGAGTACAGTGCGTATAGCTGGGACTCAGGGGAGAAATGACGTCACGGATTGGAAGGTAAATAAACACTCATTAACTGGACGTCAAGGTGTTCGCCTGCTTCAATACACTACATGGTGTCAGATCGTGTGTCTGAACTGTACACGACCCAAGTTGGATAAATGGCGTTATCCGGTTTAAAACCACCGCTGCCGTTAAACCTAGAGGGAAATTTGGCCATGAATTGGAGGGCCTGGCATAACGCGTACACAATATATAGTATCGCATCGGGTGCTGCGAACAAAACAGAAAAAATACAGTGCTGCGTCTTCTTACACGTAGCTGGACAAGAGGCGCAGAAGCTACACTTAACGTTCAAAGTACAAGAGGCACAAAAAGACAAGATCGATCATCTCGTCCACCTGTTCGAGGAGTATTGTGTTGGTAAAACCAATATAACAGTCGTGCGCTACCAATTCAACTCATACAATCAAACGTCCGAGACCATGGATAGCTACATCAGAGAGTTGAAACATAAAGTGTCATACTGCGACTATGCATCAATGGAAGACGCGTTGCTATGTGACAGGTTAGTGTGTGGCGTAAAAAACTCAAGGCTACGCGATAAATTACTACAAACTCCTAATCTAACGTTAAGCTCATGTTTTGAACTGTGTAGACTGAGCGAGAACACTCATAAGCAACTCGACGCAAGCGAACATCTCAATACGGAGGAACAAGTAGATGCCGTAACCACGCGACAAGAGAACTATGTTTCACGTCCCAGGAAATATACGGCAACAGCGCGCGTGCGCAGATGGCCTGAAAACAGCACGAGGCCCAGTTTACCTCGTGCGAACTGTACCCGATGCGGGTATACACACGGCGATGGAGCGTGCCCAGCGGCGGATAAGCAATGCCTGCAGTGTAGCAGGTATGGACACTTTCAGAAAGTCTGCCGGTCCCGGAGACCAAATCGTGCACAAGTGAATGAACTAGATATACAAGCAGGTGTCCCAGATGATACAACAGAAGATGACAACGAGAATGACGACCTGTTCGTCGGTGAAATAACTGCCGAGCCGACGAACAGCAGCAGCTTGTGGTACGTGAAATGCAAGTTGCAAAATTTTCCTGTTCGTTTCAAACTGGACACTGGCTCTCAAGCCAATATCATTCCTCGTCGTGTCTACGACGAACTACACAACGTCGTACTAAATCCTTCACGTTGTTGTCTAATCACGTACTCAGGTGATCGGATCCGTCCTGAGGGGGAAGCAACGGTCGACGTAGATGGTCTGCCGTTAACATTTCAAGTGACGACGAACGGCACACCTATCCTGGGAAAGGAGGCGTGTGTTCAACTAAGGCTGCTTCAACGGATTGGGGAACTCTCCGTACACACGACACAGTCCACTCCAATCGGCCAGGCTGCGAACCGCCTGGTAGAAAATTACGCGGACATCTTCACAGGTTTAGGGAAGATCAAGAGCAATGCAAAAATTCATGTCGACACTCATATAGACCCTGTTATTGACCCACCACGTCGAATTCCCCATGCAATTGTGGACAGAGTACAAGCTGAATTAGATAGAATGTTAGATATGGGTGTCATTGTACGACAAAATGACCCAACCCCATGGGTTAGTTCTATAACAATTGTAAAAAAAAACAAATAAGATTAGAGTATGCCTAGATCCGACCAAGCTCAATAAGGCCATTTTAAGTACCCCATATCCAACCAGAACAATTGAAGAGGTAATATCTAAAACGAGCAAAGCTAAATTTTTCTCTGTAATTGACGCGAATAGCGGATACTGGCAGATAGAGTTAGATTATGAGAGTTCGAAGTTATGTACCTTTAATACCCCATGGGGGCGTTTCCGTTATACCAGACTGCCATTTGGTATTAAAACCGCTGGTGACATTTTTATTGGCGAAATGAACAAAATATTATATGGTTTGACAGGAGTAAATGTGATTGCTGATGATATTTTAGTGTACGGCAGCACTGAGGAGGAGCATAATAATAATTTAGAAAATGTGTTCAAACGCGCTCGGGAGGCGAACCTCCGCCTAAACCCAAAAAAGTCTGTAATTTGTAAAACCGAAGTAAACTATGTGGGACACACTTTAACCCAATCTGGATTGAAACCCACCGACGACCGCATCCGAGCTATTCTTGACATGCCCACCCCAACTGACAAAGCTGCAATTCAGCGTTTTCTAGGCATGATAGGGTATGTTGGAAAGTTCATCCCAAACCTGTCAAACATATCCAAACCATTAAGACAAGTCCTTACTAAAAATGTAGTATGGTTCTGGCAACATGAACAAGACCAGGCATTCAACACGCTCAAGAATCTTTTAATGACAGCACCCGTATTGAAATACTACGATGTAGACGAGCAAATAACTTTACAGGTAGATGCGTCCAAGTCCGGCCTAGGTGCTGCCATATTCCAGCAGTGCAGACCCATTGCCATGGCATCAAAAGCTTTAGACACATGCCAATCATCATACGCTGTAATTGAGAAAGAGTTATTAGCAATCTGTTTTGGATGTGTCCGTTTTCACGACTACATATATGGTAAACAGGTTATCATTGAAACTGATCATAAACCACTCGTGTCTATAATGTCGAAACCGTTGCACGTATTGTCATCCAGGATGCAGCGAATGCGGATGCGACTACAAAACTATAACATAGTCATGAAATATGTTACAGGTAGCGAAATGTTTTTTGCTGACACACTATCACGTGCACATACAAACAAGGTGACACCACAGAATCTGTTTGATGATTCTATTTCCATAGCAACCATAGAAATTGCACACGACATGATAACACGCATTACAGCTGCTACTAAAGGAGACAGTGCCCTTATTGAAGTTACAAAATTGATAAAGGAGGGGTGGCCTACTAGAAACACCCTGGTGAAATCCTGCGCAAAACCTTTTTTCACATACAAAGATGACTTAACTACCACAAATGATATGATATTTAAGGGGGCTCAATTAGTTATACCTGCTGAATGTCAGAGGGAGATGTTGAACATCCTGCACGAAACCCATTTAGGAATAATAAAATGTAAACAACTAGCGAGGGACACTGTTTTTTGGCCGGGGATGACCACTCAAATTGAAGATCTGATATCCCGATGCAACACATGCCAAAATTATAGAAATTCACTCAGCGCTGAGCCCATGGTCCCTCATGATATACCCGACATACCTTTCTGTAAGGTGGGGGTAGATTTGTTCCAATATCAAAACAAAACGTATCTCATACTGGTAGATTATTACTCTAAATTTCCTGAAGTGGTTGAACTTTCTCTCACAACTTCAAATGCTATAATTAAAGCTCTGAAAGAAATTTTTGGAAGATATGGCATACCAACCACCCTCGTCTCTGACAACGGACCACAGTTTGCTAGCAACGAGTTCAACGTTTTTGTAAACAAATACAAATTCGACCACATCGTGTCTAGCCCATATTACCCTAAAAGTAATGGTCAAATAGAACGCTACGTGCAAACAATAAAAAAAATGATGAAAAAAGCAGGAGAAAATGATCAGGATTTCAACCTGTATTTATTAAACTACCGTAATACCCCTTTAAGGCAAATGAACGCCTCTCCAGCCCAACTACTCATGAGTCGTCGCCTTCGCTCTAAATTACCGGTCATAACAGACCGTTTGAAACCACAAGTTCAAACAACAAAGACAGAAAACATTGCCAAAATACAGGAACGACAAAAACACTACTACGACAAGAGGGCTGAGAACACAAAAAACAAGTTAAAAGTACACGATCACATAAAATACAAAACACATGAAGGGAAATGGAAGGCTGGCACAGTAACACAAACAAACGAAAATAAACGGAGAGACTATGTAATTGTGAACAGTGCAGGGAAGATGTTACACAGGAATAGAATTCATATGTTTCAGGTACCCACACCACATGCTCCGCCCTGCAAGCCAAGGCATGATGCAGCACGACCTGGGCAAATACAGTCGTTGCTCCCAAACAGATACATATCCACACACAAAACCCCTACCGAGTACACAACTCAGAGCGGGCGTGTCTCACGTCCGCCAGTAAGACTTGGGGTTTCGTAACAAACATACTTCGACTTTAAGATAGTCGTTACATTATAAGCGATATCTTCATATATCTAAAAAAAAAAAAAAAAAAAAAAAAAAAAAAAATCAATTGTTAATTAAGCGTGCTTGCAAGTTCATCCGTTTATGGTTCCTGTTTCGATATATTTCCTGAGCTACTGTAGGGAGTTAATTGTCTACCTGTTTCCGTGACTGTAAAATAATACTGTACCGTATACAATATATATGAATGTAACAAACCCCCCCCCCTTTCACCACCTTTCAAAAAAAAAAAAAAAAAAAAGAAAGGAAGATGTAAGGTATGAGTACAGTGCGTATAGCTGGGACTCAGGGGAGAAATGACGTCACGGATTGGAAGGTAAATAAACACTCATTAACTGGACGTCAAGGTGTTCGCCTGCTTCAATACACTACAGGGGGGATACGGATATTGTTTACAGATAACGGATAACGTTTTATTTTAGGATCATTTATATATATATATGTATATATATATATGTATTCTATTATATATTCTATTATTATATATCAATATACACATAGCAATATATATGTATACAGTAAAACCTCTCTAACCGACCACCCCCACAGATCGACCCCAATATCGATCGCTTTATTTGGGTCCCAACAATACAACTGTAACCAGATTCTAACTCCCTAAACCGACCACCTCCATAAATGGACTACTTATAGTCGTCCCCAAAAGTCGGTCGATTTAGAGAGGTTTTACAGTATATAGATTATCAGTGCTAGGCGTTTCAGTTATCTTTTTATATTTATGTGTATTTTTTATTGTATAACATTAATTTATAATCCCTCTGTTTAGATAGGTTATGTGTATCTCTCGGTTATCTCGTCACGTCTCATTTTAATTTAACTACTTCGGTTATTCCTATTTACATCCCTAACTAATCTTATTACGGCTATTAAAATCCCGGGATTCTATACATATTATAGTTTCCATTGCGCAAGTAGCTACAAGTACAGTTACCATGCATAGGTTGCGTACATTCATTGAGGAGCCGTGTACTCGTCAACCCAACATAGCTGGCAAATTATAATTAGGGTTACTTTAGAAGTTTACCTCACTACCAGATATATAGTCAATACGGTCCATATGCTGGCCCTATCACTTATACTGACGTAAAGTCCCAATCCCACCTCACCGGATTGAGCAACGGACAGAATTGTCTAGTCCGGTGGTGATAAGTATCAAAATGTATTAAAATGTGTCAAATTGTTGCACTATCTGGTAAATGGCCGCTGGACGAACGGACATGAAATGGACATGAAACGGAGAGGAAACGGACAAGAACAGACGAAACAAACGTCAGTCCGGCGGCATCCGTTCCTAGTTTTGTGCATGTTCAAAACTTGTATGGACACAAAGCAGACATTGTTCATTTTCTGTCCGTTTCCCCCAATCCGGTGAGGTGTGACTAGGCCTTAATGCCAAACAAACAGACACTCACTGTAGTTCCTACAAAGACAAAACACATACCGGTCAGACTGTTGGGTCTTTGCTTCATTGCCTCATTTCATGAACAGACATAATGACCTAGCGGGATAGCTTCGGCATTCTATGATGGACGTCGTGGGTTCGATTCCAAGCCGAGTCAAACAAAGGGCATACACATATTGATTCTTGTTAACATCGTTCTTAGTGTTTGACAATACTAGGATAGGACAAGGCTGGTTGAATCACTGTCCAGCAAGATAATATGACTGACAGGAATGCCTTGTTCTGGCGCTGGCAACACGGTATATCAGTGGGCAGCACAATAAAGCCGATCACTGTCACAAGTTGTTATGGGTTATGATATGATATCAGATGTTGCCAGGACATAAGATCGTAATCAATAAATTAATCCAGCAGACTATATGAGGAACTTGATCCTAATCGCATTTTCTTTTGATTTATCTCTGCTTGCTAGCTGTCCCTGAGGCAGATGGCATCCTGCTAACCCAATTACAATTCATCATTCGTCTTTTTTTTATTGTCACCGTGAATGACACTCAACGAATGTATACAGCATAAAGTATATACCATAGTCTTGCGAACATGCTTGTTTTTCTGTTGTTTGGTTTTTGTTGTCATGATGGGATTTGTGTTAATGGTATGTTTTCAGAGTATTTCCGTTAGACATATGAACAATTAAGTGTGTTTGTTTGTTTGTTGTTATTTTACATCCTAGCAACATCTAAGGTCATATCAGCATGTGTACCGACTTGTGACAGTGCACACTCATGGCGACTTTATAGTGCTCTCCCACTGGGAAACCAGGCCGCCAGCACCATGACCTGGTATCCCACTCAGTCACATTATCCTGACACTGAGCACACCAGTCCTTGCCCTGTCCTAATAATGCTGAGTGCCTGGCTAGGAAGCAACAAGTATACATTTTTATGTCATTGGTTTGACTCGAACGGGGTTCGAACCCACGACCCCACGATCTACCAGCACGGGAGACGGACGCTCTAACTCATTCGGCCGTCCCGTCTGATCAAACAATTAAGTTCTTCTAATGATCTCTCCACTAATACCTGTGGAGAGATCATTAGAAGAACTTGAGAGTTAGCATTTACTCTCAATTCTTAAAAGATATAATAAAACGCCACAAAACAAGATTTTTTCTCTCGTAATATATTTGACAACATTACGATGCACGTGTTGTAGATTGTATTCAACCAGTGTCGTAACAAGTATTCCAGAAAAAGTAGCGAAGTAAAAGCAACCACTTAAAAATGTGTTTCCAATAAAA
The DNA here is from genome assembly GCA_030323885.1 of Branchipolynoe longqiensis. Lineage (NCBI taxonomy): Eukaryota > Metazoa > Annelida > Polychaeta > Phyllodocida > Polynoidae > Branchipolynoe > Branchipolynoe longqiensis. Next base: position 24,854,640 of record CM059201.1, on the reverse strand, counting down.
TACCACCCTAAAGTTGCACCCATTTACCCAGTCTGAGTCAGTAGTATTGGTTCTGAGCTATAGAACATACTTAACTGCGTTACATACATTAAAACCTCTCTAGATCGACCAACATTGGGACCGAGTTTAAGTAGTCCATTTAGGGAGGTGGTCTGTTTAGGGAGTGAGAATATGGTTACAATGGTATTGTTGGGATCCAAATAAATCGATCGATATAGGGGAGTGGTCGATCTGTGGAGGTGGTTGGTTAGAGAGGTTTTACTGTATACCTGTTTCTATAAGTCAGACTGGAGATGGTCAAAGATGGCTACCTCCTACTGTACCTAACACACATACATGATACAGACACCCTGTTATACTGAGAGCCGTGTGTGTGAGAGAGGAGAGGGGGACGGGGTATAAGGGGGAGTGCTGTGTGAGGTCAGGGATCAGCATAGACCTATCCATGCATAGTTGCTCACAGCTGACGATGATACAGCTCCCAGGCATCTCTACTCCAAAAACCTGAGTGTGAATCCATCTTATGCATGATGTTGTATGTTTGCAACAAGCTCGAAAACCACATATCCTCACATTATTGACTGGCTTCTTCATTGTCTCTTTCAGTCATGTCAACAATGCATCATCATCATCATGTTGTCAGTCGCGATGCGACAAAGACTGCTTTCATTACTTGACTGCCGCTCTCCATTTAGCTCTCTTCTGTGAGAGTTGTGTCCATCAGTCGGTCTTAATGTCTCTCAGCTTCAGGTTTCTCTTGATGGTATCCTTGAACTGGAGACGAGGGTGCCCTCTCTTTCTGTAACCAGCAGACAGTTGAGAATGCATACATATTAACTTACACACATACAGTATAACCCCGTTAAACCAAACTCGGTTAAACCAAACGATCGGTTAATCCTAACTTTTTTCGGCGGCCTGGCAAAATACTACCATTTATCATATAAAAAAGTTGGTTAAACCAAAGTCAGTTAATCCAAATTATTGGTTAATCCAAACATAATTTTCAGACCCCAAGCCACTTCCAGTATGGTTAAACCAAGTTGGCATGTGGTTATAAGGTCATCTGAGACCCCACCAACTTTTTATATGATAAATGGTAGTATTTTGCCGAGCCGCCGAAACAAGTTTGGATTAACTGATCATTTGGGTTAACAAAGCTTGGTTTAATGGGGTTATACTGTATATACATAAAAAACAATAATCAAAGTCTCCACATACATTGGATATTACATTCATAATGCACCCACATTTTTGCCAAAGCTTGGTGAAACCAATGATCGGTTAATCCAAAACAATTTCTAGGGTCCCTTCAAGTTTGGTTTAACGGGGTTATACTGTATATGTTCACATCATTTACACCTCCAACTCACACTGTCACAGTGCTGCCACCACATGGCTTCCGTCAGGCGTTGTACTTCCAAACACATTCCATGAGCACGCCATTAGCGTGCCTCGTTTATCCCCCCCCCCCCCCAACCCCCCAACCCCCACCCCCACCCCCATGAGAATGAGGGATAGAGGGGTAATGTAAGTACAACGTAGTACTGTGCACTTCTTTCTACGCTGCTGGAGCAGGTGGTAAGAAGTGGAGGGGTGGAGTACGTTGTACAATTTCCCGATAATTAGACATTGGTGGGTAGTTTGAACTGGTGTATACGAGATTGCAAATGGTCTATAAAGGTAAATGATGTAATGTGACCAAATGCATATGGTATTGTGTAGTGTAGTGTTGGTGATCCTTTACTTATTTTAGATAGACATTGTGTATTATATAGATAGTGTGAGAGGGGCACTACTATTACTAGTATTAGTGTGATACTGATAGAGCCTTAGCAGCTCTGCTCACATACCCCCTCCCTCCAACTGTTATTTATGGATCACTGCACACCCAGACACAACAGGGCACTGTAGCCATAATCAACCAAGGCATGGATACAAGCATGCTTGCTGTTCATTGGTAGATTGGAGAATGCTTACTGTTGATTGGAGGATCTGGTCAGGTGACAGGCCATCTTGGATTTATCAACCACTATATAGTAATAAATCTGAGGGTGCAAGCTCTCTGTCTTTCTGTGCACTTTATACTCTACCTTTCTTCTACTTGCCTGTAGTGATTTCCTATTTAGCCTGCCTACACAACTACAGCTGCCAGCCGTCGACTTTACACCCTTGTCTGTAAAGCAAATAAGCACAAAGCGCATTGACTCATATAGTCTAATGCCAGGTACACACCTACCATTTTTCCGCACCCACCTACCGTATACGATCTAAAACTGCCCAAAAGTCGTGAGGTGTGCGCTCCGCTAGCACACCTACCGATTACGATTCGCGACTTCTGAGGGCTAAAACTGCTTGCTTGCGAATACGATTCGCAATTCGAAAAATGAATCGGCCCGTTCTCAGTCGTAAGGTCGTCGCGAGTTTTAGTGTGCGAATCGTAAACGGTAGGTGTGTACTTGGCATTAAGAGTCGATTTGCGTCTCTTGCCCTGTGCAATAAGTGACACACATATGAGCTTTGGGTTATGTATACCTGTTCAAGGAAAGTGACCCCTACACCAACACCAACACCACCAGCTTCCGGGATAGCCTCATTGGTCGGCACCCTCGTTTTGGGAAGACAATCGCATCAGTCACCATAGCAACAAGTTAACCCTCCCATACTTGTTTTTCGCGCCACTTTATTTTAACCCTTGTGTTCCTTCTTTCAAACAATACGCTCTGAGTATATGTATTGGCATAACTAGTTTGTCAATATAATACTATATATATATTATTTTCGGTACAATACTTACACATATTAATACTGGAGTCTAAGCTTACGAAAATCTAAATTGCTAGGATGGGAGTCAAAATATATCTAGTTGTTTTATCTGATTATTTTTTATAAGCAGTTCTCCTTTTCCACTTCCAGTCCCTCTTGGTACTTTAATGGAAAATAGACTTAGCTTCACCAATGTCTGGTTAAAACGAATTATTATAACTGACCAAATCATTATGAATTCAAAACCACAATATGAATATACGGATATTTGGACTCCTGGATACATGGGCATAATAGTATGGCTATATGGACAGGCATCAGTATGGGTAGAGTTTGTTTGTTTTTGTTGTTTTACGTCCTAGCAACATCTAAGGTCATATCAGGACATGTAGCAACTTGTGACAGTGCGCACTCATGGTGACTTTATAGTGCTGCCCCACTGGAAGATCAGGCTGCCAGCACCATGACATGATATCCCACTCAGTCACATTATCCTGACATTGAGCCAACCAGTCCTTGCCCTATCCTAATAATGCTGAGCGCCAGGCTAGGAAGCGACAAGTATCAATTTTTAAGTCCTTGGTTTGACTCGACCAGGGTTTGAACCCACAACCCCACGATCTACCAACATGGGAGAGGGACGCTCTAACTCATCCGGCCATCCCGTCCGGTCTGTATGGGTAGATGGATATATAACTATTTGGAAGTAGGGAAATGTGGATATATAGTGATTGCTATCAAGTAGGGGATTGCAAATCGTCTGAACCAAAGAATCTAAAGAGAAATATCCCGTATTGTATACAGACAATGAAGCGATACAGAAACGCTCCCCATCATGGCGGCTGACACCACTATTCCTGGAATGGGTCCTACCGCCCCCCCCCCCACACACACACCTAACCCACCCACCCACCCCTGAAAGATTCATGCTCCGTCGCCATAATTTTGGCCAGTAACCGCCGTCCATAAATTGTGCGCAGAGCTGCTCAAGAGACCCGTGGCGCATGCGTCATGGACGAGGCGCGTATGCAAAGCGCGAAGCGCCGGTCGGAGCGTCGAAAGGGCGCTATCCGGGACCACGTGGTTTATCTTTGTTGCCATGGTAATGGGACTATTATGGGCTGCGTTGTCATGGCGGCTGGAGGAAGGGTTGGGGGTGGGTGGTGAATTCAACGTATGGGACGCACCAGAAAGAGAGAGTGAGGGCGGCGCTCGCTGATCGATCAAGTGACGTCACAAGGCAATCACGTGGCGTATGTCGGCCATTTTGACTTCGGGACGCCCCGGCAGGGCTTCCGGTTGTAGTAGAAGTGCAGGTGTCGCAGTTGATGAATGCTCTTCTCATCTTTATACCCCCCCGCAGTCCACCGTGCACCCACTCGCCTCACTTCCGCCCTCACCTCCCTCGCCTGCCCGTCACATTCCCCTGCCCCCCCTTCTCCACCCTCCTCTCCTCTCCCCTCCTCTTCCCTCCTCTCTTCTCTTCTGTTCCTCCTCTCCTGTTCTCTCCTCCCCACCCCTCCCTTTCCATCCTCTCCCCTCCTCTCCAGTCCTCTCCCCCTCCCCTCCCCCCTCTCCTCTCCTCTTCCCCTCCCGTCCCCCTCTCCTCTCCCCTCCTCTACCCTACTCTCCCCTCCTCTCCTCTCCTCTCCCCTCCTCTCCCTTCCCCCTCTCCTCTCCTATCCTCTCCTCTCCCCTCCCCTCCCCTCTCCTCCTCTTCCCTCCTCTCCTCTCCTCTCATCTCATCTCATCTCATATCATCTCATCTCACCTCCTCTCCTTTCCTTTCCTACCATCTCTCTTTCCCTGCGCTCCGCTCCCCTCTCCTCTCCTCTCCTCTCCTCTCCTCTCGTCTCGTCTGCTCTGCTCTGCTCTGCTCTGCTCTGCTCTGCTCTGCTCTGCTCGCTCTGCCTCTCTGCTCTCCTCCTGCTCTCCTCGCTCTGCTCTGCTCTGCTCTCCCCTCCCCTCCCTCCCCTCCTCTCCTCTCCTCTCCTCTCCTCTCCTCTCCTCTCCTCTCCACTCCACTCCTCTCATCTCCTCTCCCTCCCCTCCCCTCCTCTCCTCTCCTCTCCTCTCCCCTCCTCTCCTCTCCTCTCCTCGCCTCTCCTCTCCTCTCCTCTCCTCTCCACTCCTCTCCTCTCCTCTCATCTCCTCCCTCGTCTCCTCTCCTCTCCTGTCGTCTCCTCTCCCCTCCCCTCCCCTCTCCCCCTCTCCTCTCCTCTCCTCTCCTCTCCTCTCCTCTCCTCTCCTCTCCCCTCTCCTCTCCTCTCCTCTCCTCTCCTCTCCTCTCCTCTCCTCTCCTCTCCTCTCCTCTCCACTCCTCTCCTCTCCTCTCATCTCCTCTCGTCTCGTCTCCTCTCCTCTCGTCTCGTCTCCCCTCCCCTCCCCTCCTCTCCTCTCCTCTCCTCTCCTCTCCTCTCCTCTCCTCTCCTCTCCCCTCCCCTCCCCTCCTCTCCTCTCCTCTCCTCTCCCCTCCTCTCCTCTCTTCTCCTCTCCTCTCCTCTCCTCCCCCTCCTCTCCTCTCCACTCCACTCCTCTCCTCTCCTCTCCTCTCCTCTCCTCTCCTCTCCTCTCCTCTCCTCTCTCCCTCCCCTCCTCTCCTCGCCTCTCCTCTCCTCTCCTCTCATCTCCTCTCCTCTCATCTCCTGTCCTCTCCTCTCTTTTCCTTTCCTATCATCTCTCTTTCCCTGTGCTCCGCTCCCCTCTCATCCCCTCCCCAGCCTCTCCCTTCCCCCCTCCCCTTCCTTGCCATTCCCTCCCATCCGCTCCTAATCCTTTCCCTCATCTCCCCTCATCTCCCCTCTTCTCTCTCCTCTCCACTACCTCCTCTCCCCTAGAGCATCCATTGCCGTTATGACTTATGATGCCGACACGGCGAAAAGAGACCACCTATCAATCCATCAGTCAATCCCCTCTCCTCCTCTGCTCTCCTCTCCTCTTATATCCCCTCTCCCTTTTCCCCTCCCCTCATCATATTCTCCTCCCCTCCGCTCCCCTTCCCATGCTTCTCTTCCCCTACCCTCACGTGCCCTCCTCTCCCCTACGATGCCCTGTCCTGTCGTGCCATGCTCTCCCCTCCACTGCTATCCCCTTATCTCCCCTCCCATCCCCTTATCTCCTCCCCCGAAGTAGATATAACACAGAAACTAACCCCTGTAATACCTAATTATACACACAAACACAGCAAATATAGTTATGCCTCTTTATTACAATTTTAGTTCTTTCATCAGTACAGTCTCTTAGGTAGTTATGTGATGTTGATGAGGCTTAGGCACGCGTATAACCCTATATCCCTTTCTTATTGTGGGGTGGGTGGGATGGCAATTTAAGGCAGTTGTTGTCTGCGTGGCTCCCGTGTCGAAAGTGAAATATCTACAGCTAGCAGTCGCTTTTATAGCCAAACGGTGGCGTAATTTAGTTCAGAAATATGACAGCGGTGGAGCCGCAGTCACCTTGTTTACTGGGCGATATATGGCAGAAATGCCGAAAAACCCACTAGTCACGACATATCAGAGCAGACTTAGTTCTTTATTTGCACGTTTAATTACCCGCAATGCCTTAGCATTACGCACAATTATTTAGCAAACAGAAGCAGAATAAAGTGGTGTAGGCTCATGGTTCCTGCTGACTGATATGACCTTTACCTCCACTCTAGAAGAACAACTCCTCCATCTTGGGTATGGGAATATTGCGCGGGAAACACCCGACTCGGAGCGCCGCATCATCCGTCTCCATAGCGACAGCATTCACCTGCCGCTATTACCCGTTATTCCCAACCTGAAAAAAAACACAACATCCGTCATGGCAAGGTCATGCGGTTAACGAAGAAACGCTCATTTGTGAAGGCGGCTCCAGTGAGTTGACGGTTGTGTGGTGGCGGGTGGCTGGGAGGGGAGGGAGGGATGGAGGCTCCACAGGTGCCTGGAGGAAGGCGCTCGTGTAGAGGATGGATTTCTTGAAGAGTTGTGTGTTGGGTGTGAGGTGTCGGAGGAGTGGTGTGGTTGGAGATTGGGGGTTTAGCGGATGCGGTGTGGTAGTTATGGGCTGATGTTTGTTTGTTTGTTGTTGTTTATGTCCTAGCAACATCTAAGGTCATATCAGGACGGATACCGACTTGTGACAGTGCGCACTCATGGCGACTTTATAGTGCTGTCCCACTGGGAAACCAGGCCACCAGCACCATGACCTGATATCCCACTCAAGTCACATTATCCTGACACTGAGCCAACCAGTCCTTGCACTATCTCATTAATGTCGAGCGCCTGGCTAGGAAGCGACAAGTATAAAGTTTTAAGTCATTGGTTTGACTCGACCAGGGTTCGAACCCACGACCCCACGGTCTACCAGCATGGGAGACTAACGCTCTAACTCATTCGGCCATCCCGTCTGATAGATGAATAAGTGTGGACAGTGCACTACATAATGATGAATGACTGTACTCACTACAGTACAATCCCGTTAAACCAAGCTCGGTTAAACCAAATGATCAGTTAAACCAAACTTTTGTTGGCGGCCCAGCAAAATACTACCATTTATCATATAAAAAAGTTGGATAAACCAAAGTTGGTTAATCCAAATTATCGGTTATTCCAAAAGGAATTGTCGGGCCCCAGGCCACTTCCGGTACGGTTAAACCACTTTCATGTGGTTATAAGGTGATCTGAGACCCCATAAACTTTTTTTATATGATAAATGGTAGTAGTTTTCAGGGCCACCGAAAAAAAGTTTGGATTAACCAATTGTTTAACAGGGTTATACTGTATATATATAAAAAAACAATAATCAAAGTGTCCACATACATTGTATATTACATTCATAATGCACCGGCGTTTTTGCCAAAGCCAAGTCAAAGTCGAAGCCAAAGCCCGATTAAACCAATGATCGGTTAATCCAAACAAATTTCTAGGGTCCCTTCAAGTTTGGTTTAATGGTGTTATACTGTAGTAAGCTGAGACACTCAGACGCATGGACATACTTTATGTATTTTACGTACAGCCGCTGTCACACCTACACACTATATTATATGTACCGTGATATGATAAAAGGGAATCTCATTGAGGACTTTTTGTCAAAGCGGTTATGATGAATGGGTAGGTTGGGAGGAACATGCTAAAAATTACAATGCAGATGTACTTTCAAAAACCCAACAATTTCGCCGGATATGTTACCAGTATTGTCATCGTGTTGCTATATATGTTTCCCAACAAAGGAACAAGAATTCGTGTGATCTTTCTTGCCTTAGAAGTGGTCTGGTATTTATATTGTTACCTATATTTACCTGTATGTGTGTGTATATATATATAAGTGAGCAGAGTGACAGTTGGCTCACGGTATAGGAGGCGGGGGGAGTAGAGAATGACCCGCTCCGCAGGAAATAACATGGAGGAAGATGGTAATGGGGGGAACATTTAAGGGGCTGCCGTTATTTATATCCACATAATGAATTATATAGTACATATATATATAGGAGACATCAGTCAGTATATAGCAGGCAACAAACAGGGAAGGTTTATCTCATTACATATTTCGACAGGGTATTAATCCAGTCAGCGCTTTTACTGATTCGGTCATCACATCCACATCCACACATCTGTATATATATATATATATATATATATATATATATATATATATATATATGTATATATATGTATATATATATTATACACACCGTGTACAATATATGTACAATAAGTCTAAGTAAGCATAACTTCAAATTATTCCAAACCTTGGATTAGACGCAACTCAAATAGATTTGCTGAAAGCACACATTTTAGTCGAAGCGGAGTTTAGTGATTAGGGGGGTGCTTCTTTAGATTAATTGCTAGTTGTATGGCTTTTTCTTTGGACCAGTCGGGGAGGTTGACGCTTTAATTGGTTGTTTAACATGACCAGGCAGTTGTCTACTTGTACGGACGTCCACCCCCCTTGTTAAGCACAACAGACGGGCAGAACACATGAACGTATATTATGGTAAAATAGACAGAGACAGATGCCTGTTGAGAGCGCCTGTGTATAACACCATGTGACCTGTCTGAGCCCGACCGTCGTTACTCTCAATGTGGAGAGGAGGCTCATACAGAAAAGTCATATAATCTCATAACAGGTTCTCCATTAGTCACGGAGCTCACAGTAACTGCAACAGGGTATGTACACCTTGCTATGTACACTCTACACTGGTGGGACTCTAGATAAAAGATTCACCTGGTACTTGTAGTACACGGGTGAACGACAACATACTGTAAATATGCGCGAAAATAGCTTTAGTATCGAACAGCAAGTAGAATGCCTGTCTCCAGTGTCAAATGGTTACTTATATCGGCACAAACTTGGTGAAATGGGTGAGAATGCAAAAAGACAAGATGGCGGCCACAGAATGCCGTCGATTTCACTTTTAAATCTTATTAAACTAGATATTATATTATATTTTTCAACTCAAAGGTAGCGGGCTATCAATAAGACATGTGTAAAGAATAATTGTTGCTTCTTAGATTGTGAAATTAGGCTCTCCATTCATTAACCCGCTTTTTCGACCGTTTTTATATAGGGTTGGTATTCACCCGTGTACTGCGAGTACCGGGTGAATCCTTTATCTAGCTGGACTCCTGAGTGTCAAGAGTGTTGTGGCTGGGCACCCTTGCGATATTCCGCAAAGCCCTTGGTTTTCTTTTGTGATGGGTGTATCTATGCTGCCCATAACGGTTAAGTCCAATGACTTGTTTTTTCCGCTAGACAGTAATAGTCTTGTGACTCCCCTTCTTTTTATCACTTTCAGTTGTTGTGTAGCTAACTACTGCATGCATTCTTTCTCTGTTTGTAAGCATTCTCCCACATCCCCCAAACCTCTGTGAGTTTGTTCGTTCTACAATTGGATAATTGTTTGGTTACCAATAGGTAATTTCTCTGAATGTCTTCACTTTGCTGTGTTAGTGGTCATTAGGTTTTGATTTTATGTTTAAAGTTTACCTTTTGTATGTATCATACCTAGCATCTATACCCTCTAAAACTTTGGTTGAATTATCAGTGTATTTTCTATTTATTTATTTATTTATTTATTTATTTATCTATCTTTCTTTTTCTTTTTTAATTCATTTTATTTGTTGTTGTCATTAGTCTAGCAGTGCATTTCGCTCTCTTTTGATTAATGTTTTATATGTTTCTATTGTCCCTGTACTTCTTTCTTCTACTCCCAGTGTATTCCATTCCCTTGCCTTCATGTACTCGGTACTCCTCTCATATGCTCTCTTTATGGCTCTGTTTGTTCACAGGATTGACTATCCAGTCATAAGCTTTTAGCATGTTTCCTTGCATATGTATATGTTATAGAACAGAAATATCTACTATGTTCAGTTTAACTGCTAAGTAGAATGCTTGCAATGTTTGGTCTAAAGCGGCTGTGACACCTCGCCGGATTGAGCAATGGACAGAATTGTCTAGTCCGGTGGTGATAAGTATCAAAATGTATTAAAATGTGTCAAAATGTTGCACTATCGGGTCAATGGCCGCTGGATGAATGGACATGAAACGAACATGAAACGGACATGAAACGGACATGAAACGGATATGAAACGGACATGAAACGGACATGAAACGGACATGAAACGGACATGAAACGGACATGAAACGGACATGAAACGGACATGAAACGGACATGAAACGGACATGAAACGGACATGAAACGGACATGAACGGATAGCCAATGGATGAAACAAACTCAAACCAGACAAGAACCGTAGATGTCAATCCAGTGGCATCCGTCCCTAGTTTTGTGCATGTTCAAATCTTGTACGGACACAAACCGGACATTGTTCGTTTTCTGTCCGTTTCCCCCAATCCAGTGAGGTGTGACAGGGCCTTCACCCACCCCCACCCCCATCGCCTCCCGCGGCATTCCTCTTCCATACTCCAACTGTCACAAAGGGACGTGGGAGGGGGAGGGGGTGTGTGTACCCTGCACCCCACCTATCACCCCCACCCCACCCTACAATCCATCCACCCCTCACATCAATCCCACCCTAAGATCGGTCTCCTACCGCCTGTCCAGCTAACATATTGCCGACACCACAAAAAAAGGCAAAGGCTGTCCAATTAAGACACCCCCCTTAGGCAGTAAGAACTGTCACTATTTCAATCTAGAGTGGTCTATGTGGGCTTTACAGAAGGTCAATCAGAGCTTATTTATTTGCTTTTCTCGGTAATGCTAATATTAACACCAAAAAAAAACTGCAAATCATCCAATACCCCAAAGACAATGCCACTGTATACTGTTCGTAAGACAGGCCCTGTCACGTGCTGCGCGACGTGACACCACGTGATGGATCGCGCAGGCACCCACGTGACTTCTCATTATCACGTGACCAATGAGTTGGTCAGGGTCCTGCGCATGCGCATTGAGCAGCTCCGCTGGAGGGGACCTTCTCTCGGCGGGGTGGCCGAATCGGTAGAGCACAGGCCTCGCGTGGGGAAGATCGGGAGTTCACGAGTTCGGTTCCCTGTCGAGTCAAACCAATGACTTAAAAATTGATACTCTTCGCTTCCTAGCCTGGTGCTTGGCATTATTAGGATAGGGCAAGGGCTGGTTAGCTCGGTGTCAGGATAATGTGACTGAGTGGGATATCGGGTCATGGTGCCAGTGGCCTGATTTCCCAGTGGGGCAGCACTATAAAATCATCATGAGTGCGTACTGTCACAAGTCGGTACCTGTCCTGATATGACCTTAGATGTTGCTAGGATGTAAACAAATTACAAACAAAAACTCTTGGCTAGATAACATATTCACCCTGTACTTGCAGTACATGGGTGAATACCAACCCTATATAAAAGCTGTCGAAAAAGCGGGGAAATGAAATGAGAGCCTAAATCCACAATCTAAAAAGCAATACTTATTCTTTATATACATCTTAATATTTCCTCGCTACCTTTGAGTTGAAAAATATAATAAAACATATAGTTTAATAGAATTTAAATGTGAAATCGACGGCGTTCTATGGCCGCCATCTTGTCTTTTTGCATTCTCTCCCATTTCGGCAACTCTGTGCTAATATAGGCGTCCATTTGATATTGGAGCTAGGTATTCCACTTCCTGTTCCAAAATAAAGCTATTTTTGCCTGTATTTAGACTACATTGTCGTTCACCCGTGTACTGCGAGTACAGGCTGAATCCTTTATCTAACTCTGGGCGAGCCCTGGCTTTTCCACTGTCCATTTGGCTCCAGCGTGTTATACCTGGCTATTTGCCGCAATGTCCTATTTGCTGTATTTCGCCCTCTCTCTCCTTCTCTCTATATGTATCGCCGTTTCCTCCCTCTTCCTCTACGTACCTTTCCCTCTCTCCCTCTCGCTATCTTTATCTATATCTATTTCTCTATCTCTCCATCTCTCTCACATACATATAATCACACAGGTTTTATTGGGGGTGATATTAGGACGTTGTGTTTACGGAGTTATCCGCGGGTTTTCTAACGAACTCAGAAAAAGCATTTGTTGATTTGATTTGCAGTTTGGGTTATATATATGCAGTAAAACCTCTCTAACCGACCACCTCCACAGATCGACCAATCCCCTATATCGATCGCTTTATTTGGGTCCCAAACGATCGCCCATACAATACCATTGTACAGAATAAAAAAACTCCCTAAACCGACCACCTCCATAAAAGGACCATTTAAAGTTGGTCCCATGGTCGGTAGATTTAGAGAAGTTATACTGTATATATGTGTGTGTTATTAAAGTTGCATAGTCCGGTGGTTTAGAGGATCTGTCATTTTCTGAGATAAATACATTATGGTGCTGTCACATTCGCCAACGCGCATCGAAGTATGTGATTTTTTGGTGCAACGTTGGGATACATCAGGAAGCGTCACACGTGCATTAGGCGCGCATTGGTATTCGTTGATCTACGCTGACAGTCGGTGACGGTCGGTGGTGCGTGTCAGGGATTCGGTGAAGTTTTGTGCTTGCACAAAACTTTTGATGTGCGACGACGTGCGGGTGCCAACATTATGGCGACGTTAAGGGCGTATCGAGATACATTAGACGCGCTGGAATAACGTTATGCGAATGCTAGGCACACGCTGCGTGCGCGTGAGGCTCATTCCCGCACGTTGCGCCAAACTGTTGTTTTGTTTGTTTGTTGTTGTTTTACATCCTAGCAGCATCTAAGGTCATGCGCCAAACTTTTTTAGTTTTTTTCCTCACGCGTCGATATATGGTTTGTTTCCTGAAGAGTCCGTTGACGGTGTTGCAGGAATTCGGTCCGTCTGTTTTTTATATGTTTTCGGTGTGTCTGTGAACAGTCCGACACTTGTCTGGTTGATGTTTGGTCCGTCCATTTGACATTTGGTTTTCGCCCATCGGTTCACCATTTCTTGTCCGTTGTTATCCGGTGTCGTCCATTTATCGTCCGGTTATCGTCCGGTGGCTATTCGTTAACGTACGTTCCTTGTCCGTTTAGCATTTGTTTCGTCCGGCGGCCTTTGACCCGATAGTGCAAAATTTCGACACATTTCGGTACATTTTGATACCGAAAATTCGTTGTCCGGTACTCAATCCAGTAAGGTGTGACAGGCACTTTAGTTTGTGTTGTGTCAGTATGGGCATGCTGTACAATGATTGTTACATGTGTGTTGTGTAGGAAGGAGCATGTTGAGTGGTAGATAAAAGATTCATCCGGTACATGTAGTACAGGGGTGAAGGACAACGTACTGTAAATATGGGCGAAAATAGCTTTAAATAGCTAGAAAACTGTGGCTCCAGTATCAAATGGCTACCCATATAAATGATATAGGCACAGAGTTGGTGAAATGGGCGAGAATGCAAAAAGACAAGATGGTGGCGCTAGAACACCGTCAATTTCACTTTTAAATCGTATTAAACTAGATATTTTAATATATTTTTCAACTCAAAGGTAGCGGGGAAATAATAAGACATATGTAAAGAATAATTGTTGCTTCTTGGATCGTGAAATTAGGCTCTCATTTCATTTCCGACCATTTTCGACCATTTTTATATAGGGTTTTGTATTCACCCGTGTACTGTGAGTACCGGGTAAATCCTTTATCAAGTTGAGTGGGCGATGTGAGTTGTGTATGTTGTATTAATATTGGCTAGATAAAAGATTCACCCCATACTTTCCCAGAACAGTGGTGAACCACAGCGTAGTCTAAACACTGCCGACAACTGCTTTAGTAACTGCTTTAGTTTGAAACAGGAAGTATAATTCCTGGTTCCAGTATCACATGGCTACATATACCAGCACAAAGTTGGTGAAATGGGAGAGAATGCAAAAAATGATAAAAGCTTGTTGGTATTACGACTAATATTAGGTAGCCAATGGTGATGATAATAGTGTTGTTTGTGAATAGTCCTGAGATTATTGTCGGTTATGATGGTGGTGTTTGCTGATGCTGAAGTGTTGGTGGTTTTTGTGTTGTTGATATTGATGAGATTTGACGAGGCAGCAGTTGGTGGTCCTGGTGGTGTTGGTTATGTTGAGAGCACTGGTCGTATTGATGTTATCGTTGGTCTCGGTGTTGGCGTGTTCTACAATCACATCTCTTATCAACACCTACAGCAAATAAACATATCGTTCCAAGTAGACACTCGAGTAATGGCGTGTGTTCTGAAACCATAGCCGTGTTCACACGGGGCAGTTAATTCGAATCATATAAATCGACTTGCCTAGTTCGGTTCACATTTGGCATGTGAACGCACGGCTGAGGCGGTTTAGGGCTGATTCGACTCATATAAATCGGATTTTATAAACCCACTGAGTAGGTGGTTTATATGAATCAAATTTTATGATTCGACTTATATCGCCCGTGTGAACGCAACCGACTTACTTGAGGTGGATTAGGCACGTCACAGTCGAGACCTGAGTTTGTTGACTTTCCGGTAAATTTGCTCTATGAAACTGCTAGCTGTGCACATATATTTTTTTCATCATTTATTTTTAGGGTTTCACTGTCCAGCAGAAGTTTTGACCATTCCAAAACAATACGAATCAGTCAAAACAGATCTAGGTCGAACCCACACTCTCTCGTGCCGACGTCGACTAAGCGAAACTGGCACTGGTTAGTCTGGACTTGCTCATGTGCAGATATCAATTTCCGCCTTAAACCGCTCCGTGTGTGGACACGACACTAAATCGATTCATATAAATCGACTTGTCTAAGTCGACATAAACTTTGCCCGTGTGAACACAGCTCAAGACTCCCTTCAGCTGTCGGCAATTGGGGTAAATCACCCAGCTCTACCATTACGGCACCCCGTCTGTAGATCCCTCTGCTATTTGTTATGACTGCTGACAGAACCACGCTCGGCACTCGGCAAGATCTCACCAGTTGGCAGGGGGTATTATTAGTTATATTACCTGCCTGTCCATGCGTGACGGTGCGTTGACCCAACAGTTGAGTGGCCCACGTTCGGCAGTCTCTGGTAATGACATGGTGTTGGATTCCCATGTAGATTGTGTCTGCGGTCAAGTGTGGTATTTATAGCACGTGATCTTCATTGCCACCGGTGATATTTACAGTCGATTTGAGTATTCCATGTGAGTTGTTTAAGCAATTTCTATAAAAGTGTCTTTTACCAAAGCCAGTACAAGTATCATGCACCAGCATAGATACAACATTCAGCCCGTACTTACACTGTAGGGGTGAACGACAATGTATCATACTACAATTATAGGGTGATCTTTTATCTAGCACCAGCATTGCTGTTTGTTTGTTTGTTGTTGTTGTTTTATGCCTTAGCAACATCTAAGGACATATCAGGACGGCTACCGACTTGTGACAGTGAGCACTCATGGCGACTTTATAGTGCTGTCCCACTGGGAAACCAGGCCACCAGCACCATGACTTGGTATCCCACTCAGCCACATTATCCTGACACTGAGCACACCAGTCATTGCCCTGTCCTAATAATGCCGAGTGCCTGGCTAGGAACTGTCAACTATCAATTTTTAAAGTCATTGGTTTGACTTGACATGGGTTCGAACCCACGACCCCACAATCTACCAGCAAGGGAGACGGACGCTCTAACTCATTCGGCCATCCCGTCTGGTCAGCACCAGCATTGCAGCATGTGTCGATACTATTGTGAATACTATTTATGTATACAATAATCAAAGATAACATTGCACTCGGAAACACTAATTATCTTGAGTGCCAATTCATTGTCATAACCTTTAGCGTATCGTGAAACTCTCGTGCTCGTGGCAGCTTATCTATAAATCTTACTCATGTCATTGTTATTTCATCGCCTTTGTATTATTATTATTATTATTATTAAGTAATTATAACAACCTACTCTACGGTGTAACTACATTAGCTACCGTAGGCTATCCAGGCCAGCTGCTGCACCACCAGCGACCATCCCACCACACATACACGATGCACTACGACAAGCCGCACCCCCCCCCCCCCCCACACACACACACGTCACACGTCAAGCACATAGGCAACGCCTACCCACATATCGTTTCATCGAGACCCACTCACTGATCACCACTATTGACTAATTGACCAATATCGTGTGTGCATTGTACTATGGCGAGGGTGAGTCAATTGAATTTTATATATATATATATATATATATATATGTATATATATATATATATGAGACTGTCTCAAAAGGTGCTAAGCAATATGGGACAAAACTTTGTCCGTTGTAATGATCAACATACTATCTGCTTATGCATTTGCTCAGGATAAACTGATTTGTTTTTTACATGGTGTTTCATAATCCCAATAGAATACATATTGATTTGAAGCAAATGTCCTTGTGTTTTTAGTGTAACCGTTTCTGCGCTATTTTGTGTCAATCGTTACAATGGACAAACAAAAAAGACAAGTTATCACCTTTTGAGACAAGCTCATATATATATCGCACTGCATAGTGTAGTATTTGTAGTTGCAAGGGCAGATGGAATGCGACATTTATACACCTAAATGCCATGTTATTGTTAACAAGTGTTCATCTTCAAAATAAACCTTTGCTGAGGCGGGTGATTTACACGTTGTGTTGGTGTACATATAAGTAACATGAAACAAAGTAAAAACCCAGATGAGACGAAGTGAGACGAGCCCATGACGTGCAATAGAGCGAACAAGCTAATCAGCTGTCGACAATAATTCTAAAATATAGACTAGAACGCTGCACGAATGGTGAGGTGCGTCGCTTTGTCGCTTTGTCGCACCATGCATGTGACCTCCCTTCCACGTCATTGTCATATTATCATTTAAATTGCCATTGCCTTCGATTTTAACTGAAGGCCTACCTCTGTAGTGCTGAACAGGAATGAATGGTCACCTTTTTGTTATGACAAAGATGATTTGAATTTAAAAAAATTAATCATATCGTATTACTATTGTGCAACTATTCAATCATTGAGGAATGAAGAAACAAAAACAGGGTTCAGGTGATAATACTGTTCATACAATTCTCTTATGTTCATTCACATATTGTTATGCTAGGTACACACCTACCGTTTACGACTCGCGCACTAAAACTTTGCGCCCGACACGACCCGATCGCGACCCGATCGCGATTAAAACCGAAGATAAGGGATGAGCACATATACCGACTGGCACGCGCACATATACCGTCCGATTCGTGACTAGGAGCCACGCACCTGGTGGGTTTTGCGCGAACTACGTCACCATCAGTGCCATCTAGCACTTTCCTTGCGCCGATTCACGACTGCGGTGCACGTACCAGGTGGGTTTTGCGGGAACTACGTCGCCATCAGCGCCATCTAGCAGTTTCCTTGTGCCTGCCGCGGGTCGGGTTTTGGGCGAACCGGAGCACCGTCTGGCATTATTCTGTGGCAGGAGTTGAGTTTCTCTATGGAAGCCCCCTCCCCTGCCAGTTGGGTAGTGTGGGGGCTTCTCTCCCTCACCTGGCAGCAGGGGCGTGGGGGGGCAATCCCTGCAATGAGCAATGAATCCGGGTCGGGTTTTGTGCGAACCTGAGTCTCTCTATGGAATTTCCTTGTGCAGTCCATACATATATCGTCGGTGTTCTCGACTTCGATCCACGCATCCGCTGTGTTTTGCGCGAACTACATTTACATCAGAGAGGGCGCCCTGTTCAACTTCACAAAGGCGAAAAGCTGCTGTCGTGGTCGCAATACTCACAAAACTCAAAAGCGACCGGTCGGCGGCTAGCACGCATATACCGCTTAAGATACGACCGACCGCACGCACCTCCCGATTTGCAATCGTCCCGATTCGTTTTTCGAATTGCTTGCGATTTCAGTTTTAAGCCCTAAAACTGAGTTGTAATCGCAAATCGTGGACGTCTGGTGTGCTAGGGGTCTGCACCCACCTAACGACTAACGAGATCCTATGCGCGAATCGCATCGTAAACGGTAGGTGTGTACCTAGCATTAGGAGTAGGTGTGGTTGAATGCATTGGCGGGACCTTTTTCACAGGAGTTTTCTCTTGACATGTACATATGACGGAATGGCCAAGTGGGTAAAGCACTAGATAAAGGATTCACCCGGTACTCGCAGTACATGGGTGAATACCAGGCCTATATAAAAATGGTCGAAAAAGCGGGGAAATGAAATGAGAGCCTAATTTCACAATCTAAGAAGCAACATTTATTCTTTGTATATGTCTTCATATTTCCCCGCTACCTTTGAGTTGAAACATATAATAAAATATCTAGTTTAATAAGATTTTAAAGTGAAATCGATGGCGTTCTATGGCCGCCATTTTGTCTTTTTGCATTCTCTCCCATTTCACCACCTTTGTGCCTATATATGTAGCCATTTGATCCTGGATCCACAGTTTCTAGTTCCTGTCTCATACTAAAGCTATTTTCGCCCATATTTAGAATACGTTGTTGTTCACCCGTGTACTACAAGTACCCAGGTGAATCTTTTATCTCGTATGGGCGGTTATGTGTTTAATCCCCGGCTGAGTAAAACTGATCAAATTAGGACTTGTCGCGCTCGATGCTCGGTCGGGGTAGGATATGGTAATGCCTGATTGGCTCAAGATAATGTGAAACAGTGGAATATTTTATCATGTTGCCGGCACAATCCTGCATACCATTGAGGCAACACTGTAAAGTCGTCATGAATGCGCACTGTCACAAGTCTCTGCACATCCTGATGTGATGTCCTGCATTCCTAGGACGTTAAACCACAATCCATCACTCACTATATCCATGTATGTATGTTCGTCAGTGCCTTTCATAGGAGTTTTTATTTATTATTACAGTATAACCCTGTTAAACCAAGTCCGGTTAAACCAAACGATTGGTTAATCCAAACTTTTTTCGGCGGCCCGGCAAAATACTACCATTTATGATATAAAAAAGTTGGTTAAACCAAAGTCAGTTAATCCAAATTATCGGTTAATCCTAACAAAATTGTCGAACCCAGGCCACTTCCGGCACGGTTAAACTAAACTTTCATGTGGTTATAAGGTCATCTGAGACCCCACCAACTTTTTTATATGATAAATGGTAGTATTTTTCCGGGCCACTGAAAACAAGTTTGGATTAACCAATTGTTTGGTTTAACCGAGGTTGGTTTAATGGGGTTATACTGTATATACAGTATAACCCCATTAAACCAACCTCAAAAACAATATTCAAAGTGTCCACATACATTGTATATTTCATGTATAATACACACTTACTCAAAGTCAAAGTCAAAGCCAAAGCTTGGTTAATGATCGGTTAATCCAAACAAATTTCTAGGGTCCCATCAAGTTTTCTTTTACGGGGTTAGACTGTATACAACTCTCAGATTACATGGGCAGGGAAAATAGAACGTATCTCTTTAAACAAAATTACTTTAATGTTTTAGCTTCTGCAGTGTCGTGTTTTGTACCCACCTACTAATTAATATACATACAGTAAAACCTCTCTAAATCGACCGACCTTGGGACCGACTTTTATGTGGTCCATTTAGGGAGTTAAAATATGGTTACAATGGTTTTATTGGGACCAAAATAAAGCGATCGATATAGGGGAGTGGTCGATCTGTGGAGGGGTCGATAGAGAGCGGTTTTACTTAGATAAAATATTCACCTGGGACTTACAGTATAGGGGTGAACGACAAAGTAGTGTAAATACGGGCGAAAATAGCTTTAGTGTGGAACAGGAACTAGAAACTGTGGCTCCAGTATCAAATGGCTACCCATGTAGGCACAGAGTTGGTGAAATGGGCGAGAATGCAAAAAGACAAGATGGCGGCGCTAGAACGCCGTCGATTTCACTTTTAAAGTCTATTAAACTATGTTTTATTACATTTTTCAACTCAAAAGTAGCAGGTAAATATGAAGATATATATAAAGAGTATATTTTGCTTCTTAAATTAAGAATTTATTTGCTCAGTTAATTTCCCCAGCATGTCAAAATTCTTCCCCAGTTGTTCTAATGGCTTGAGCCGTGTTCACACACACAACTTTAGGCCGACTTAGATAAGGCGAATTAGATGAAGCGAATTAGTGGCGCATTCACACACACCGAGTATTGGGGCGGTTTAAGCCGGAAATCGATATCTGCGCATGAGCAAGTCCATACTAACCAGTGCCAGTTTCGGTTAGTCGACATCGCCACGAGAGATTGTGGGTTTGACCTAGATATGTATGTACTGAATCGTATTGGTTTGGAACGGTCAAGACTTCTGCTGGGCAGTGAAAACCTAAAAATATATGATGAAAAAAATATCTGTGCACAGCTAGCTCTATCAGAGACCAAATTATATAATATGCACTTTTGATCGCCCGGAAAGTCAACAAACTGAGGTCTTGACTGCGCATGCGTGTGACGTCCTTACACTGGCTCATCTAAGCCACTACCGTTCAAACTAGTAACTTGGGCCGACTTAAGCTAGTTCAGTTCATATAAGCTACCTCACGACGCGGTTTACATGAGGCGAACTAGTTGAGGCGAATCAGCCCTAATCCGCCTTAGCATCGCATCCACACGGCGAATGTGAGCCGAACTAGACAAGGCGAATTAGTTGAGGCGACTTAACGCCCGGCTTTAGTTTTCAGCCCTGTACTGTAAGTACGGGTTGAATCTTTTATTTAGGTTTTACTGTGTTTCTTTTTTGTCACCGTTCAGTGCATTGTGTGTGTATAAACACATGCATACATACGTAGCTGGCTGTGACAAAAAGCTCTGCAGCTGAGGGGTTGCGGATGGTGTTTCACCTCACACTGTATGCGAGTCCATATGGCACTACTCGGGTGGCAAGGCGGGGATGGGTGGAGGAGTGATGAGTGAAGATGGGTTGTCGGCGTAGAATAGACTATATCACCATTCCAGCCGCGCGGTGCATTGTGGGATGCATGGAAGAAAAACAAACCCACGAGAAGTACATGGCACATGCTAATACACTGGGTTCAGCTATTAAATGTGATAGTTTCAGCTCATCTCAGCTCTTGTTTGAAACATAGAATACCAACTAAATATATATATATATATTAAATTAAGATATTACCCTTTTATCCAGCATTGCATTTACATCAATATAATCAGCACATCTTATGCCATGTGCATTTAGATTTAGACAAATCTGGGCACTCAGTGTTAGAGCCTTAGCCTTAGCCAGAGCTAGTTTTACTTATTTTATTCATGTTTATATTTATATCCTATGGTTAATGACATATGTAGAAGTAGAAAATGAGTAGGGTTAATCAGATATTGGTTATATATTTCTTTGAGATAAGCTTTTGTTGACACATTTGGCATCTTAATATTTAGAACAAGAATTAATAATGGTGATATGGATATCAGCCTGAAAGTGACTGATTGTTTTGTGTGGAATTGTATGTTTCTTAGCTCAAAATGTTTAACTATGGCTAGTTTTGTCTTACCCTATATTCATCAGATCATTATATTGCATGTGTGCATACATGTTTATGCCAAATTGTTATGTATTTCTATTCATTTTGAATAAAATCAAAGTTTTGCCCTACGAGTATCGGCAAACTCAATGGCCAGACGCACTTGGTTTGCTGCCAACGCCGTTTTCAGTGCATGCACAGTCGGAACGGTGATCTCGTCTATTGTGGTGTGGTGTGTGGCGGGGTGGGGGCCAGGGTGGGTGTGGGCGGGTGGGAGCAGTTTGGTTAGGCACAGTATGGTGGAGGGTGGGTACAGGGGAAGTGGGTGGCGCGGGGGCGGGGAGGGTGAAGGGAGGCGCATGCGCAGGTGTGCGGGCGCACTCACAGTATGAAACAATGCAGCAGGGTTGTTGGCTGTCGTTGATGGCTATGGATGTGGGCATCACGCGACAAAATACAATGAGGGGTTGGTGAACATTTCAACACCGATGTATGCATATTTGGGTTTGCATGCATCTATGCACGCGTACATAGGTATGTGTATATAGCTATTTTTTTAATCTGGATATGTTGATATCTGCATATCCATGTCTGCGAACCCATATGTGTGTCGTGCAATATATTTACATATATGCCCATGATTTACCTAGGTATATATGCATGCATATATTTCTATACATAATGTAGTGCGATGCACGTTAGTAATACTTATATATTGCATCGCATTATATTCACTTCAATCAAATGCTGAATGGTTTGTGTTTGTTTGTTGTTGTTTTATGCCCTAGCAAAATCTAAGGTCATATCAGGACGGGTACCGACTTGTGACAGTGCACACTCATGGTGACGTTATAGTGCTGCCCACTGGGAGACCAGGCTGCCAGCACCATGACCTGATATGCCACTCAGTCACATTATCCTGACACTGAGCCAACCAGTCCTTGCCCTATCCTAATAATGCCGAGCGCCTGGCTAGGAAGCGACAAGTATCAATTTTTAAGTCATTGGTTTGACTCGACCAGGGTTCTAACCCACGATCCCATGGTCTACCAACATGGGACACGGACGCTCTAACTCATTCGGCCATCCCGTCTGGTTACAAGAAAACCTGCGATTCCTGTCTCGTCCCATCTTATTCCATAAACGTAGACTAGTGTTTCTTACTTTGCTCCCACTCTATGACTCCACAAATATGCTTATCATTAAATTTAAAACGTATATACATACATATATATGTACACATATATAATTCTAAATTTACCAACGTCAGAAGTCCAGAACTACAGCACTGAAAATATTATAATCTGATGAATAGAAACCTTGAATAAAAACAAACACAAAATCCGAAGAAAATCTTTCATAAACATGCAGTCGCAGTGTCATGTACATGCGCGTCCATAACCACTAACTACTACAATGCAAGCCACCACCCACAACCTCCCCATCTTCCTCCCCTCCCACTCCCAGTTGCCACGCAGTGGGCCCGCCGCCTCCATTCACGAAACGCGCCTCACAACCTGCCGCCCCCGCGTGGAAATGGTTGCGTCCGAATGTTGCCGTTTTAACTGGGTAAAGGGAACGCGCCGCTAGTCGACTACCGACCGGCACAACGGTCGGGTCTTGCCCGTCAGCATACAGCGAAGCCGGCCCGGGAATACCTCAGCCGGATATCTCACACTCACAGCATCCTTGGAGGAGGAAGAGGAGGACGAGGAGGAGCTGGCGCTATACGAGCCAATAGGACTCACATCCCAGCGTCGTTAGTTGGCTGACTTCAGACTGATAACACCAACACAGGGCTTCCGGCCACAAGTTCCCGCCACGCGCAGTGGACGATAGGACCTGTGTATTATACCTTTCCTTCAAGCCCCAGGCCAGCCAAGTGGCTACGTTTTACCGTAGGACCTGCCTAGTGGGGCGACTTTCGACTGTACACTTGTTTTATTTTATTTGTCTCCACTTCGGAGTCCAGTGTGTGCGCTTGGAGTTAAACCTAGGAGGAGGAATTTAGAACCTGGATGTGTAAGGAAGCTTCTGTCGCCGTTCATGCTGATGACTGAGCCCGGCTCTCACGTGCTGCGGGCTTGGCGGAGTTTGTAGCTCTACGAGCCGCCACCTCAGTGGCACCTTGCGCTTGGCGTAATCAGTGGTCTTTCCCCAACTGTTTCACGGGACCTTACTGTGTGAAACTGAAAGGACCTCCACATGCGCCCACCACATATCTAACCAAATGTGCTTATGAGAGAGAAAGGGTGAGTAGAATTGGTGAATTAACACAACAGCAGGATTCATTGTGATTTAACGCGTAGAACAGTTGACGGGGGAAAAAAGCTTGCTCCTCCCTCTGGCTGCCCTTGGTATATGAGGCTATAGAGCGTGTGCGTAGCTCGACATAATGCCGGATTTATTGGCGTCAGAGCGAGGAGAGTGGGTGCTCCACGAGCAGCGCGCGCTAGATCAGCGCGATAACCCTACTACTGGTAGTAGCAATACTCGAACCCGCCCAGCCAAGGCGCCGGCCCGGGCCTCAGCGGGGTGCGGCGAGGCCGGCGCGCACAGTCGTGAGGCCGGGCAAGGGGCGGGCTGCTGCCCCACCGTTAGGGCGGGGCAACCTGGCCGGGGCGTGGCGGCAGTGAGCGCTGCTAGTTGCCGGCAGAAGGAACTCGACTGGATTTGTGTGACACCCAGAACCGGGACGAAGATGGCGCCACCGTGGATCCTACCTTTCATCACCAGCGCAGTGTGTTGGATGTACCTGGTGTGTCCCGCCGCCGCATTTGATATAAGTAAGTGAATTAGATCAATAATTAGAACCTATATGAAGTATATCTGTGTTCACGCACAGACGCATGCACGTGCGCACATATATATAATATATATATATATATATCATTATATGTGATGTATAAGCGATTATACGAGTGTAATTATCTGTAAACTGATTACCCATGAACCAGGACTGTGTCTTGACTTTAGTTGACACCAAATGACACTAGTAGTGTCACTACACAACGAATGACACTCAACTACTCAAGCGACTGGTCAGGCCTTCTGCCTCACCTGGTGCTGCCACCTGACCTATTCTTAAGTCGTGTTCACACACGGGTGTTAAGTCGCCTCAACTAGTTCGCCTTGTCTAGTTTGCCTCACATTCGCCGTGTGGACGCTACGCTGAAGCGAATTAGGGCTAGGTCGCCTCATCTAGTTCACTTCAAGTAAACCACGTCGCGAGGTAGTATTGATGAAGCGAACTAGCTTAAGTCGGCGCATCTTGCTTGTGTGGACGATAGCGGATTAGTTGAGGTGGCTTAAGCACGTCACACGCATGCGCAGTCGAGACCTGAGTTTGTTGATTTTCCGGTCCCTCAAAAGCGCATATTATATAATTTGGTCTATGAAACTGCTAGCTGTGCACAGATATTTTTTTCATTATTTATTCTAAGGTTTTCACGTGGTGACGTCGACTAACCAAAACTGGCGCTGGTTAGTATGGACTTGCTCATGCGCAGATATCGATTTCCGCCGTAAACCGCCCCAAGTACTGCGTGTGTGGACACGACACACTTTCACGCCTAGTTTGCCTAATCTAGTTCGGCCTAAAGTTGTGGGTGTGAACACGGCTTTGTACATGCATTCTTCTATCCCGGCTCTGCCTCACGCCTTTGCCACTCGCTCAAAAAATTATTATATACACATCAAAACTAGCTGTTGTCGTTTAACTCGTTACTTCCCTCGCAGGACGCTTGACTAGAATAATACCTATTACGATATGGCAAGGCCAATGGTTGGTATGGTTACTGGAAATAATGTGACTTGAGTCTTGACTCTTGACTTGAGTGAGGATATCTAAGAGGTGCCCTCTGCATGTTATCACAATATGGCAGCACTATACAGCTGCCCCTCCTGGTTGTGAACCAACCATCAATCAATCAATCAATCAATCATGGTTGCGCACGGTCATAAGTCGGTACCAGTTTTGAGGACACCAGAATTTGCTAGGGTGCAAAACCCCTAATCAATGCCAGTGCTAGATAAAAGATTCACCCGGTACTTGTAGTACACGGGTGAAGTACAACGTGGTGTAAATACGGGCGAAAATAGGTTTAGTATGGAACCTGAACTAGAAACTGTGGCTCCAGTATCAAATGGCTACTTATATGGGCACAGATTTGGTGAAATGGGAGAGAATGCAAAAAGACAAGATGGCGGCCGCAGAACGCCGTCGATTTCACTTTTAAATCTTATTAAACTAGATATTATATTATATTTTTCAACTCAAAGGTAGCGAGCTATCAATAAGCCATATGTAAAGATTAAATGTTGCTTCTTATATTGTGAAATTAGGCTCTCAATTCATTGACCCGTTTTTTCGACATCTTTTGCAGCAGTACGGGGTGAATCTTGTATCAATGCCAGTGCGTGCATTTGTTTCGGTTAATTTTGTTCATGGAAGTGGCTATTCGTACAGGACCGTATGAATAGCCAGAGCGTTTGTTAGGACGGCACTCCTTCATTACGTTGAATCCTGTCATATTCCCGTCGCGTTATGGTTAGGATAAGTTTGTTTGTTGTTTTGCGTCCTAGCAACATCTAGGGTCATATCAGGACAGGGGGTGTAGGATAAGGCTAGGGTTATGGTTAGCTATGATAACACTGTGATTGTTAGAGTTCGATTTTTTTCGTTGGGTCAAATCTAGTCATGTGAATACCGCCGTATTCATCAATTTTGAAACTCTGATTTGATAGATATATAAAATTATTTTCCATGAAAAGAACAATGCCATTTGATTACTTGTCTATCCTAATAGTAAAAAGTGTTTTATTTCCGTCATTTGTGTTGCGCTTTTTATTTATTTTTGTGTGTCTGAGGGATCATTAATATTTGTCTTCTTTTAGCTTGGCCGTTCTGTATCTCATGATATTACTATTAGTATTAGCCCAATTGAGTTCCACCCTACTTCCATTGTACACCGCCTGATGGGCTGATAAAACCACGCCCTTCAGGTGAGAACGGGCTGGAGAATACTTCCTGCCTGTCACCTAAAAAGTCGCCATGAGTGAGCACTGTCACAAGTCGGTACCCGTACTGATATGACCTTAGATGTTGCTAGGACGTAAAACAACAAACAACAACCTAATCCCGAAACGTGTTGCAGACACCATTGATCTGCTCGTCGGAAACTGTAGCATCAGACATCGATAGTGTATGTTCTATATTTATATTTATGTATTACTGTGCACATGGTTTGTAAGACGAAATAAAGCCTGCAGGTAAGGAACTAGATAAAGGATTCACCCAGTACTCGCACTACACGGGTGAATACCAACCCTATATAAAAACGGTCGAAAAAGCGGGATAATGAAATGAGAGCCTAATTTCACAATCTAAGAAGTAACATTTATTCTTTGTAGAAGACTTCATATTTACCCACTACCTTTGAGTTGAAAAATATAGTGAAATAGCTAGTGAAATAGCTAGTTTAACTAGATATTATATTATATTTTTCAACTTAAAGGTAGCGGGCTATCAATAAGACATATGTAAAGAATAATTGTCCCTTCTTAGATTGTGAAATTAGGCTCTCATTTCTTTAACCCGCTTTTTATATAGGGTTGGTATTCACCCATGAACTGCGAGTACCGGGTGGATCCTGTATCTACACTTCCACTTGCTGCTACTTGGTCTAATTCACGGGGTTGCTATGATCAGGGCTGGTTGGTCCAATGTAAGGATGACGTGACTGAATGGGATATTACTTATTAGGTCATGACGTCAGCAGCCTGACATCCTAGTAATTAGGATGAAAATACACAAAATCTCAATAAATAACCCCAAACCAATATCACCTTGATATTGCTAGAACATGAAACTCAAAAGAATCAATCCGATACGTTATGAATCCGAGCTTATTAACACAAATTTAAATGATGATGCTGCTATTGATAATGCCCTTTGTATGGCGGTATCAATTGAAATAATATATTTACCGCAACAGTCATGCCCTGCGGGGTTTGCAGTCGGGCTACATACTCTGAGGGCCGAGGCGTGCTCGTGTGGTGTTCCTGACTGCAGGTTAACCATTGTTCCCGGATAGGTGAGAGGAGGGTGTGTGTGGGCTGGGGGGGCATTTGGCTTCTTCCTACACCCGGTAGCAGTTATTGATGGGTGGGGAGAGTTGGGAGGTGGCAATCTGCTTCAGGCAGCAGTGAGCCCACTGACTGACAAGTGTGTCTGTCTGTATGATGTCTGTCTGTCTGTCTGTCTGTCTCTGTGTGTGCGTATGTGTATGGCGGGGCTGTACATAGATAAAGGATTCACCCGGTACTCGCAGTACATGGGTGAACGACAACGTAGTGTAAATACAGGTGAAAATAGTTTTAGTATGGAACAGGAAGTAGAATGCCTGCCTCCAGTGTCAAATAGTTACTTATATTGGCACAGAGTTGGTGAAATGGGAGAGGATGCAAAAAGACGAGATGGCGGTCATAGAACGCCGTCGATTGCACTTTTAAATCTTATTAAACCGGATGTTTTATTATATTTTTCAACTTAAAGGTAGCAGGGAAATATGAAGACATATACAAAGAATAAATGTTGCTTCTTAGATTGTGAAATTAGGCTCTCATAAAGACTCATTTCATTAGCCTGATTTTTCAACCAGTTTTATATAAGGCTGGTCTTCACCCGTGTACTGCGAGTACTGGGTGAATCTTTTATCTAGGCTGTACAGTACACGTCCTCTCCCCTTCTCTCCCATTCCCTCTCTCCCACTCCCCACCCCCGTCTGATCCCGACTGGATCTGGATCGCCCGCCCGCTTTGAGACTGGCTCAGGTAGCCGAGTGAACTGCCCGCCGCCCCGCTGACGGGCCCCCGTGTCCGGCTCTTCTGTAAACCCCTCCATAGCTAAGTGGGGTAGGGCTAGGAGCTCTGAGTGAGGAGCGCTGAGTGAGTAGCGTAGAGACTGGACTAGGCGGTCAAGGGTGGGTTGAGTCGAACAGTTGGTGGCCAGCCGTTTGGGGAGTCGTGGGTTAGGATGGGGCGGGGGGGGGGGGGGGGCTGCTGTAGGGCTGGTCGAGAGGGGTTGGGGGGGGGGGGAGCGGTGAGAGACAGTAACTAATTACATGGCAAAGTAGCGACTGACTGACGTCACGCTATGAAACACGCGGTCACTCAATGCTCATAAAGGGGCTGTCACACTACAAAGTATTGCATTAGTGTATGCTGACGTATGCGATTTTCGACCAATACGGCGTCATAGGTTACGTATACATTGGGCATACGTCGAGTACGCTCGGGACACGGCGGCATAGGTCGAGCCGCTCAATATATTTTGTGCGTGTTCAAAATTTGCCATGTATGTTGCCGTATGGCTCATACTTTTCTCATATGCTCGGTGTATGTTGGTATATGTTATGGACAAGTTAGCCGTATGTTCAGCTGTGCAGTCCGTTTACAGCCAACGGATGCATAACATACTCCTAACATACTTTGAACATACACCTGCCATATCTCCAGTGTACTTAACGTATATATGCCTTACTTCTAGCGATGAAGTAACATACATAACTTTGGTAAGTGCATGGGCACATGGGATAGGTCAGAGATACTTTCTCCATACGTTACGTATGTTGTGTGTACGCCAATTTTCTTCAATGTTCGACGAATGCAGACATACTGGCAAATTGTCGTATGTTGGCCACACCCTAATGCCATACGTCGTAGTGTGACGGCCTTAAGGTCAAGCAATGCAAGCAGGGAACCTCAGTGGTGTAATGGTTAGCACACTGGCCCGGAATGCCTAGAGATGTGGGTTCGAGTCCCGCTCTAGGCGCAATATTTCCCATTTTCATCACCCTCATGACATTAACATGAAAACGAGATCAGACTTTAAATGTGTATTTATTAGATTGCAACTGGAAAATAACTATTGTACCGCACACGAGTATGGGGAAAGTTAAATAGCACTATTCCAGGCGGGGTGTGAATGGTACTGCGCTTTACTGAGAAGGACTCGAGTATAAGAAACGTATTGGGACACGGTGCTATGGATAGCACCTCTATATGGATACTGACATTTTAACAAAAATGTCACGATTGTCATTTGTATTCCGCGAAATCTAAATACATCTGGGGTAATGTCGCAGTGCATTTACTGTCTAGTCTGTGTGTATATTTAAAAGAGGATGATTCCATTTGACATTTTTGATATTCGCAATCAGCGATGCATGCATGATCCACCAACAACTTATTGGGGGTTGGCTCTTTATTTTTTTGTATGGAAGAGAGTTTACACAGCTCTTTTAGCTGTTACTTAGAATCCCGATTGTGAATATGTAGTAACATAGGCTCTTTATGCTGTGCAGTGATTGGTTAATTAAGGTCCCGAGTTTAATTACTTGGGTCATGATGAGGTTTGTTCTGCGTGCGGAATTTCCGGCATTGGTGGAATCAAGCCAAATGTCTCTTTCAAAAAAAAATTTTAATTGCACTTGTCTCTAACTCGTCTGGCACTTAGCAATTGTGGTGGGCTAGTGCTACTATGAATATAATGTGACTGAGAAGGACATTTTTAGTTTTTTTTGTTTGTGTGTGTGACAAGTTATTTATTCTGCCCATAACATATAAGCTCCCGCTGAGGGTGCTTGGTTTCAATGCTGGACAGCTGTGATACTGGTCTGGTCCCGCACTCAGGAATGTTTACCTGATCTTTCTCAGGCCAACCTTTTGCGGTTTTGGGTGTTAGTAGTTTCTATATTATTTTTGTTGGTACTTTCCAAAGTTTTTTCCTAACCTGTATATGATACCTTAGCCTACTATGTACATCTACCCGGGTGACATACAGGCCTGCGGGAGAGGATGCTGTCCCTTATCATATATCATGGTGCCAGTTCTTCAAGTTGCATGGTCAGATGAAAGCATTGAATTTTCAAAAGCAAAGCACTTATCTGGATAAATATCTCACATTCTAAAGCAAAGTTGCTTCAATCTAAAGTAGGGTAGATTATAGCCATTCACATAAATATCTCATAACTTAGTCATTCTAAGGCAAAGTTACTTCAATCTAAAGTAGGGTAGATTATAGCCATTCACATAAATATCTCATAACTTAGTCATTCTAAGGCAAAGTTACTTCAATCTAAAGTAGGGTGGATTATAGCCATTCACATCAATATCTCATAACTTAGTCATTCTAAGGCAAAGTTACTTCAATCTAAAGTAGGGTAGATTATAGCCATTCACATAAATATCTCATAACTTAGTCATTCTAAGGCAAAGTTACTTCAATCTAAAGTAGGGTAGATTATAGCCATTCACATAAATATCTCATAACTTAGTCATTCTAAGGCAAAGTTACTTCAATCTAAAGTAGGGTAGATTATAGCCATTCACATAAATATCTCATAACTTAGTCATTCTAAGGCAAAGTTACTTCAATCTAAAGTAGGGTAGATTATAGCCATTCACATAAATATCTCATAACTTAGTCATTCTAAGGCAAAGTTACTTCAATCTAAAGTAGGGTAGATTAGAGCCATTCACATAAATATCTCATAACTTAGTCATTCTAAGGCAAAGTTACTTCAATCTAAAGTAGGGTAGATTAGAGCCATTCACATAAATATCTCATAACTTAGTCATTCTAAGGCAAAGTTACTTCAATCTAAAGTAGGGTAGATTATAGCCATTCACATAAATATCTCATAACTTAGTCATTCTAAGGCAAAGTTACTTCAATCTAAAGTAGGGTAGATTATAGCCATTCACATAAATATCTCATAACTTAGTCATTCTAAGGCAAAGTTACTTCAATCTAAAGTAGGGTAGATTATAGCCATTCACATAAATATCTCATAACTTAGTCATTCTAAGGCAAAGTTACTTCAATCTAAAGTAGGGTAGATTAGAGCCATTCACATAAATATCTCATAACTCAGTCATTCTAAGGCAAAGTTACTTCAATCTAAAGTAGGGTAGATTATAGCCATTCACATAAATATCTCATAACTTAGTCATTCTAAGGCAAAGTTACTTCAATCTAAAGTAGGGTAGATTATAGGCATTCACATAAATATCTCATAACTTAGTCATTCTAAGGCAAAGTTGCTTCAATCTAAAGTAGGGTAGATTATAGCCATTCACATAAATATCTCATAACTTAGTCATTCTAAGGCAAAGTTACTTCAATCTAAAGTAGGGTAGATTATAGCCATTCACATAAATATCTCATAACTTAGTCATTCTAAAGCAAAGTTACTTCAATCTAAAGTAGGGTAGATTATAGCCATTCACATAAATATCTCATAACTTAGTCATTCTAAGGCAAAGTTACTTCAATCTAAAGTAGGGTAGATTAGAGCCATTCACATAAATATCTCATAACTTAGTCATTCTAAGGCAAAGTTACTTCAATCTAAAGTAGGGTAGATTAGAGCCATTCACATAAATATCTCATAACTTAGTCATTCTAAGGCAAAGTTACTTCAATCTAAAGTAGGGTAGATTATAGCCATTCACATCAATATCTCATAACTTAGTCATTCTAAGGCAAAGTGACTTCAATCTAAAGTAGGGTAGATTATAGGCATTCACATAAATATCTCATAACTT
This sequence comes from Branchipolynoe longqiensis, assembly GCA_030323885.1. Classification (NCBI taxonomy): domain Eukaryota; kingdom Metazoa; phylum Annelida; class Polychaeta; order Phyllodocida; family Polynoidae; genus Branchipolynoe; species Branchipolynoe longqiensis. Next base: position 24,822,450 of record CM059201.1, on the reverse strand, counting down.
AGTCATTCTAAGGCAAAGTTACTTCAATCTAAAGTAGGGTAGATTATAGCCATTCACATACATATCTCATAACTTAGTCATTCTAAGGCAAAGTTACTTCAATCTAAAGTAGGGTAGATTATAGCCATTCACATAAATATCTCATAACTTAGTCATTCTAAAGCAAAGTTGCTTCAATCTAAAGTAGGATAGATTATAGCCATTCACATAAATATCTCATAACTTAGTCATTCTAAGGCAAAGTTACTTCAATCTAAAGTAGGGTAGATTAGAGCCATTCACATAAATATCTCATAACTTAGTCATTCTAAGGCAAAGTTACTTCAATCTAAAGTAGGGTAGATTAGAGCCATTCACATAAATATCTCATAACTTAGTCATTCTAAGGCAAAGTTACTTCAATCTAAAGTAGGGTAGATTAGAGCCATTCACATAAATATCTCATAACTTAGTCATTCTAAGGCAAAGTTACTTCAATCTAAAGTAGGGTAGATTATAGCCATTCACATCAATATCTCATAACTTAGTCATTCTAAGGCAAAGTGACTTCAATCTAAAGTAGGGTAGATTATAGCCATTCACATAAATATCTCATAACTTAGTCATTCTAAGGCAAAGTTACTTCAATCTAAAGTAGGGTAGATTCTAGCGAATCACATAATATGATAGAAAATGACAAACTAAAACCAGTGGACTGTGCAACTTTAAAGAATCTATGATGAAACTACCACAGCTTTTCATTCCTACCCTACACCCCCCCCCCCGCTCCCCTCCCCCCCACCTACTCGTCCACTGGGGCAGCACTAGCAAACTGCCATGGGTGCATTATCACAAGTCACCACCAATTCTGATACTGATGATACTGGTTAGCTCAGTGCCAGGATAATGTGACTGAATGGGATATCGGGTCATGGTGCCAGCGGCCTAATTTCCCAGTGGGGCAGCACTATAAATTCGCCAAGGGTGCATACTGTCACAAGTCGGTACCCATCCTGATATGACCTTAGATGTTGCTAGGACCTAAAACAACAAACAAACAAACCAATTCTGATATGACCTCAATCGACAAGGGACCTTGTTATTTAGAACTGGATAGCCGATATGGAATATGCGTCCATTGAATGCTGAATAAATACTTTAGCATCACAAAACGTATAGGGCTTACTGCACCTGCGTGGTGCGTCCATTAGCACCAAATTCGCCACTCTTGATGACGTGACATCTCGGGTATCAGTGGCGCCACCTACTGCCTGTCTGAGTTCTAATGATTACGCCTCACCTGCGCAGATGGCGCCAGTGGTCGTGTCGACTTTCACTAGTTTCAGCAAAGGTTCAATTAATTAATTAATAGAGATGTCTCTTCACGAAGCCTCGCGTGGAGACCCTGATCACCCACTACCTGCCGCATCCCCTCCCTCCTTTGCCACTCCCACTCTCTTGTCGAGTGGTTGGGGATCATGCATAAAGCACGACACTTTCCTCTATAAGCAATGTATCTGTGTTATTTTTAAATGGGGAAAGCACCTCATAAGTATTGTACTTCTGCTTTCTCCTTTTTCATGTGAACAAAATTACTGATATAAATATCAACTTGTGTGTACATTGATCATGTGGAAATAAATATTTTATTATTATATTTTATTATTATTATTATTATTACATGCTCGTAGAGTGTGTCATCGTAGCCAGCATGGCAGGGAGTCGGGAGGCAATAAAGTCGCGATTGTTTATGACTTGTCTCATCAGGGACCCCGTGCTGATATGAGCTTAGATGTTGCTAGAATGTAAAACAACAACAAACAAATCATCAGGGACAGTAAAACGGTCCCAAAACTCCCATGCTTTGATAACAAAATGGTACTTGACTGCAGCATGACAAAGAATCCTACATTCTCATGAGCTTAGTTAGACACCCGTCCATTCAAATCTTGGTCTCATTTTGGATTTAATCGAACTCTAGGGGTTTTATGTGTTTGAAATATTCATACTTTTAACATAAAAAGAGGCAACACTGTCGATGTCACATGCTGAATTTCATGACCTTGCTAGTCAGGAAGGTATGGCCCTGGCATTTTATATGTGGTTGGGCGTATTCATCTTCCATGTATGTCTGTGGTTGGGGTGAGAAGTAAGATAATGGTATTTATGTTCATATATAGCTGTAAAGTCTACGGCTCGAATCTGTGGTTGTGTAGGCAGGCTATAGTTAAATCAATACAGACAAAGAGAAAGGAAGAGTATAAAGTGTGAAAGAAGAGAGAGAGCCAAGCCATCTGGTTTAATGTTTATATGGTACATGGATTCAGTGTGGAGTATCACCGCACCCTATTCCCTCAATGGGAAACAAGCATTCTTAGCTCTACCAATAGCGATCCACCATGGTTACCAGTGATCTGCCCACCACCACCAAGCTGTGCGGCTCCCCTGGCCACCAGCTGCCTTGAGCCTGAGTGTGGTGATCCTACCTAGCAGAGGGGGGCGGGGGGAGGGGGAAGGGGTAGGCTCTGAGTGCCCCTTACACACAGCTCTGCCAGCACCACTATGTCTATTGACATCTCACTCAGGCACCACCAGCACCTACATATACACATACATGCACCTGGTCACGTATACTTGATCAGTAATAGAACATTTGCATTCCCCCACCAATGCATTAAATCGGAATATTTTACATAGCGTAGGATAAACGCACGCACACTGCCCAGCATTGCGCCGAGATTCTTTGCGTTTATATCATTATATATCGCATGGTGCGGACTGGTTGGCTCAGTGGCATGATTTTTTTCCTGAAGATTTATACTGCCTATCATGTATAAGTCCGAATAGACTTGTTTTCACCATTAGACAGTTTGTCGATAGAAAGCCTGAGCCTACACTTTTACCGACTCAACAGATTCTTAATCTCCCACACCACATAGACATGGTATGAGAGCAACTGGTCTTTGATAACACTGTATGGAAATCCAAATTGGCAGAGGTGGGGGGGCACGGGGAATTGAACCACCGACCTTCAGATTAGGAGTTCGACCTAGTGAAATGTCAGACACTCTAACCACTTCGCCACAGAGAGCACATGATAATGTGACCGAGTGGAATAGCGGGTGATAATGCCAGCAGTGCGGCATCTGAGTGGGACAGCACTATTGTCACCATCATTGTGCACTGACACAAGATGGGACTCGTCCTGATATCACCTCAGTGTTGATAGTACGCAAAACCCCAATTACTGCTACTTTCCATTAAACGTTGTTTTACTCCGGTCTGCGGGTCTGCCAACAACTGGTGCACCGAAAGCGATTACATAAATGTTTGATTTAGGTCCTGGCAACATTTAAGGTCTGATCATGTTGGATACCGACTTATGACAGTGTGCACTTACGGTGAATATATAGTACTGCCTCACTCGGAGATCAGGCAACTGGCACCATGACCATTTCCCACTCTTGTCACATTATCCTGATACTAAGCTAACCAGTCCTTACCCTATTCAAGTAATACCGAGTGCCAGGCTCGACAGCGACAAGTATAATTTTTCTAAGACATAACGATTCAAACTCTAACCTTCCATACGGGAAGCCATCACTCTTAAGGGCCTGTCACACTACGACCTATGGCGGTGGCGTATGCGTAGCGTGGCGCAATAATTTGAAACACATTATAGGTCGAGATAAGCCGACCTTTCTGCACTGCCGGAGTTCCCAGTGATGTATGAAGTGTATGCGTAGCCTATGCCTAACCTATGACGGCGTATGTAAAGCGTATGATGACCTATACGTGGCGTACTGGGACTTTTGTTGACGGTTACAGGTGACAGGTCTAGCATATGAGTAACCTATGCTGATGTACCCCTAACCTATGCGTAACCTATGCCGGCATAGGCATAGTGTACGTCTAGCATATGAGCAGCGTATGAGCCATACACTGAACATTTTGAGCATGCACAAACATTTTTGGGCGGACGTGCATAAAGACAGTGTATGACGAGCGTATATGGCATATGCCCAACCTATGCCTAACCTATGCGTAGTGTATGACGGCGTATGGGTCGAAAACCGCATACGCTAACGCCATACACCATAGTGTGACAGCCCCATTAGTCTTAGCGATTCGACCACCGGCGTGAATACGCTGCACTTTCGTGACATTGCCTACGCAGGCATAACTTTCTTTCAGAACTTGCTTAAATACACTTCCCACTAACTAGGGTAGCTCCCCTTCCCATCCCCCAACGTCCTGTATTCAGGACTCAGTGTGCAGTAAAACCACTAAGTCTGGAAGACTTATGCCTGGTACACACCTCCCGTATAAAACCTAAAACTGCCCGTTTCGCGACTAAGTTTGAGTTTGGGTCGATTTCAGTCTTTAGGTGTGTGACCCCCTATCACACCAGAGCCTTGCGATTGCGACTTAAAACTCAGTTTTAGGTTTTATATGGGAGGTGTGTACGGGGCTTTTATAAGATTTAAAAAATGAATCGGGCAGTTTTAGTCAGGAAACAGGATGGGTCGGGTTGTGACAGGTCCCGTCAGGCAGTCAGTTTCAGCACATGAATCGTATACGGGAGGTGTGTACCAGGCTTTAGCACTTCGGCGCTGTCAATATTCCTATTCAGATGAGTAAGACACCTGAAAAATAGCATAAAATGAATAAAGAACAGCTTCAATGCCGATTAGACTCGTGAACGTACACTACCTTTATTGTGGGGTTTAAGCTTAAAAAAACTGCTTCAGCCGAGTATTGACAGTACTGAAAGTAATTCACCAAGATGTGCATTTCTATTGTGGTCCCATTTCAATTTTAGAACATAATTTGTCTGGACATGGTTATCTCAAAGAAAGATATGTCGAATTGTGACATTTTAATCACAAAATAGCTACAGTGGGAATGAGTGTGTAATTTTATTTTGACATTATCCTGACTGTAGCTTTCTATCTGGTGCTGTCTGATCAAGTTCAACATATTGCCGTGAGAATATAAAGAACCAGGGCGGGGAAATAGACAAGAGGAGCATTGCTTTTTAGAGTAGCTTTATAGAAGAAAAAGAAATTGAAGAAAATGTACTCAGCACCATTGCATGCCGGGAAACGCCCACACGCCCGCTGCTCAGACGCCAGCATGTCTGATAGTTTAACCCTTTCGCAACGATTAGGCTTTGCGCACTGCCACAACCCTTAATCCTCTACCCGGCATCGGTGTGCCGGGTCACTAAATGTACTCGCTCTCCATGTAGTAAACAGGGATGCCAGTCTTCAACTAATTAATGGAATTCCAATAATTTCCAAATTTCTCATTTTTTCATTTAACAATTTTTTTATTAATGTTTTAGACAATTTGGGATGACTTAGACTTTTTGAATTTTCCAATTTCCATGCATATCCATTCCTACCGATCTTTCTTTTTTTTCAAATTCGATTTTCCTATATATTTGAGATAAGTTGGGACGTTTAAACAAAATTCTTCTTCTTTTTTTTTGGAGATAGACAATTTTCGATAATTCCACTAATTTCCAGTAGAGATTCCTACTGGAAAATCTTTAATGGATCGAGCAAAATATGAAGAATTGGGTGTGCTGTGATTGGTCAATATTCGACGATAACTTTCTCATAAGGCTAAGCACTGACACCACCGGTGGAGCCTCGTCACATTACGAGAACACTACCGTCAACAGCAGCCGAAGGATGGTGGCGCAACCTAGCGAGTATTCCCCGAACTTACCTTGAGACAGACATTTTCGTGTTTTCCACTAATTTGATCAACCCCAACTGGCATCCCTGAGTAAATATTGCTACATTTACAGCCTACCATCTTTCTGACAAAATTACTGATTTCTTATTTTTAACATCATCATCCCTCGGATATATTTTTTAGAACAGACCATATTAAGTCTGAGCAGACGGCAGTTGAGTCAGAGCAGACAACATTGTGGGGCGAAGTCCCTTGTGAATGGAATAATGAAAACAAGCCGCCGGTCTGGGCAAATCATGAGCGGATCAATAAAGAATAGAGTGGGTTCTACTTACTGATCCATCAAAGCAAGCACTCTGCTCCAGTGCCTCCGATGGTCTGGCAATCAGACAGTTCTACCTGAGGTTTAAACAAAAGAAGTAATATACGTTCCGCGTGAATGGATAATGAGGTCACAAACAATTAAAACATTACTATCACTGATCATCATCATCATCATGCTGTCGGTCGCGATGCGACAAAGACTGCTTTCATTACTTGACTGCTGCTCTCCATTTAGCTCTCTGCTGTGAGAGTTATGTCCATGAGTCAGTCTTAATGTCTCTCAGCTTCAGGTTTCTCTTGATGGTATCCTTGAACCGGAGACGAGGGCACCCTCTCTTTCTGTAACCAGAAGACAGTTGTATGACAAATATAACTGACCATTACATTGGTATTACGATGGCCGTCGTTCAAGAAAAATGTAATTAGTATATAAGATTACTGTTTATGGCAGTATTTAGACTATTTGAACAGCTTATCTCTACGTGTAAATTATTGATGGTTTCCATGTTCAACTGACCAATGAACCCATGAACTTGCTGTTCCAAAAGGTCCTGTCACACATCACCGGATTGGGGGAAACGGAAAGAAACCAAACAAAGTCCGTTGATATCCGGCAAAGTCCGGTTTGTGTCTGTACAAGTTTTGAACATGCACAAAACTTGGAATGGATGCCGCCGGATTGACGTCTACAGTTCTTGTCCGATTTGAGTTTGTTTCATCCATTGGCTATCCATTCATGTCCATTCGTCCGGCGGCCTTTGACTCGAAATCGCAGCACTTTGACACATTTTAATACATTTTGATACTTATCACGCCCGAAGACCACTGGACTAGACAATTCTGTCCATTGCTCAATCCGGCGAAGTGTGACAGAGGCTTAAGGTAGCATGTTCGCAGGGAAGCTCTTTTAGGAACCATAAGTGGAGGCGGAATTGTCTAAGTTATCAATGTTTAATGTGGACCCGTGACTAGTTATTAAGTTTGATTGATCGGTTGGGCATTAAGGGATCGGTCGGCCCGACAATGGTTGGAGCAGTGGATGCCATGCACGGTTGCATGATGACACGAGAGATTTTAGTGACTGAATGTTACAGAACAGTGCAATCTCATGAAATAGCAGCTCTTATTTATTTGGAAGTGTTAAATTTCCTTCTCTCCCTCTCCCCCCCCCCCCCGACCCCTCACAAATATTATTGGAATACTACATCGTTACACTTACAAGTTACTTCCAGACAGTGGATTTTGGAAACATTACTTCTCGTTCAATTACCAAAGTTTAGCAATGTTGAGCCTCATTACTACCTGGGAATATAAGTTGCCGTAGAGATCCTTTATTGGCTTATGTCAAGATCAATTTATAGTTGTTTATAATTAATAATGTCATTGCTGCGGCTCATTTTTGCTTTGTATAGGCCTGCTGTATAGGCAACCTGGTCACAATACGTTTGAATACAACTAGTCGACACCTAGATAAAAGATTCACCCGGTACTTGTAGTACACGGGTGAAGAACAACGTAGTGTAAATACGGGCGAAAATAGGGTTAGTATGGAACATGAACTAGAAACTGTGGCTCCAGTATCAAAAGGCTACCCATATAGGCACAGAGTTGGTGAAATGGGAGAGAATACAAAAAGACAAGATGGCGGCGCTAGAACGACGGCGATTTCAATTTTAAATCGTATTAAACTAGCTATTTTATTATATTTTCCAACTCAAATGTAGCGGGTAAATATGAAGATATCTACAAAGAATAAATGTTGCTTCTTAGATTGTGAAATTAGGCTCTCATTTCATTAACCCGCTTTTTTGACCGTTTTTATATAGGGTTGGTATTGACCCGTGTACTGCGACTGCGAGTACCGGGTGAATCCTTTATCTAGTCGACACCTAGCTATTGAACCGGACACTCCACATTAGCTCTTTGCTACAATTGCTTGCAGGTCATCGTCATCTTTCCAGCACTCTTTCCCAGAGCCACGTATTGCCTCCTTTTCTAGCATATGTCCTAGATTTCATGTTCTTTCTGGGCCTCACTGACAGCATAGCTTAACAATCTACACGAAACATTTGCGTCTGGTGCATACGATGACAGACAAAAAAGAAGACACAAGCATTGACATCGTTATGTAGTCGACAATGTCGCGTACAACTGTTCCTATCCATAATGCATTCGGTAGCAGCAGGGTTTTCAAACACTCATAGACACACTCTCACTCTCACACTCACTCTCACACTCCTTCTCACTCTCACACGCATTCTCACTCTCACACTCACTCTCACACACTTTTAATTTGAAGCGCCTTATTAGTAACATGAATACATATGAGAGTGTCTCAAAAGGTGCTAATCAATATGGGACAAAAATTTGTCCATTGTAACGATCAACATACTATCTGCTTATGCATTTGCTCAGGATAAACTGATTTGTTTTTTACATGGTGTTTCATAATCCCAATAGAATACATATTAATTTGAAGCAAATGTCCTTGTGTTTTCAGTGTAACCATTTCTGTGCTGTTTTGTGTCAATCGTTACAATGGCCAAAAAAAACAAAGAGTTATCACCTTTTGAGACATGCTCAAATCTTGTAGCATAACCGTGGTTGCATTAATTAGACAAATCTAAGGGTGATAAATACTTCCCATTTGGGGGTTCTTTCAGTATCACCCATAGTATGGTTGTGTTGACAGTGACATTCTTAGCGGCATGGTGAGTAGTCACCTATTATTAGTATTCAGGACCAAGCTCGTCACGCATAACATCCTGTATAGACCGGCTGCTTCTTTGAATATTTATGCCAATAGATGATTTCAAGGCGTCGCCTATGTATCATGACAAACCTGTTAAAATTGTTGCGTAGTAACTAATGATGCTGTCTGTCCAACTGACTCCCTGTTTGTATATATATTCATACCAGCGCGTGACGTCATCATAAGCCTTATTGTAAACCCTCATTATCAGTGTGCGTTCTCCCAGTATGAACGCTACTAGCTGACACAAACAGTATTATCACAAGCAGCATTACCAGGCTAGGTGTGTAGGTGTCAAGTTTCATGCATGCTCCATTCACACCCTGTCACAACTCCTAAGCCCGTTTCCAACGCCCTGCGTAGCAATAGGCGACTACAGACGACATGACCGATTAAAAGAATCAAGACGCGTTCAGTTAAGCATGGCTCAGCGTAGGTGTGACCCTGAGGCTTCGAGGTGTAAATACTGGTGTGGAGGCAGTCGGCTGTTAATGTGGCGAGCGTTCACTTTGTTAGTTAACACGTTGCGCCACGCAACGCAACGGCTCCCCATCTCCACCTACTTCATGGGGCTGTTCTGCCAGTACCTCTATCCTACTTTCCATTCACCCTCCCCTCCCCTCCTTCTCCTAGCCTTCTCCCCTCCTCCTCCCTTCCCCTCCCCTCCGCCTCCCCTGCCCCCTCATCTCCTCCCCTCCCATTTCCTCTCCTCTCCTCTCCTCTCCTCTCCTCTCCTCTCCTCTCCTCTCCCCTCCTCTCCTCTCCTCTCCTCTCCTCTCCTCTCCTCTCCTCTCCTCTCCTCTCCTCTCCTCCCCTCCCTCCCCCCCCTCCCTTCCCTCCCACCCCTTCAGCTTCCCCCCCCCCGTGCCCTCTGCTTCCCTCCCCCCCCCCATCCCCCCACCCATCTCCGCCCTTCTGTCTCTTCCAGTCACATCAGCTCTCCCCTCACCTCCGCTCCTCCCGTCCTCTCCGCTCCCCCCTTCCGTCTCCTCCAGTCCCTCCCTCCCCCTCCCCTCCCCCCTCCCCCTCCCCTCCCCTCCCCCCCCCTCCCCTCCTCCCCCTCCCTCCCCTCTCCTCCCTCCCCTCCCTCTCCTCTCCTCTCCTCTCCTTCCCCTCCCTCCCCTCCCCCTCCCCCCTCCTCCTCCCACCCCTTCAGCTTCCCCCCTGCCCTCTGCTTCCCTCGCCCCCCCCATCCCCACCCATCTCCGCCCCTTCTGTCTCTTCCAGTCACATCAGCTCTCCCCTCACCTCCGCTCCTCCCGTCCTCTCCGCTCCCCCCTTTCCGTCTCCTCCAGTCCCATCCGCTCTCCCCCCCCCTCCCCTCCTCTCCCCTCCCCCCCCCCTCCCCCCCTCCCCCCTCCCCTCCCGTCCCCTCCCTCCCTCCCTCCCTCCCCCCTCCCTCCCCTCCCCTCCCCTCCCTCCCCCCCTCCCCCTCCTCTCCTCTCCTCTCCTCCTACCCTCCTCTCCTCCTACCCTCCTCTCCCCCCTCTCCCCTCCCCTCCCTCTCCCCTCCCTCCCCTCCCCTCCCCTCCCCTCCCTCCATCTCCTCCCTTCCCTCCCTCCCTCCTCGCTTCCCTCCTCTCCTCCCCTCCCCTCCCTTCCGACCACACTCCCGTCCCCTTGTGCATGTTAATAAAAAATGAGTGACCAAACCCTGCACACCTTACAACTACAAGCTCTCAATTGCCATGTTCTCTGCAGTCATTGGTCCTTGGGTAATGCCGGCATGTGTAGGGTGGAGATAAGAAACCCGGCATACTGAGACTGCCACTATCTCCCACTGTAATCAGCTGATGGACTGTAGCATGGGCTGATGCATGCAGCCTAAGGAGGCTGCAATTAGAGAAGAAACTATTCAAAGAGAAGGGAACAAAATCCAAAAGAAATCGGTGAGGCAAAACAAAGAAAAATAACTGCCTTCCAATAAGTGATCCTGGAAAGTAAAAGCAGTCTCTTAATTTCTATAAAAAGTACTTTTGATCTGGGCTTATCTCTTGTTATTAACCGATTATTCATTACAAGTACATTACAGTATAACCCCGTTAAACGAAGCTCGGTTAAACCAAACGATTGGTTAATCCAAACTTTTTTCGGCAGCCCCTCAAAATACTACCATTTATCATATAAAAAAAGTCAGTTAAACCAAAGTCGGTTCATCTAAATTATCGGTTATTCCAAACAATTTGCGGATCTCAGGCCACTTCCTGTACAGTTAAACCAAACATTCATGTGGTTATGAGGTCATCTGAGACCCCACCAACTTTTTTATATGATAAATGGTAGTATTTTGAAGGGACCATAGAAATTTGTTTGGATTAACCGATTGTTTGGTTTAACCAAGCTTGATTTAACAGGGTTATACTCTATGTACATATAAAACAATAATCAAAGTATCCACATACATTGTATATATATATACATGTGCAATACCCGCTTACTCAAAGTCAAAGTCAAAGCCAAAGCTCGGTTAAACCAATGATCGGTTAATCCAAACAAATTTCTAGGGTTCCTTCAAGTTTGGTTTAACGGGGTTATACTGTATTATGTTATATTTGTAGGACTCTGTACCTTGTCATTTCTTTTGGGTTAAACATGTTGATTACAGTGACCTTTTCATTCGAACAAATTAAATCGGTGTTTAAAAAAAAAAAAGAAGCCTACATCGAATTAGATTGAAAATACCAGATTTAATAGTACATTTGACATCAGTATGAAAGGTGAAGCGTGCCTGCTAAATGACGGTGTGTTCCATACAGTCGTGCTTAATAAAGCTGACTGACTTTACAAACGAACAAACCTGGTTTCAATGACATGAATGAACACTTGAGTTGTGATTGAAGGTCAAAACCTTTGTATCTGGTGTTCTACTTATATGTAAATGATGTAAATATAGCTTGCTTTAACGTTGCATAGTCCCATGGTTTTGAATTTCAGTCTTTTTTCTGAGATAAATATATTACATTGATCACTAGTATCTACTTTACATTAGTTCAAAGTTACTTTTATTTTAAATGGTAAACTTTTGAGATATTTTGAGTACAAACATGGAAAATTAGTGTTGGCAAGCTTGCCAAAACTCTGACACCATAGACTTCTGCAGTAACCTGTTAAATTGACTCAGTATTGCCTTCTACGCAGAAACAAATGCTTAATAAGTGCATCAGTATCTAAGTTAGGTATGTCAAATCAAATCTAGATAATTGGTTTGGTTTTGAAAATTTGATATTTCATCGGACTATGCAGCTTTAATATGTGGACTAAAACTAACTGCCTGGCGTATGGAAGTCCTAAAGATCACAAGTAAAAGGATCTAGATATGTGAGAGGTAAGCAGATCACGCTTGTGCGTCTTCTGTATGCAAATGTATAGTTGATAGTTAAATGAGCTTGTGTATAAGCAATTAAGTGCGAGCAATTTTAGTAAATCCCATGGGTTTTACTTTTCGTATATAGTTTGATACAAATACAATCTAATTGAATATTTAATTACTTTAACTCATTAACCATCATAATAAAGTTAACACTGCGCCCAAGAGTTACAATATCTTTCTCTTGTTCTCTACCTAGGCTATGGTATCATGTCCTAATCATTATCCGCTTACTATAATCACTGTAGGTATAACATGAATGTTTTATCTGTTGAATAAACAGTACATTTGCGCAACTCTCTACAGCCCCGCCTATTCCATGGGCCAACGTCTGCTATAGCTGGCGTTAATGCCAATCCGGTGACCACCTAATTACGTGTGGGCCTAGACGATCAGCTACTGGTTGCCTATATATAACCCAACAGCGATGCCTGTATACAGGATACGATGGAGGTGGGCGCCACTGGAGATTGGATGGGGACCCTTGTGGGGGGTGGGGGGAGAGAATGCAGTGGAAAGCCCCGGATGTGGGTTAAGTAGAGAGCCTGATAGAAAATACCATATTGGAGACCCGCCATTGCCAAGGTCAAACCATAGGTGACTGCCAACTATTTATTGCACACATTTTATGCTGTTATTGGGGTGCTTTCTACTTCACCGACTGCCACTGGCAGCTGAACTAGTGTCATGTGTATGTATGTAGTCGGTAAATGAAGTTCCATAGCACATACTGAAATAGCTCATGAGGTGTGTAGTAATCAAGGGATATGTGTGTGTATATATATTGTCCTTGTGGGTGGGTCATCATCATCATCATCATGCTGTCAGTCGCAATGCGACAAAGACTGCTTTTATTTCTTAAGCGCCACTATTTTGTGCACTTGTGCATTTCATAAAAGCTGCTTGGAAAGTGTTGAAGTGCTGCTGGCTTTTGCAAGTTACTAGCAGCACTTTCTAGGGGAGCAAATAGAGGTCTCACACCGGCAAGAACACGTCAAGACAGGCGCAAACTATTTGTCCCTGCAGTGGCTGGTCATGAGATGTTGGGAGTTCCATTCATCACCGCCCTTAATGCTGCCACAGAAGCATGGTTTTCTGTTAGGGTTTGCTCCCTTAGCCTTTGGTTCTATCAAGTACCTGTACACCACAAGGCAGTGGTTTATAACTTTGCAAGGCGGGGGCGTCAAACTCCCTGAGGTATTTTAGCAGGTAGCTACTGCAATACCCGCATACCCATGTGGGTGGGTGAGATGGTTTTAAATGGGCCATTGTCTTCAGTTTTGGCGCACTTGAAATCACTCCGCCCATAGTTATAAATGCCATGTTTCGTGAAATTACCATTTATCCACGATGTGGCTTCATATGGGAACATCAAAGTTGTGTGTGACATGGTAGATGGATGCATTAGGCCTACCATCTGCTGGTGAGCTACAATTGTGTGCACCTGACAGGCCTAAAGTCGATTTAATTGCTGCCATTTCTTTTCAATCATCAAAGCGGTAATATTCTAGCACTATCATTGGTGGAAGTAATGCCACATTTTGTTAAAGGACATTATAAGGCAGGCGTGCTTTCTTCGGTATTTGCAAGAATATAGGTTAATGTATTGATCTTCTCTGGCAGGTCTCTACCGTTCGATACGGCTTTGTGTGCATATTAATCCAATGATGACTAAGTGCTGTTTTCTCGTCCGATGAAATATTGTCTGACGTCCATGAAATTCATATGTGATTATTTAAAATTGTATTCCTTTACATCACCTTCCTGAAATTCATGACCATGGACAGTGTAATAAATTATTAATGTAATTTGTATTAAAATAGTTCAAACCGATCTGAAATCCATTTAAGTACTGAGGTTAACTAGTTCCTGTTCGTCAGTGCACTTAATACCTGTTCGTCGGGTTATGCCGCAACAAGAGGTGGACTAGATAAAAGATTCACCCAGTACTTGTAGTACATGGGTGAACGACAACGTAGTGTAAATATGGGCGAAAATAGCTTTAGTATGGAACAGGAAGTAGAATGCCTGACACCAGTGTCAAATGTTCACTTATATCGGCACAGAGTTGGTGAAATGGGAGAGAATGCAAAAAGACACCGTGTACTGCGAGTACAGGGTGAATCCTTTATCTACACTGAACTCAGCTTGGGAAATATTGTCCCTAAGTACCTGCTAACACTGATATTTTAATAGTTTTTGCCTCCAGTAAGGCTCCATTGAGGTCACCCCTCCATCCTTCCCACTTCGATTTCATTGTGGCAGATATGTCATTTCATTGACTTCATTTCACTAGAGCCATAATATGGCTTATTGTAATATCCAAGTGGGTCGTCCGTCTGACAACCGGCCTTAAAATCTATAGTTCATGTGTGTAATTAGATAAAAGATTCACCTGGTACTTGTAGTACACGGGTGAACGACAATGTAGTGTAAATATGGGCGAAAATAGCTTTAGTATGGAACAGGAAGTAGAATCCCTGGCACCAGTGTCAAATGGTTACTTATATCAGCACAGAGTTGCTGAAATGGGAGAGAATGCAAAAAGACAAGATGGCGGCCAGAGAACACCGTCGATTTCACTTTTAAATTGCATTAAAGTATATGTTTTATTATATTTTCCAACTCAAAAGTAGCGGGTAAATATGAAGACATACATAAAGAATATATTGTGCTTCTTAAATTAAGAATTTACCAGCTCATTTAATTAACCCAGCATGTCGAAATTCTTCACCAGCTTTTCTAATGGGTTGGTTTTCACCCCTGTACTGTAAGTACGGGGTGAAGCTTTTATCTAGTGGGTAATTAGAACAAGCTTGTGAATGATATCAATTGCTGTCGTGACTATTCAAAAGGGATTCAGTTGGAGTAACAAGACTCAGCAGTATTATGTTTAGCCTTATAGCATAATTGGTACCCACTTATTCTGGTCACCCTGTGACCTGGCTGACTTTTAGAGGTAAGAAGTATACCGGGTTCTACTGTGAAGAAGACGATGGAAAGGAAACAATGTTGTTGTTGTTGGAGGGGAATGTTACATTTTGATTCACTTTGCTAAGTTTGGTGGATGGTTGATATGGCACACTGTACTCTACAATCTTCCCTAGGACTACGCACGTCTCTAGTTGTAGAGCAATGCGTAGCCATTGTTCGTTCACATCTGCTACACCATGGATGGGTGTCAGAGGTTATTTTTAGGGCGTGCACTGTGATACCTTGACCGCGGCTTTCATCTATTTCATCTAACTGCGGGCGGCACTGTGCACGTGCCCGCCTTCTCCCACTACATAGGGTCATGCTAGAGGCCGCCTCCCGTAGCCTCCTGTAGCCTCCCGTAGCCTCCCAGCCACTCCTCGGCCGCCGCTTTGACGCTCTCTGGGCATTGTACACTCAACTCCCTGCCCCCCCCCCCCCCACCACCCCTTACCGACCCATCTCAGTTCTCATCCATCTCAGTCCTCCCCCCGTTCTCACCCTGTTCTCCCCTCACCCTCCTCTCTCCTCTCGCTCCCTCTCTCCTCATCTCTCTCCTCGCTCTATCCCCATCTCTATCCTCTCATTATCTCTCCAATTCTCTCCCCATCTCTGCAATTCTCTCCCCACTCTCCCCCCATTTCTCTCCCATTCTCTCCCCATTTCTCCCCATCTCTCTCCCATTCTCTCCACATCTCTCCAATTCTCTCCCATTCTCTCCCCATCTCTCTCCCATTCTCTCCCCTCTATCTCCCATTCTCTCCCCATCTCTCTCCCATTCTCTCCCCATCTCTCTCCCATCCTCTCCCCATCCACCCCATCTCTCTCCCAACTCCCCTCCCTCTCTCCCCATCTCTTCCCCTCTCTCCTCCTCATCTCCCATCCTCTCGCACCTCTCTTCCCCACCCCTCCTCCTCCACCCCCTCCTCCTCCACCCCCTCCTCCTCCACCCCCTTCCTCCTCCCCCCCTCCTCCACACCCTCCTCCTCCATCCACCCCTCCTCCCCCCTCCTCCACCCCTCCTCCTCCCCCTCCTCCCCACCCCTCCTCCCCCTCCCCTCCCCACCCCACCTCCCCCCCCCCCCTCCTCATCCCCCCTCCTCCATCCCCCCCTCCACCCCTCCCTCCACCCCTCCCCTCCACCCCTCCCCCCTCCCCCCCTCCCCCTCCCCCCCTCCCTCCCCCTCTCCCCTCCCCCCTCCCTCCCTCCTCCCCTCCCCCTTCCTCCCTCCTCCCCTCCCCCTCCCCCCCCTCCTCCAACCCTCCTCCCCTCCCTCCCCCCTCCCTCCCCCCACCTCCCTCCTCCCCTCCCTCTACCCCCCCCTCCCCTCCCCCTCCTCCCCCCCCTCTCCCCCCCCCCCCCCCTTTCCTCCCCCATCCGCCCCTCCCCAACCTCCCCCTCCTATCCCCCTCCCCCTCCCCCCACCCCTCCCCTCCTCTCCCCCCCCTCCCCCCCCCCCCCCCCTCCCCTCCCCCCTCCTCCTCCCCTCCTCCTCCTCACCCCTCCTCCCCCCCTCCTCCCCCCCCCTCCTCCTCCCCCTCCTCCCCCACCCTACTCCACCCTCCTCCTCCGCCACCCCTCCTCACCCCACCCTCCGACCCTCCTCCTCCACCCCCTCCTCCTCCACTCCGCCCTCCTCCTCTGCCCCACCTCTCCACCCCTCAGTCCCCCCCTCCTCCTCCTCCCCCCCGTTCCTCCTCCATCCCCTCCTCCTCCACCGCCCCCCCCCCTCTGTCTCCACCTCACCACCGTCAACTCTCTAGCCCCACCCCTACCACTCCTCCTTCAGTTCTATTCTCACCTCCGCCACACACTCCTTGGAATTCAATGCACAATACTATAAAAATATACAGCACCATTATAACTGATTCTGCTTTGAGATCCATAAGGAGCTCGCCCCGATCCCTAATCTCACCACCGCCAGCTGTTCTCCGGCGCTCCCAAGTTGTAAATTCGCTTTAAAAAATCCATTTAGTCTTTGCCTTGGAGAGCGACGTTCTGGAATAAAGTGGGGTGAGGCACGCTAGATATTGATGGGAGTGCCCTTAGTGTAGCTACAGACAGCGACTGGTTAGACAAAGGCATGTTATTTCATTCCTAGGTCATTGTTATCGCTTTCAGTTTAAAATAATTTTCCATTATGACAACCTATGTCCTACACTTAGTGAAGAAATCAGGTCATACGTAACCTTTTCTTTTGGTTAATAAGTACATTACACATCGTAGTGTTTTATATGCTAAATTAGTATAATTAAAATCGTTAGAAGTAAAGGTTAGTACAGTATAGCCCCCTTAAACCAAGCTCGGTTAAACCAAATGGTCGGTTAATCCAAACTTTTTTCGCCGACCCGGCAAAATACTATCATATTAAAAATAGTTGGGTAAACCAAAGTCAGTTAATCCAAACAAAATTATAACGCGATCATTGGGATCCATAAAAAGTTACCACCATGTGTAGCCATTACCAACACCACCACCTCCATCTCAACCTCCACCTCCACCATCACCACCACCTCCACCATCACCACCTCCACCACCACTACCACTACCACCACCACCACCACCCCCACCACACACTACTACCACCACCACCACACACCACCACACACCACCACCTCCTCACCAAAGCCAAGTCAAAGTCGAAGCCAAAGCTCGGTTAAACCAATGATCGGTTAATCCAAACACATTTCTAGGGTCCTTTCAAGTTTGGTTTAACGTGGTTTTCCTGTATGACGTTTTCATCACCGCCTTACCCTCTCTCTCCATAGTGGGGGTTGAGGGTGGTGGTTGTGCGGGGCTATTGTTGGATTGGTGCGCAGACTCGGGCAGGAGTGTGGGCTTCTTTGTGAGCCCTGCATGCAGTGTGTGCTCGTGTGATAGATATGTACATAGGCGCGTATGGACCGTGTGTGCAGAGGGGGGTACTGTCAATACAGTAATCGCATTGCAATGCAATCTGTGCATATATACACATACAAAGGCCTGGCCAGAAGGAACAGCCTGCATAATCCATACACAGAGCTTTCTAGCTGATGTCTTACCATATTGGGACTGGGCGCGGTGGCCGAATCGGTAGAGCACAGGCCTCATGTGCGGAAGATCAGGAGTTCGCGAGTTTGGTTCCCGGTCGATTCAAACCAATGACTTCAAAATTCATACTTGTCGCTTCCTAGCCTGGTGCTCGGCATTATTAGGATAGGGCAAGGGCTAGTTAGCTCGGTGTCAGGATAATGTGAATGAGTGGGATATCGGGTCATGATGCTGGTGGCCTGATTTCCCAGTGGGGCAGCACTATAACATCACCATGAGTGCGTACTGTAACAAGTCGGTACCCGTTGCGATATGACCTTAGATGTTGTTAGGACGTAAAACAACAACAAACAAACAAAGATACCATATTGGTCTTCACTAATTATTATTGCATTAGAGCAAATTACGAAGCCTATTCAAAGGTACTACTGGTGCAGTCTGAAATCCGACATCAAGCTAGGCACAGTATCATGTTTGAAGTGAACTTTTGAAATTGCCCTTTAGAGTTCTTAGCAAGGAAAGGTACTTATTTATATTTATTACGACCAGGCGTACCCTGCACCGTGTGTCCTATTGGCTGTAAATGACACCTATCGGGAGTTTTTTTATGTAGGCTCAGCTTCTATTATCAATACCTCCTGTTGCAGTTTGTGCGCAGTGTTCCTGCCACCTGCTGCAACTAAGATGCCCGATGCACACAGCTGACTCAAGTACATGCCAAGACGGCAGACTCCCATGGGTTTTTTTCTTGAAGATTTATATTGCCTATCATGGATAAGTCTGAATAGACTTGTTTTCACCATTAGACAATTTGTCAATAGAAAGCCTGAGCCTACACTTTTACCGACCCAAGGGATTTTTAACCTCCCACACCACATACACATGGTATGAGAGCAACTGGTCTTTCATGATGCTGTAAGTTATACACAGTGGTGGAAATCCAAATTGGCAGAGCTGGGGGCACGGAGAATTGAACCACCGACCTTCAGATTAGGAGTGTGACCTCGGAAAAAAAGCCAGACACTCTAACCACTTCACCACATGGAACACCACAAACGATTCCAACACCCATTGGATAGCAGATTAGGTGATGAATACGCCAACAATTCTCATGGCTAATGGTGAACTGCTTAAATATGAATCCTCTTTTGTGGGTTTCATTTTCTTAAATTATAAATTGATATGCTAATAATTACTGCGCTACACTTAGACCAACACACAACATGCACATGCGGGCGGTATATATTATGTATGTATGTATGTATGTATGTATGTATGTATGTATGGATGGATGGATGTATGTATGTATGTATGGATGGATGGATGGATGGATGGATCTATGGATGGATCTATGGATGGATCTATGGATGGATGGATGGATGGATGGATGGATGTAGGCATGCATGCATGTCATGTGTGCATGCCATGTATGCATGCATGCATGCACGCGCGCACCCGCGCACCCGCGCACCCGCCCCCCCCCCCCTCACAACCACAATAGCCCCAGGCCATCTCTCTCTCCGCCGTCTTGACATTGATTGTCTTACCGGCAAGAGCCAAGCTTGAACAACTGTAACGTATGTCAGCCTACACAGCTGGGTGCCCCCCGCTCCACCACGTCCAATACACACACCCTGAAGTGTGTGTGTGTGGGGGGGGGGGGGGCGGTTAGTGATACTCGCACAAAGTAAGTTAGATTATAACGATCAACTTGATATATTTATCTCAGAAAATGACAGAAACTCAAAATCATCGGACTATGTGTATTATTAACAACCCCACCCCAACAACATATTTCATAAACTCACATAACTAACTACACTAGAGTTGTACTAGAATATTCCTAACAAACCAACATTTATATTCCGCTTGCCTAATTGCAACTTAGCATTAAAACTTACTACAACTTTACCAACTGAATACAGAAGATAACTTCTGCTTACATTCTAAATACTATGTAAATACTCACATTGATCTGACTAATATTGATCTAGTTATATGACACTGTTACCATATTGCTATGGAACATTTGGGTTACAGAATTTCATTGCGTTACATGCTGCAAATTGTGTATTCAACAGCTATTGTATACCTTATTCTATATACCTTTTGTGTAAATAACCCTGAATTGAAAAATGGCTGGAAGACCAGTGCTTCGGCACTGACAAAAGACTTATTCAGCAGAATAAACATATTTACCACCAACATTTTTTTTTCAAATGCAACTTTAAACTAAATACTTAGTTGTGAGCTTCAACAGCAGTTAAGAAGCATTGATTTTACACATATATACAATCTCCACGTACGCAGATATTTATCTTTTTAAACTTTGACTTCATGACATTCAACGGCAGTAAACAGAGGCGCTTTACATGGTGTGCCAACTCCTCGTCCCGCCACTCAATCATCCCCACATATTGCACTCCTTCCGCCCGAATTGGACGGCGGGAGAGGCCTGCCGGCGGGCCTGCGGGACGGCGCCCGTGAGGGATGGCGGCAGGCAGGGGAGAGTGTGGGGGGGGGGGGGGCGCCGACAGCCAATGCCGAAACAATGGAGTGCTGCGGGGGTGGTTGGGGTAGCAACTTGAGGCAGGTTGAGGAAGCTTGGGGCAGGTTGAGGTAGGTGGAGGGTGATTGATTTGGATGCACCTGTGTGAAAAGACTGGTCAACCCTCCTCATCTTACTGGGTTTGTTTGTTTGTTGTTGTTTTATGTCCTGGCAACATTTAAGGTCATATCAGGATGGGTACCGACTTGTGACAGTACGCACTCATGGCGATTTTATAGTGCTGCCCCCACTGGGAAATCAGGCTGCCGGCACCATGACATCAATATCCCACTCAGTCACATTATCCTGATAGCGAGCTAACCAGCCTTTGCCCTATCCTAATAATGCCGAGCACCTGGCTAGGAAGCGACAAGTATAAATTTTTAAGACATTGGTTTGACTCGTTACTGGGATGCAGAATGAAGATAAGAAGCAGGTATTGGTCACATTCTCTGTTGTTGTTGTTAAACAATCGTTTTTTATTATATTTCGTGGGTGTTTGTAGGTTTGCCATGACAACATGTTATAATTTACATGAGATTATTTCTTATTAATCTATATTACTTTGTCCCTATCACATAATCTCGGATTAACGAGATTGTCAGATAAACAGTTTTGAGGGATAATGAGATAATGGGATAAAGTGAACGGCCGAAATTTATTCCATAGGCATTTTGCGTCAGTGAGGTTTTCAGATTAAGCAAGGTGGAATAATATGAGCTATATGCGCATTTATTCTGTTCACATGTTTTATTTATATAAATAGCCTTGTCAGCACCGCAACTTATGGCCATGTCACATTACGACGTATCTTGCCAGCACACCGCCAACGCGGAAAATCACTTTTTAATGTCGAGAAGCGTCAAACCTTTTGGCGTGGGGGGCAAATTTGGATGTATACAGCATATGACCAACGTATGGCTAATGTACCTCCCAGTGAAAAATGCTCGAATTACGCTCATGGTATGTTCACAGAATGCTGGTGAAAGTTATATACGTTATTCGATTGCCAGAACTACACGTCATATGTTACATACGTCAAGACATGCTGGAGAAACGCTAAATGTACATTAGGCGTACATTATCCATACGTTGTCAGTACATGGACTGTACGTTCCCACTGCCTTTAAACTAGGTCAACGTAGTGCAACGTAGTGCAACGTAGTGAACAACATTTGACTAACGTGTGTCTAACGTTCATCGATGTATGCCTAACGCTTACATAACATACGTCTGACATAAAACCCACACGTTGTTGAACGTTGTGCGTCGAAAGTTTTGTGCATGCCCAAAACCTCGCCGACCCCCTGACGCACGGCACCATATGTTGCCGAATGTCAATGTACATTGATGTATACCAATGCATGCCTAACGCGCATGTAGCGCATACTGACGTATCCCGATGTAGTGGCAAAAAATCACATACGTCAACGTACATTGGCGCGAAGCATCGTAATGTGACAGCACCATTAGACCAGTTGTTTGTCCAGTGTTATGGATTTAAGAGCATCTTTCAATAACATTTCCCTTCCTGTATCCTTCCCTCTTCCCACTCTTTTTCATTGGGTGAATTTATTTTTATTTATAACCCTCCTACAACTGGCGCTAACAATAACATGTTGGGCATATGCATTTTAGATGGACGCTTCTGAGCTTTACTCAGTAAGTTGAATACGTTGTGACGTCAACACCTAATGGATGACCATAAAAGGAATAGTTCCATTAGTCCATATAAGGAATAGTTCCATCAGTCCATATCAGGAATAGTTCCATCAGTAAGCTTACGTACTAATAGTGATGTTTTATTGAATACAGTGTATATTTAAAGTTTGGATTTAAGTCAAATCTATTTAAATTGTGGCTGGAATTAGTAAATATGCACTTGTCACTGTTGTAAGTTAAAGCAATTCTGCGAAAATGGCATATTTCAATTGGCCTACGCTTGCTTGTGCCACATCGTCGAAAGTTATGAATGGTACCAAAATAAGCAGGATTTCCTTAACCTTATGCTTGATCTAGGTCAAACAAATCGGTCGGGGACAATTCTGTCATTTACGTTATTTTCCTCTAAAATTAAATATGTTCTAATGGAAAGAAAATCATTTTAAAAACATAATAATATTGGTATGGATAGATGGACAATTCTTTTCCATTTACAGTGGTACCAATCTTACTATAGAGATAGGGCAAAGCCCCCGCAAAGACCAACCTGCCTTAGCTACCCTAATGGTGGCACACATGATGGCAACATGTGTCTGATGTTGATGTGTACCATTGACCATCTAATGTCATAGTGTGCCAAATCTAAGGACACTTAAGGGCGCATTCCATATACGCGTAATGCGTTATGCGTTATGCGAATGCCATCATTCCATACACGCATTATGCGTTATGCAGTGAAGTATATAAAAAGTACAGTGCAAACATGTAGGTTTATGCGTCGGACCTGTTAGGAAGCATGGGATGGTGCAAACATGGCTCAGTTTAGCTTGCTTCGAGGGATGTTAGGACCGTCCCAAATATGAAGACTGCTTCCTAACAGGTCCGCCGCATAAACCTACATGTTTGCACCACTTGCTGTCCGGACCGCACTTCGTCCACACCTCTCTCTATCACCTGTCTGCCGGCCTGGCACCTCTTTGATATATCTGAAAAGATTTCCAGGAGGGGGTGCCCGCCGGCATTTTCACTTTCTACTCTTACTCTGTCCGTGTCTATGGCTCGCTGGATGGTCACCATAGGGCAGATAGACACGGTCCTTTGACTCAACTCTCCTCATTTCTCTTTCCTAGATCTGCCCATTCGATTTCTCCCAGGCACACTTCTTCCCCTGACCAGGGTTGTTGTGTTCTTGGGTGGGGCCCTTGACCTATTACGATTTCTCTGTCTGGTTCTTGTTGCTGGAACGACCGCTGCTCCCACCTTTGCCCGCCTTCCTCAACCCCCTGCTGACCGGATTCAAGTGCTACACTACACTACACACACCTACAACTACACACCGGCACGGAGAGATCCGCTGCCACCGACGCCCCGCCGTCACTACGTCGTGAAAGATGTCCCCAGCTTTCACAACACTCCCTCTACGAAGACAAGTCTTCAACCAAAGATTGGGCCAATTTATCGGAGCCTCTCTACCCAATGTTGCAGTTCTGCAACCGGTAACCGTCGTAAGGTTACGAAGACCCCCAGTCGTTGTCATGTTTGCACCATCCCCTTCTCCATACTGCTCTGTATATGACCAAATATTGCATTTATATCTATGTAACTTTTTGTATGTCACATAGGGGTTCCTCCCTTTATTATAACCAAATCATATTTCTGTGGGTCTGGTAGCATTTTTACCAACACGAACCCCCACCACCACCACTACCATATGTTTCCACTCAGCAGCCTTGAAGACTGCTTCGTAACAGGTCCGCGCTCCACCTTGTCCCGGCTGTCCGTAATTATCAGTCGCTTCCTCCAACCTTATATCAATGGACAAATGCGACTGATGCTTTTCTATTTGCACCACCTTTACGCATTACGCATTATGCACCGATCGCTACATGGAGCGATCGGGATAATGGATTTCTTTCGCATTCGCATTCGCATTTCGCATTACGCGTGTATGGAATGTAGCTCATAGGTTTCAAGGCGTTTAGATATTTTGTCGCATTCGCATTACGCATTACACGTATATGGAATGTGCCCTTAACCATGACGGTTATGAGTCACAACCCCTGGCTAAGTAATTATGTATTTATATGTAATATACATTTTATTATATTATATCATATCTAAGCCTTACTCTCGTGGATATATATATCGAATCAAACTTTCAAAGTAACCCGGCAATATCTACATCAACGTTAACACTCCCTATACAAAGATGGCTATCTCTTAACGATTCGGTTCCCTGATTTTAACATGTAATTTGACACCGACACCCCATATGAATTTAAAGTTGGATTTATTTCTTTTTCAAATAACAAGTCTCTAGTAAGCACATGTCAATTTTAGTAAGCACCTTTTAAGTTTCAACAGGATAAGCACAGTGAGATAAGCCAATGAGTTAGGCACAATGAGGTCAATAAGCTTTAGCCCTTAGCCCTAGATAATATTAGCTGGGGTGTGTGGGATGGCAGTTCAAAGCCAGCTAGTGTCCTCCTGTGGCCGTGTCGAAGTGAGCTCACCGCCGCTAAGTCAGTCCTTATAAAGGCGCTGGGGCCAGTAGTTTGAGCGGGCGACTGCAGATGGCAGGTCAGTAAGATAGAGTTAGCATTTCGAAGTATTTTGTATTAAAGTATGAATATATAGGCGGTGCTGACACACAAGTCATAAGGTAGTTTCGCCATTACTAGATAGGTGGCAGCATAAGTAATATCTTAACGCTATGAGGCTATGGCAGCGATTGAATGCCAAATTACCCGTGTTGCTGAGCATCACAAACAATCCTTACATAAATGTACAATGTCTTGAGAAAATATTTACATTCTAGAAATATCAACTCCATTGTACTTAGGACCACTAGAAATAGCAATAGGATTCTCAGTATAATGGTAATGTACCTGTAGAAGAGATCCAGAAAATAGTGGACACTTTCTCCGATGCATCAAAGAAGTTTGGCCTGAAGATTAACATCAAGAAGACGGAGGTGCTGCACCAACCCAACTCTACAAGAACCCAAGAGGAAGATATCATGGTTGACGGAAACAAGCTGAACTCTGTTCCGGAATTCACCTACCTCGGAAGCACTATATCAAGTGATGGACGCATTGATGCTGAAATACAGAGGAGGATGGCCGAGGCTAGTGCATCTTTTGGTCGACTACCCCAGAGACTCTGGAACAACCACCATGTGTCCAGGCAGGTCAAAGGCAAGATCTACCGTGTAATCATGCTATCCACCCTACTATATGGAGCCGAGGCCTGGACAGTGTACAGACAACAGGTGAAAAAGCTGCATGCCTTCATGATGCGACATCTGCGTTCAATCATGAGGCAAACCTGGAAGGACAAAGTGACAAATAAGGAAATAATCGAACGGACGGGGCTGCCCTCTATGGAAGATCTTCTGATCAAAAAGAATCTCCAGTGGACTAGACACCTCATGAGGATGTCATCAGACAGGCTACCAAAGCAGATCCTCTACTAACTGTCTTCTGGTTACAGAAAGAGAGGGCACCCTCATCTCCGGTTCAAGGATACCATCAAGAGAAACCTGAAGCTGAGAAACATTAAAACCGACTCAGGGACATCACTCTCACAGCAGAGTGCTAAATGGAGAGCGGCAGTCAAGTAATGAAAGCAGTCTTTGTCACATCACGACTGACAGCATGATGATGATGACCTGTAGATCAATCAATCCCTACGTACACAAATATCCCATTCTATGACGTCATGCAGGGAAGGGATAGGTAGAATTGCATAGGTTATAACTTATATAAGGGATCCTCAAAGGGATTCAATTTCACTTTAAAAAAAAAGTTTTATCAAGATGGGCGTTGGGATACTTTCCTTGGGGAGTGTTATGGACTAGTTAAATATATATATAAAGTCCTTCACTATAATTAGTGGGATATGGGTCTAGGCATGTTTGTTTTATTTCATAGGGAAATATAGAGAAAATCGATGTTTAGATCTACACTATTTAATAGATCATTGCCATATCAAGGAGTGCGACCTCATACTGACATGACACAGGACACTTTCAGGTAGATAACGGATTCAGTCTGTACTTGCAGTACACGGGTGTATACCAGCCCTATATAAAAGCTGTCGAAAAAGTGGGGAAATGAAATGTGGGCCTAATTTCACAATCTAAGAAGCAACAATTATTCTTTTTATGTCTTAATATTTCCCCGCTACCTTTGAGTTGAAAAATATAATAAAACATAGTTTAATAGAATTTAAAGGTGAAATCGATGGCGTTCAATGGCCGCCATCTTGTCTTTTTGCATTCTCTCCCATTTCACCAACTCTGTGTCGATATAAGTAACCATTTGATACTGGAGGCAGGCATTCTACTTCCTGTTCCATACTAAAGCTATTTTCGCCCGTATTTAGACTACGTTGTCATTCACCCGTGTACCACAAGTACAGGGTGAACCTTTTATCTAACTTTCAGGAGTATCGACGGCATGGGCTTGGGTAAAAAGGGGGAAATCTTCAGCGAGTTTAGCTAGAGAAAGGTATTTTGGATCATTGTTTCTCGTGCACAACAACATCTAATAACTATGTATATAAATAACGCATATTCGTTTGCTTGTGCCATGATTCAGCATGCCACATGATACTCCATCAATTTTAATGATAATTCTGCGAGTATTCTAAAATGCATGTGAACTAGTCTCGCATAATAAGATTGTGTTATTGGGTGTTTTTTTCTGTTCTTATTTCCGCCGTTGAAGCATTTCCTTCACTCAAATGACATGTCAGTTTTGGATAATTGCTTTTCCTGTTGTGGATAATTGGTGTTCCCGTTTTATGCAGTAGTTGCTCCACTCTGTGTCTGTTGTCATTAAGCCGTATTCACTTGTGAGTTTAAACGCTGATTGTGCGTTAAAGTCATCGTCATACTGTACCGGACCGAGTACCGGAGACCACCGGACAAAGAATTTTCTAGTCCGGTGTTGTCCAGTGAAGAAATCTATCTAAATGTATCGAAATGGAGAGTAAAATTGGGTTAATTGCCGCCGGACAACCGGATAAGTACCGTACATGTACCGGACGAGAACCGGACAAGTAACGGATGGGCACCGGACATGTACTGGACAAAACGGACAAACCGGACACCAACGGATGGGTACCGGACATGTACGGATGGGTACCGGACATACCGGATGGGTACCGGACACCAACCGGACATGTCAGTCCAGCCGTGTCCGGCAAAAGTTTTTAACACGTTCAAAACTTGTACCGGACACCGCTTAAGGCCCAGTCACACTTACCGGACTGGGGAACCGGACATGAACCGGACACTATCCGGTGAAATACGGCAATGTCCGGTACATGTCCAGTACCCATACGGTGGTGTCCGGTGGTGTCTGACGGTGTCCGATACAAGTTTTGAACATGCACTAACCTTGAACCGGACACCACCGGACTGAAGTGTATGGTTGGTGACCGTTTTAAGTCCGTTTCGTCCGGGTCATGTCCGTTAATCATCCGTTAGGTGTCCGTTTTGTACCCTGAAGAGTCCATTGACGGTGCTGTGGGAATTCGGTCCTTTCGTTTTTGGCGCATCCATGAACAGTCTGGTAAGTATCCGGTTGGTGTCTGGTTGGTGTCCGGTCCGCCCGTTTGACGTTCGTTTAGCATCCGTTTCATCCGGCGGCCGTTGCAACAGTTTGACACCCGACACCACCGGACTAGAAAATTCTTTTGTCCGGTGGTGTCCGGTACTCAGTCTGGTGATGTGTGACTAAGGCTTGAAAGTCAGAAACATTGGCATCTGTCGATACCTTGCTCGGCAATTGGCATTATTTCGGCAGGGCAAGGACCATTCGTCCAGTGTTCGGGTGATGTGCATCATGGTTGCCAGTGCCACTGACAACCTGACACAGCATCCCACTGAGTTACATCCAGACACTGAGTAAACCAGTCATTAACTTGTCCTTGTTATGGCAAGCGACAGGCAAAACAGAAACAAGTATTCCCTTTGCAAGTCTTCAGTTTGTCCAGCCGGTGATTTTTTTTATCCCATTGAACCACTGCAAGGGAAGTGAGCGCCCTACCGACTCGGCTATCTCGTCCGATTGAAGTGGTGATGGTAGGCCCAGCTGCCTTATATAAGCACTCATTTATTGGTCAGTGGAGCGTCTGCTGGTCCGGTGTTTGCACAGGCTGCAGAACTGCTTCCGGTATGGGCAACTAAGGCAGTCTGAGTAGTATAGCGCACCGGCGGTTTGTCCAAGGTCATCATATCGGTTCTTTTAGCTTGTTTGTTGTTTTACGTCCTAGTAACATCTAAGCTCATATCAGGATGGGTACTGACTTGTGACAGTACGCACTCATGGTGATTTTATACCATGAGTATACCAGCGGCCACTGGGAAATCAGGCCGCTGGCACCATGACCCGGTATCCCACTCAGTCACATTATCCTGACACTGAGCTAACCAGTCCTTGCCCTATCCTAATAATGCTGAGCACCAGGCTAGGGGGCGACAAGTATAAATTTGTACGTCATTGGTTTGACTCGACCAGGAACCAAACTCGCGAACTCCTGATCTTCCGCACACGAGGCCTGTGCTCTACCGATTCGGCCACCGCGCCCGGTCTTTTAGTGCTTATTCTTTATATCTCCCATAAGCTAAGTGGGGGATAACTGAGTAATGGTGATTTAGTTTTAGCACCATTGCAGCAGGAAAAGTTCATTTTTATTCATGTCGATGATAAGAATAGATTATGTGGGCACCATATACATCAACCTATTTGACCGTGCGCGATGGCCGTATCGGTAGTGCGTGAGTCTTGCGTGCGGGGCATGGGGAGTTCGGTTCCCGGTCAAGTCAAACCAATGACTTATAATATTGATGCTTGTCACTTCCTAGCCTCGCATTCGATATTAATAGGATAGGGCAAAGGACTGGTTAGGACTCTTAGTACATTGAATCTACGACTGCTTAGATTTGTGCGATTCCTTGAGAAGTTCACGCCTAAATGTCAGTTAGTATATACCCATCATGACAATGATGCTTGAGTCATTCCATGTTCTGATCGCTCATTTGAATTCTTCATCGGAATATGCCACTTCACTACACTGTGAACCATTTGCTGACTTGAGTTTGATCTGTTTACACTAACTTGGTGGAGAAACCATGTCTGCGTGCTGCATTAAATCTGGTTGCTGTTCTGTGCAGCCAACGTGTTTAATACTAATAGCGCAGCTTTATGTTTGCATTGACCAGACGGGATGGCCGAATGAGTTAGAGCGTCCGCCTCCCGTGTCGGTAGGTCATGGGTTCCAACCCTGGTCGAGTCAAACTGATGACTTAAAAATTGATACTTGTCGCTTCCTAACCTGGCGCTCGGCATTATTAGGATACAGCAAGGACTGGTTGGCTCAGTGTCAGGATAAGTTGACTGAGTGGGATATCAGGTGATGGTGCTGGCGGCCTGGTCTTCCAGTGGGGAAGCACTATAAAGTCGCCATGAGGGCGCACTGTCACAAGTCGGTACCCGTCCTGATATGACCTTAGATGTTGCTAGGATGCAAAACAACAAATAAACAATTACGTTTGCATTAGTTGGCGCCTTTAAGTTTAATGTGGCCTTTTTGTTATTTTATGGTCGCAGCTGGGAGTCGCCCTACACTTGTAAGAAACCGACATTCTTCGGTGGTTGTTTTTTTTCATCCGTTGTGTTGAAAGACGGGATACATTATTCATAGCCCGCTCATGTCCCCCTCAACCCCCCACCCCTACCCCATACACAGTGTGTGAAACCCCGCCACCCCACCCCACCCGCCCGCGCATCAACTATTCATCCAGGTGGATATTAATGTAGCTATTCTCGGGTTACACACAGGACCCATGCGCCGTGATACCAACTGCGCAGAACCGGATGTGGGTCACTCAACCGCATACCATGTCCGGTGTCCACGTGATATTTATAATGTATCGGATATATAATCTAATATGCGAGTATGAATAGCGAGTACATTGTCCAAACCGGACGGGCTTGCCTACTAACGGTACGGTGCAGTGTTCGATTCCATGGTGGATTCGATTCCCCGACAGAAGAAATTTACTACTAATATTAGCTTGCCTGGCAGTGGACGTTGTTATTAACATAGGGCAATGGCTGGCCTCTGGATAATGTGACTGTGGGATATCGCAACGCGGTGTAGGTGGTTCTATACTTCAGTTGGGAAGCTCTGTTTTTTTTCTTTTTTCTTGAAGATGTATACTGCCTATTATGGATAAGTCTGAATAGACTTGTTTTCACCATTAGACAGTTTGTCGATAGAAAGCCCGAGCCTACACTTTGACCGACCCAAGGGATTTTTAACCTCCCACACCACATAGACATGGTATGAGAGCAACTGGCCTTTGATGAAGCTGTAAGTTATCCACAGCAGTGGAAATCCAAATTGGCAGAGGTGGGGGCACGGGGAATCAAACCACCAACCTTCAGATTAGGAGTCTGACCTAGAAAAAAGTCAGACACTCTGACCACTCCACCACAGAGAACCCCACTCTTAATTCGAATTCTTAAAGTGCACACACACTCAGAATGCGCTGCCCTCTGATTGTTCCTCTGACGTAAAACTTAATAAACCACCAAATTATTCAGACTGTCCAGACTATTTGATTATATTTCTTCTACCTACTTGCAGTACTGCCCATTGTGGTCACTGCTGCCATATGGCGACTTATCCCTGCGTTATTATCCCATCCCCTGGCTTTCCCAGTCAGCAGCCAACAAGTTTTGCATATTTCGTAATTTCCTGATGATTCTTACCGCATTTACCTAGATGAAGATTCCATTGATGCACACATTTAAACAGTTTTCATTTAAATAATTCCCTTTAGGTATATGAAATAACAATGCACACAGATGTATTTAATTATTTATTTGTATTGCGCCCTACAACGTCTGCAATGTATTTGACATCAAAATAATTGTAACATTGGAATATAACTACATTGCTATAATCCAAAAGGCATTCTTGGGTTTTTGGTTATATTAATATTTTCTTCCTGCTAGAAACCAAAAGAATCTGTGATGGCAAGGGATGGATATAAGCTCCTTTGCGATCAATATATTTAACAATTTATTCTAATGCTATAAATAAAGCACAGGTCATGTTCGGTATGGTTTTATTTAGTAAAAGATTGAGTTACAAATGGTCCCCTCAGCATACGTTAGGTAAAATAGACACACACAATGAAAAGACATACGTGTTTTATATTTATCTATTCATTTATATAATTCATTTGAAATATACACTATCCACTGTTTGAGCTACCACTGTGTGAAACCCTGTGTATGACATGTACACTGCGTCAATTTGTTCTGGATTAATGCAGTGTGCTTCCCCCCACCTTAGCAGGGCAAGGAGTCTGTTTTGAGGCCTACTGGATCCCAGCGTCAATATCTGGGAAGACTCGTATTGTGACACACAAGACGTCCTACCATCGTGACTAAAAGTGACAGAAGTCTGTGACAAATCTAAAGTCGTGATATAAAGTGAACTACAATCGTGTCATAGAGACATACAATCGTTACACAGAGACATGCAATCGTGACAGAGACATACAACCATGACAGTGATATACAATCGTGACAGTGACATGCAATCGTGACACACGGTGCCCTACAATCGTGACACAAGGTGCCCTACAATCGTGACACAAGGTGACTTACAATCGTGACATAAGGTGACCTACAATCGTGACACAAGGTGACCTACAATCTTGACACAAGGTGACCTACAATCGTGACACAAGGTGACCTACAATCGTGACACAAGGTGACCTGCAATCGTGACACAAGGTGACCTACAATCGTGACACAAGGTGACCTACAATCGTGACACAAGGTGACCTACAATCGTGACACAAGGTGACCTACAATCGTGACACAAGGTGACCTACAATCGTGACACAAGGTGACCTACAATTGTGACACAAGGTGACCTACAATCGTGACACAAGGTGACCTACAATCGTGACACAAGGTGACCTACAATCGTGACACAAGGTGACCTACAATCGTGACACAAGGTGACCTACAAGTGTGACACAATGTGACCTACAATGGTGACACAAGGTGACCTACAATCGTGACACAAGGTGACCTACAATCGTGACACAAGGTGACCTACAATTGTGACACAATGTGACCTTCAATTGTGACACAAGGTGACCTACAATCGTGACACAAGGTGACCTACAATCGTGACACAAGGTGACCTACAATCGTGACACAAGGTGACCTACAATCGTGACACAAGGTGACCTACAATCGTGACACAAGGTGACCTACACTCGTGACACAAGGTGACCTACAATCGTGACACAAGGTGACATACCATCGTGAAACAAGGTGACATCCAATCGTGAAACAAGGTGACACACAATCATGACACAAGGTGACATACAATCATGACACAAGGTAACATACCATCATGAAACAAGGTAACATACAATCGTGAAACAAGGTGACACACAATCGTGACACAAGATGACATACAATTGTGACAAAAGATGACAGACAATCATGACAGTGACATACAATCGTGTCACAGTTGACATACAATCGTGTCACAGTTGACATACAATCGTGTCACAGTTGACATACAATTGTGACACAATGTGACATACAATCGTGAAACAAGGTGGCATACAATTGTGACACAAGGTGACATGCAATCGTGAGACAATGTGACATACAATCGTGTCACAGGTGACCTACAATCGTGATACAAGGTGACATACAATCACGAAACAATGTGACATACAATTGTGACACAATGTGACATACAGTCATGAAACAAGGTGACATACAATCGTGTCCCAGTTGACATACAATTGTGACACAACGTGACATAAAATCGTGAAAAAAGGTGACATACAATCGTGGCACAGGTGACCTACAATCATGACACAATGTGACGTACAATCATGAAACAATGTGACATACAATCATGAAACAATGTGACATACAATCATAACACAATGTGACATACAATCATGAAACAAGGTGACATACAATCATGACACAAGGTGACATACAATCATGATACAATCGTGTCACAGGTGACCTACAATCGTGACACAACGTGACATACAATCGTGAAACAATGTGACATACAATCGTCACATAAGGTGACATACATTCATCACACAAGGTGACCTACAATCGTCACACAAGGTGATTTGCATATTGACATATATATACAATTATGGCACTCATAGGTACATAAAATGGTAACAGACATAATACTGCGGTGCTGGCTGTTCGCGGAGGTGCAATGCAATATCGACTATGATATAGCAAGTAGCCTGTCAGCTGCGAGTAGTTCTGGCATACTGAGTCTGGCCGGGAGGCTGCGGGGTGGCTACGATAGCGAGAAGAGAGGAAGGGGGACACTTTGTGGAAGATTTACAAGAGTAGACCTAATCCCTATCCATATTGTTCCTGTTCTGCCATGTCTCAGGAGCGAGCCGTGTCATTTAGTCTTATCAGTGTCAGTGGTAACTATTTATTTTGACCCTACTGTAGGCCGCACGCACAAGCAAATATGAGTAGTCGGCATCTAAGGGTCTGCTATTGAACATTATAGTTTGCGTCAATTATTTCTTGTCTTCCAGGTATAATAAAGGAGGCATCATTTTGGGTGCCCCATACACACAATGGGAAGAGCTGTTTGCTCATTTGTCAATGCCATAGATTTGTTGTTGAAGATTTATACTGCCTATCATGGATAACTCTGAATAGACCTGTTTTCACCATTAGACAGTTTGTCGATAGAAAGCCCGAGCCTACACTTTTACCGACCCAAGGGATTTTTAACCTCCCACACCACATAGACATGACATGAGAGCAACTGGCCTTTGATGACGCTGGAAGTTAAACACAGCGGTGGAAATCCAAATTGGCAGAGCTGGGGACATGGGGATATTTGACTTACTTCTGCTGGTTTACACAGGTTGAGTTTCAATTCATGCCGTGACACTAGTCAGCAAGTAAGCCTATAAGTATACAAAAGCATTCCTCCTTTTTAATTTGTTGTTTGTTATATGTACAGTGATGTAATATGCGTTTGTGTACCTCATTCACCTCTGGAATATCCTACGATCTAATAATGAATAAGCAGAGAATAATTCTCAGGAAATAGTCACACTGGCACATATTTTATATATTGTATGTGTGTATATATGTATGTGCATATATATATATATATATATGACAAATAATAACATTGATTATATAATAGTATATTAATGCAAAGGCTTGAAGAACCTTATTGGTAAGTGTCGCGTGGTGAGAGAGAGTGTGCCGGGTAGAGACGGTGTGGCCTGTGCCGGAGGGTAGAGAGACCCAGAGAGAAGGTCCTAGAGACTGCTGTAATATAATTCCCCTTGATGATAGACCACAGACGCAGCGAACTATTGACTATACAGCGTGCGTCGAAGAAAATCCATGAAGTTTAAATTAGCGGCGTTCCCAGGACGATTAGAAATATGCGAGCGACTGTGGGCAGCTAGACAATGCGCACTGAGTGGTAGGCAGTACTGGGTGGCAATCCTTACACACATTTCGCTCCAACAATGCTTATCCAGTCAGGATATCAATCCTTATCCACAGTCAGGATATCAATCCTTATCCAGAGTCAGGGTATCAATATTTATCCATAGTCAGGATATCAATCTTTGTCCATGGTCAGGATATCAATCCTTATCCACGGTCAGGATATCAATCCTTATCCACAGTCAGAATATCAATCCTCATCCATAGTCAGGATATCAATCCTTGTCCATGGTCAGGATATCAATCCTTATCCACAGTCAAGATATCAATCCTTATCCACAGTCAGGATATCAATCATTGTCCACAGTCCGCATATCAATCCATGTCCACAGTCCGGATATCAATCCTTGTCCACAGTCAGGATATCAATCCTCATCCATAGTCAGGATATCAATCCTCATCCATAGTCAGGATATCAATCCTCATCCATAGTCAGGATATCAATCCTTGTCCATGGTCAGGATATCAATCCTTATCCACAGTCAATACATTAATCCTTTTCCACAGTCCGCATATCAATCCATGTCCACAGTCCGCATATCAATCCTTGTCTACAGTCAGGATATAAATTCTTGTCCACAGTCAGGATATCAATCATTATCCAGTCAGGATATCAATCCTTATCCCCAGTCAGAATATCAATCCTCATCCATAGTCAGGATATCAATCCTTATCCACAGTCCGGATATCAATCCTTATCCACAGTCCGGATATCAATCCTTATCGACATATTGCAGTATGCAATTCAGTCCCTGGGTGACTTACAGAAAATATGCTTGTCCCAGCATTGTGTCGCACTCATAAGGATAGAACATGGATTGGACTATTCAGTATTATGATAATGTGACTCAGTATTATGATAATGTGACTCAGTATTATGATAATGTGACTCAGTATTATAATAATGTGACTCAGTATTATGATAATGTGACTCAGTATTATGATAATGTGACTCAGTATTATGATAATGTGACTCAGTATTATGATAATGTGACTCAGTATTATGATAATGTGACTCAGTATTATGATAATGTGACTCAGTATTATGATAATGTGACTCAGTATTATGATAATGTGACTCAGTATTATAATAATGTGACTCAGTATTATGATAATGTGACTCAGTATTATGATAATGTGACTCAGTATTATGATAATGTGACTCAGTATTATGATAATGTGACTCAGTATTATAATAATGTGACTCAGTATTATGATAATGTGACTCAGTATTATAATAATGTGACTCAGTATTATGATAATGTGACTCAGTATTATGATAATGTGACTCAGTATTATAATAATGTGACTCAGTATTATGATAATGTGACTCAGTATTATGATAATGTGACTCAGTATTATGATAATGTTACTAAGTATTATGATAATGTGACTCAGAATTATGATAATGTGACTCAGTATTATGATAATGTGACTCAGTATTATGATAATGTGACTCAGTATTATGATAATGTTACTAAGTATTATGATAATGTGACTCAGTATTATGATAATGTGACTCAGTATTATGATAATGTTACTAAGTATTATGATAATGTGACTCAGTATTATGATAATGTGACTCAGTATTATAATAATGTGACTCAGTATTATGATAATGTGACTCAGTATTATGATAATGTGACTCAGTATTATGATAATGTGACTCAGTATTATGATAATGTTACTAAGTATTATGATAATGTGACTCAGTATTATGATAATGTGACTCAGTATTATGATAATGTTACTAAGTATTATGATAATGTGACTCAGTATTATGATAATGTGACTCAGTATTATAATAATGTGACTCAGTATTATGATAATGTGACTCAGTATTATGATAATGTTACTCAGTATTATGATAATGTGACTCAGTATTATGATAATGTGACTCAGTAATTAATGTCTTTGTGTCGGTGGCATTGCTATCTCATGAAAACAGGACATTAAAATCGTAATAAGTGTTCAGTCTCAAATCAGGATAATATTACTGCAGCTTTGCACCGAGGAGCAGGACATTCTTACATTACATTACACTGCCTTGAAATAGGTCATGTACCAAAACGGGGGGTTTGAAGTATGGGAATTCAACTTGCATCAATGGGGTCAGTATGCATTTACAAATTAGATTCTTTAGTTCTTCTCAAATTCATTTTTGTTTAAATCTCACTCAATCAATCACTCAATCACTCAATCAATCAATCACTGATTCACTCACTCACTCAGTTTCCTGATTCCCATGTGGGTGAACCTGGTCGAGTCAGCTCACAACGGCTTACAGATTTGGGACCAACCATTGCTTGACTTGGTATTTTACTTGGTTCTGACAAAGACTGTGTCCGGAGAATGTGACCGAGTGGGATATTGCATGGTGCACAGCATGATATTGCAATGAGGCAGTGCTGTAATGTTTCCCTCAGTACATGCTGCCACCAATTTCTACCCATCTCTGTATGGCTTCAGTTGTTCTTACAGGAAGAACCGAAAAAACCCAACTCTAGGCAAGCTTTTCACGGTCCATTTAGTATGATTCCTCCTAATTGGTTGCTATTCTGGAGTGGCGTTCTCTGTGGGGGAGTGGTTAGAGTGTCTGACTTTTTTCTAGGTCAGACTCCTAATCTGAGGGTCGGCAGTTTGATTCCCCATGCTCCCAGCTCTGCCAATTTGGATTTCCACCACTGTGTATAACTTACAGCGTCATCAAAGGCTGGTTGCTCTCATACCATGTCTATGTGGTGTGGGAGGGTAAAAATACCTTGGGTTGGTAAAAGTGTAGGCTCGGGCTTTCTATCGACCAGCAGTGGAGTGGGGAAGACCAGTCGTCTGTGACTGGGATTTCCCTTGCTTGGGACAACTAATGTACAGAAAAAAAGAAAAAAAGAGAGACAAATAAGTGTTCACACTTCCTGCCTACCATTCGCTATATATCGGAGACAGGGAGTGGTCGACGAAGTGTTAATGTACCATGCCCCCTCACACTTGGCGATGACGAGAGGAAAGTCGGGCACATTTAAAAGAAAAAGAAAAGAAAAAAGAGAAGAAAACACCACCACAACCCACGTATAACATCAATAGCCTGTCGTGCTGCTGAGGAATGAGACTTGTCATCGGCCGTTGAATGTGGCTGTGGCGTCATAAATACAGAATAAAGTCGTCATTGATTCTTGACTTCGCAGAGAATCGCTGATTGCGAGCTGGGGTGAGCTGGAATAGAGACACTGTTAGACAGCGTTGCTATGGCTCAACTGAATCGGCACTTATAACACATTGCACATCGCATTCAATTATAATATCTGATGGAAGGTGCAAGACAAACCAGGCCTGCACTGGTTCTGATCTAACTTGAATTCAGTTGTTGATTTTTAGGCAGGTTCCATCCAACTTCCATAGTAGTTGGATGGAGCCCAACTACTGTGGAATAGTAGTTGGGCTCCATCCAACTACTATTCCATAGTAGTTGGATGGAGCCCCTCCATCCTCGTAGTAGTTGGATGGAGCCCCTCCATCCAACTACTACGCCATCATCACCAGGGAATGATGGCTTAGTAGTTTTATAGTCCTCATATATTTAACCTTTATGATGTCATATTTTATATATGCAAGCAGTTGAACTCTGTGTTTCCTTGTATTTTGTTAAAGCAGAATGCTGCTCTAGAATATATTAATATATGCTTAGAGAATATATGATCAGAATATATGCCTAGAATATATACTAGCATTTATATTAATGTACATAGTAACCATAATGTATATTATAGACATAGAATGTAAATATTACATATTGATTTTATCATTTGTCTAAAGCATAATGTGTAATGCATGGAAGCAACCTATCTCACAAACATATGAGTCTGTCTCAAAAGGTGATAGCTCTTTTTTGTGTGTCCATTGTAATGATTGATACAAAACAGCACAGAAACGGTTACACTGAAAACACAAGGACATTTGCTTCAAATCAATATGTATTCTATTTGGATTATGAAATATCATGTAACAAACAAATCAGTTTATCCTGAGCAAATGCATAAGCAGATAATATGTTGATCGTTACAATGGACAAAGTTTTGTCCCACATATTCATCAGTTTATATCCCATATACACAAGTCTCATATGCATAATAGGTAGACATATATCTATATATCTATATTATGTCTATATATATATATATGTGTATCTTTATACAGAGATATAAGGATCTATATATAACCAATACTTGAAACACAAAACACCTGCATCACATAGTATTTACCTCGTAATACACATGACTCATGTAGTAGTTAAGACACATGATATACTCTCATGATATACTATATATCTATATTATGTCTACATATATAGATCTGTGTATCTATATACAGAAATATAAGGATATATATAGCCCATACTTGAAACACAAAACACCTGCATCACATAGTACTTACCTCGTAACACACATGCCTCACGTAGTAGTTAGGACACATGATATACATAACAGATATACTATTTGAGACTAATTAAATTACTTAGAAATTCGATCAATTTCGTTGCGATTAGAGCTGTCTGGTGATTAATATAAAACCGTAAATAGAATACTGTGCTTTTCTGGCTCCCTCAAGGTTTATACAGTACTTTACTCATCCATGCCACACGAATAAAAACCTACATCATCACACCCCCACAGTTCTTGCATTCATACACTCACACATTGAAACACTCAGCCGCTCACTCAGAATTACACACCCAACCTGCCACTCACACAACCACCACTCACCCATCCATCCTGTCCGACAGCCATCTTTTCAAACCACCTTGGACACACATGCGCACATCCTGCCACTCATCCATCCACTCATTCATCCACTCATCCACCCACTCATCCACCCACTCCTCCACCCACTAATCCATCCACTCATCCATCTGCTCATCCATCCTCATCCAGCCACTCATCCAACCACTCATCCATCCTTATCCAGCCACTCATCCAACCACTTATCCATCACCTTATCCAACCACTCATCCATCACCTTATCCATCCACTCATCCATCACCTTATCCATCCACTCATACATCACCTTATCCATCCACTCATCCAACCACTCATCCAACCACTCATCCATCCACTCATCCAACCACTCATCCACCCACTCATCCACCCACTCATCCACCCACTCATCCACCCACTCATCCACCCACTCATCCACCCACTCATCCATCCACTCATCCATTCACTCATCCATCCACTCATCCATCCACTCATCCATCCACTCATCATCCACTCATTTATCCACTCATCTATCCACTCATCTATCCACTCAGCTATCCACTCATCCATCCACCTTATCCATCCACTCATCCAGCCACTCATCCAGCCACGCATCCAGCCACTCATCCATCCACTCATCCATCCACTCATCCATCCACTCATCCAGCCACTCATCCATCCACTCATCCATCCACTCATCCATTCATCCATCCACTCATTCATCCACTCATCCACCCACTCATCGACCCACTAATCCATCCACTCATCCAGCCACTCATCCAGCCACTCATCCAACCACTCATCCATCACCTTATCCATCCACTCATCCATCACCTTATCCATCCACTCATCTATCCACTCATTTATCCACTCATCCAGCCACCTTATCCATCCACTCATCCAGCCACTCATCCATCCACTCATCCATCCACTCATCCATCCATTCATCCATCCACTCATTCATCCACTCATCCACCCACTCATTGACCCACTAATCCATCCACTCATCCATCACCTTATCCAACCACTCATCCATCACCTTATCCATCCACTCATCCATCCACTCATCCAACCACTCATCCAACCACTCATCCATCCACTCATCCAACCACTCATCCACCCACTCATCCACCCACTCATCCACCCACTCATCCACCCACTCATCCACCCACTCATCCACCCACTCATCCACCCACTCATCCACCCACTCATCCACCCACTCATCCATCCACTCATCCATCCACTCATCCATCCACTCATCCATCCACTCATCCATCCACTCATCCATCCACTCATCCATCCACTCATCCATCCACTCATCCATCCACTCATCCATCCACTCATCCATCCACTCATCCAACCACTCATCCATCCACTCATCCAACCACTCATCCAACCACTCATCCAACCACTCATCCAACCACTCATCCAACCACTCATCCAACCACTCATCCATCCACTCATCCATCCACTCATCCATCCACTCATCCATCCACTCATCCATCCACTCATCCAACCACTCATCCAACCACTCATCCAACCACTCATCCAACCACTCATCCAACCACTCATCCATCCACTCATCCAGCCATTCATTCAGACAGCCACCCACTCATTCCACCACCCAC
This sequence comes from Branchipolynoe longqiensis, assembly GCA_030323885.1. NCBI lineage: Eukaryota > Metazoa > Annelida > Polychaeta > Phyllodocida > Polynoidae > Branchipolynoe > Branchipolynoe longqiensis. Next base: position 24,781,151 of record CM059201.1, on the reverse strand, counting down.
TCACAGAACCGCCTACTCGGGGGGGGGGGGGGGGGGGCCCAGATAAGCGGCAGGAGTGACTGATGCAGAGCTCGCTCTAAAACGGCACTAACCCCTCCTCAACAGCGCCGCCATCACGGCTGACAGTTGATTATGACAATTCGGGGCAGACACGCCGGCTGCCCTTCTACCTCTATCTGTGTCTTGGCGAATGGTTCTCAGTGCTCATAATCACAGTAATCCGTCCGGTTGTGGGCAGAGGGGAGGTGAGGAGGTGCTAGTGAAGGTGAAGGGTGGGTGAAGTGGTTGGGGAAAGAGGAAGGGCTGGGGGAAGAGGGACGGGAAGGGTGGCTGGGGAGGAAGGGTTCATTCAGATCGGGGAAGTGTGGCTTGGAACAGGGAGAGTAGGGAGTCCAAGCGGAGCGGAGGAATTGGGGAGCAGGTAGTAGCGGCATGAGTGAAGGAGAACATGACTCAGTTCTTTTTTGGGGGGGTAAAGTATTTATTCATCTGAATATGACATTTGTCAGCACCGGAGCACTGGTCTTCCAGCCATCTTACTATTGGAATTGACAGTCTAAATAATCTAAGTTTGATCAGTGCTGTATTAGTTACAGCACCAATCCTGTAGAATTAAGGGAGTGGCATCTGCTGTATAATGTACAGCACCAGTCACTGTAGTTCATGGAAAAATTCTCCCGTTCACTGTTTTTTCTATTCAACGCATCTATATAAGTAATCTTTCTAGACTTCACATACATACATTTTCATGAATCGGTTATCTTCCAGTTCTAAAGTTTGCTTCAAGCTAGAGGATGAGGCTTGTTTAACATGAGTATTGTCAGCTTCTATGCCGGTGATTGGCAGAAAATAAACTGTCAACAGGGAACCGCATCCCCGACCTACATTTCCTCCTTTGTGGGGTCAGCTATGCTTAGTTTAGTTTAGTTGAGTTTAGTTCAGTTCGAGCATGCGGTGCTCAGGCCAGGTCGTTGACTCCGCCTTGGTCATCTAGTGTGGATGCAGTGGTCATTGCTGGCAGCTTTGTCATTTCCAGCAATGAGTTGGTGTCCGTTATTGTCAGGTCGGTATATCCTGGGAATCTTGGTAGATCTATGATAGTTCGGAGATATTTGTCCAGTTTGTATTTGAAGCTGTCTGTGCTGCAGTCTGTCTTGTTTCGTATGTCTTGTAGCATGCTATTGAAGAGGTTTGGTCCACACACCATGAAGCTTCCTTCTCTGATTGTTTTGATTGCGCTTACACAATAAGTGCATATTTATAGAGATATGTAGTTTGGGTCTGTGGTGTAAATATTCATCTAATGCGCGCGTTTAGGAAATGTAGCTTTGCCACACATGTAACGTGGGGATGAAAATGGGAAATATTGCGCCTAGAGCGGGACTCAAACCCACATCTCTTTGCATTGAGGGCCAGTGTGCTAACCAATTACAGCACCTAGGCTCCCTGATATCAACACGCTACCCACGCCTACCTGTCTATGTGGCTCCTTGCCTGAGACGTCAGTGCAGACCACTACACTCGTCCCACTGGAATTGTAAGTCTTTTAATGCTTACAATTACATACATACAGGCAATGCAACGCACTTACATACACAGGGTAGGTTCAACAATACAGCACATAGCTTATACAGGATCCTGGTCACGGCAACCAGTGTCATGGGGGGGGTGATGAAAATGGGAAATATTGCGCCTAGAGCGGGACTCGAACCCACATCTCTTTGCATTCTGGGCCAGTGTGCTAACCATTACACCACCTAGGCTCCCTGATATCAACACACTACCCACACCTACCTGTCTATGTGGCTCCTTGCCTGAGAGGTCAGTGCAGACCACTGCACATGTAACGCCCTCACTTTTCCGAAATTGCATGTTTTCATTTCCGGTGACAATTATTGAAAAAGAAGAAGAAACGCCCTCAGATGTTTGGTTAGTTTATATTTTGTGTGCGTCTGTGTTTTCCTTCTGTTATTTGAACATCCGTTATCTCGCTGTTAGTGTTATTATGGGAATATATGCAATGAGTAGTTGAAAGTTATAGTAATTATATTGCATTTAGCATTGTGTATTTTTTGTCTAATCCATTGAGAACGGCGCCTGCAGTAATGTAGAGTGATGACGCCTGCATATATGCAGGCTGGCCAATTTGAGTAATAAACAGATATTATGAGAGGTGAACAAATTAGTATTACAGTATAAACCCTTTAAACCAAGCTCGGTTAAACCAAGCAATCGGTTAATCCAAACTTTTTTCAGCGGCCCGGCAAAATACTACCATTTATCCTATAAAAATATTGGTTAAACCAAAGTCGGTTAATCCAAATTATCGGTTAATCCAAACAGAATTGTCGGACCCCAGGCTACTTCTGGTGTGGTTAAACCAAACTTTCATGTGGTTATGATGTCATCTGAGGCCTGTGCTGAAGGAAATGGGCGCTTACTTGTATTGTAAAGATACCTTTTTCAGTGGCCAGTCTGTATTGGCTCACTTAACCTGCCTCTGTCTGGTTCTATCTGCACCCACCTGCTTAATGTAGGCGGCGGCATCCTGATGAGATGTTAACACCATCTTCAATGTGCTATAAGCAATCTTAGTTAACTACTATATAAAACTAAAACTGAAAGACGAAGTCTATGCACTTCATGACAGTTCTTCTTCTTCATCGTGTCCTTCCACCAGTTATCTCAAGGGATTTTCGAGCAGAGGTATGATCTTTATTCGTGGGACGTGCTCTCGGTGGTGGATGGTGGTAGCAGGATTTGCAATCAGATAGCTGATTCCCAGGGCCGCGATCTGGACGCTCCTGTCATGGCCAGTTTGTCAATAGAAAGCCCGGGCATACACTTTTACCGACCCAAGGGATTTTTAACCTCCCACACCACATAGACATGGTATGAGAGCAACGGCCTTTGATGATGCTGTAAGTTATACACAGTGGTGGAAATCCAAATTGGCAAAGGTGAGGGCATGGGGAATCGAACCGCCGACCCTCAGGTCAGGCATCCGACCTAGAGAAACGTCAGACTCTCTAACCACTCTGCCACAGAGAACACCATGATAGTAATTTATGGTGTCTGATTCATGTGTTCGACTTGATATGACCTTACATGTTGCCAGGATGGAAAACTATCCTAACCTATGTGTTCGGCTAGCTATAATAAATGTGCCAGATTGAAGCTTCCAAGAGGTAATACGATTACTCCTGTTTTAAAAGTAGTCTAAGAGGACCTAAAATACTTCTAAATTAAGGTCTTTTTAAAGTTTAAATTAAAATACATTTATTTTGAGGATTCATTTGTTTAATGAATGAATCTCCTCCTGAGATGGCTGTCACCTCGGTTCTGGAGATCTGGCCGATGGAAGCCTGCAAGACGGCTGGATCCGGCTTGTCCGGCTGATACGGCAGATAACTCACCCAGTGTGTGTGTGTGGGGGAGGGGGGGGCTGTGATGAAATGGTCCCCGTGTGTATTACAATTAGGGCCCTGGACGAAGTGTTCGTTGAGGGCCTCCTCAAGGTTTTCCCCGAGATGATCAGGGTGTTATCCAGGCGGAGTGAATTGTGATGGAACAGGGCCTGTCTTGTCTAAAATTCCAAAATCTCTGTAGGGAAAATATAATTGTAAAAACTAAATCCCCCAATATATTCCGACACCAGAATAGATTTATAGTTACTAATACGAAGAAGTAAGTTCTTAAATAACTGGGTGATTACAACGCTGTAAACAACACTACAGAAAGAGAGGGCGCCCCCGTCTCCGGTTCAAAGCCACCATCAAGAGAAACCTGAAGCTGAGAGACATTAAGACCGACTCATGGATGCAACTCTCACAGCAGAGAGCTAAATGGAGAGCGGCAGTCAAGTCATTACTGGCACTCGGGCAGGGATGAACGAGGAAGCAGAGCTGGGAATGACATAACTTTATTTTCATGACAATCTCGTCCAACGGCGGTCTCGTTTACAGTATTTTTCGTTTGAGCATGCCCGCAGGCCAGGTCTGGCATGAACACGAAGTTATGCGAGTAGAATAAATGTAATTCATAAACTCACATAACTCATAAACTCACATAACTAGCTTCATTAGAGTTACACTAGAATTGTTACTAACAAACCAACATTTATATACCGCTTGCCTAGCTGCAACTGAACATTAAAACTTACTACAAGTTTACCAACTGAATACAGAAGATAACTTCTGCTTACATTCTAAATACTATGTAAATACTCACATTGATCTGACTAATATTGATCTAGTTATGTGACACTACTGTACCATATTGTTATGGAACTTTGGGTTTCAGAATTTCATTGTGTTACATGGTGCAAATTGTCTATTCAACAGGTATTGTACACTTTATTCTATATACCTTTTGTGTAAATAACACTGAATTGACAAATGGCTGGAAGACCAGTGCTTCGGCACTGACAAAAGACTTATTCAGCGGAATAAACATATTTACCAAAAAAAAAAAAAAAAAAAAATGGTAAAGAACATATGTACAAATTGTTTTTATGAACGTAACATTTCATGAGGTGATGGAGGTAGATCACCATATATGCAGGCAATATATCTGAGTACATCACAATATAGCAAACCAATATATATATATAGACAATATATGATGCTAATAATTGGAGTGAGTGAGACGACTAACAGGAGAGGTTATCCTATTGATAGTTTTAGGATAATATGGGGAGGTGCTTTTTGTATCATTACCTGTTTTTTGTTTTTATTTGTCTCGTAGTGTTTTTATTTATATCGAGACAAGGGTAGTGGGTGGGTGGGTTGCTTTTGCGTGGAGGTGTGTAGGTGCCGAGCGTCAGTGGAGGAGTGAGGAGGTGTGCGCGACACGGAGTCGGGGGAAGAGTGAGGGAGGGGCCTGTGATTTGGTGGAGAGGATTAGCCCATCAGTGGCAGTGGTGGGGTGGTGATTGACAGGTGGGCGTGGCTGCTTCACTGACCTCCCCCTGCCTCCAGCAATGACAGCAAATGACCACCTCCGTGGTCATTTAACTCAATGAAAGCAGTCTTTGTTGCATGGCAACTCACAGCATGATGATGATGATGAAACAATATTTGCTGTTATGCTGGTATTTACTTGTTAATTTCAAGTAGAAAGTAATATTGGTATCTCTTGTTTTGATTTTACCTTCTTTTTTTTTGCGACTTTCATAAATATGACCGTTTTCTGTTAATAACAATTCCCAGTTCCCCACATCAATGTGCTTCAGGTAGGGCTTGAGTAGACAGGAGGGAAACAGCTACCCCCCCTCCCCCTGACCAGGAAGGAAGGACCTAGCAGATAGAACGTCTGCTTCCTGTGTCGCTACCTCTTTTTTTCTTCTTTTTTTTGTCCATTAGTTGTTTAAGCAGGGGACATTTCAGTCATAGACAACTAGTCTTCCTCATTCCACTGCTGGTCGATAGAAAGCCCGAGCCTACACTTTTACCGACCCAAGGGATTTTTAACCTCCCACACCACATAGACATGGTATGAGAGCAACCGGCCTTTGATGACGCTGTAAGTTATACACAGCGGTGGAATCCAAATTGGCAGAGCTGGGGGCACGGGGAATCGAACCGCCGACCCTCAGATTAGAAGTCTGACCTAGAAAAAAGTCAGACACTCTAACCACTCTGCCACAGAGAACGCCACATCCACTCATTTCGCACTTGGCATTATTAGTATAGAATAAGGACTAGTTGGTTCAGAGTTAGAATAATGTGATGAGCCACTCCGTAATGTAAAGGTCTAATCAATACACATGTATGTATCTAAGTGTGTATGAATCCAACATATAACTACTGGTTTTATATATGAATTGTCAAACTATACCACCTAGGCTCCCTGATATCTTTTGAATGTTTAATATTGTTATTTCAGCTGATTTTGAGCTAGCTGCTGATGACAATATCAGACTACATGTGCATATATTGTAAATAACTGTATTGTCACATGGCTGGAAGACCAGTGCCATGGCACTGACAAAAGACTTTATTCAATGAATAAACTATATTTACACACACACACACACACAATAAAAAAAGTAGGAGAGATGTGTAGCACTGGTAAAGTAAGTGCGGTCCCAAGTTGGATATCTTTCCCCCCCAAATACCTTCATCCTTTGGGAATCCAATTCATTTGGGAGGCCAAATTCAGATAATGCAGAATTGTTGTTAAATATTTATGCAATCTACTTCTTACGGTAGAGGTAATCCACCCATTTTGAAGTTGCCGTAGGAGCAGCTCTAATTCGATATCCAATGATGGAGTGTCTAGTGAATGAACCCACATGGCTGGCCGGACACAGAGAAGGTGAAAGCGGGACACTTTATTTCTATCCCAGTCTGGCTTTGTACTGGGGCTCTGTTCATGGTTGAAATGGGAATTATTGCGCCTAGAGCGGGACTCGAACCCACATCTCTTTGCATTCCGGGCCAGTGTGCTAACCATTACACCACCTAGGCTCCCTGATATCAACACACTACCCACGCCTACCTGTCTATGCGGCTCCTTGCCCGAGAGGCCAGTGCAGACCACTGCACTCGTTTTGAACGGCAACCAGCAAATGAATTAATTGCAAATGACGTTCGCAATAAAGACATTTTATTAATGCTACGAGAAGTCCATTGCTAATTAAATATTGCATTATGGAATTACAAAAGTGTCTGTGCAGGTGCACTGCTTTTTCAGGCGTTAAATTCCAGCGACGCCTTTGGCTTTGTAGTCGCGAGCCGTCCTTGATTCTGCCGGTACCTCCTTTCCTGCAGCCCCTTGTGAGGAGGCGATGAAGGCAGATCCCTTGCATTACCATAGCGTGCTGTCTTCAATCCCAAGAACACGTGTGTCTTCCTGTTCTCATTGCTCAATAAAGCAGTCATCGAAAGAAGCCAAACCGGCAACACCTGTAGTATCTACCTCTGAAGGCCACTCAGAGCACATCTAGTGATAGTGGATCCGGCTGAACAAGCCCAGCTCTGAGATCACCTATCATAGACCTTGAGCCTTTCATGTTGCTGTTTTGGAGGCGATGGTTGTTATTCATATATACTGTTACTTGCTTGTTAGAAGGAGGCTTCTTCTGCATTAAGTCGGGACTACAAAGAAGGAAGCGGACCGCCCTGTGTCGTGCTTATGGCTAGTAACTATTACGACCTTCCAGTGCAGATGTATTGAATGTGAGAAGTAAAGCTGCACACAATTTGGCGCTCATCGCTACCCGGGCTGTCGTTTGGCATAACTAATTATGCTGCAGTCACACTACGATGCTTCTCACCAACGCGCGTCGATGTGTGATTTTTTGCCGCAACGTCGGGATACGTCAGGAAGCGTTACAAGCACGTTAGGCGCGTGTCGGTACACCTTGATGGATGTCGACAGTCGGCGAGGAACGGCGGCGTGCGCTGTGGCGCATTGAAAGTTTTGCGCTTGCGCAAACTTTCTACGACCGACAACGCGCGTCAACTCGCGGGTTCCAATATTATGGCGACGTCAGAAGCACGTCGACATCGCTGGAATAACGTTATGCAAACGCTAGGCAGATGACGCGCGCACATGAGGGTCATCTCCACACGTTGCGCCAAATGGTTGCTTTGTTGTTTTACGCCCTAGCTACATCTAAGGTCATATGATGACGTCGTGCCAAACTTCTTTTTTTTTTCCGCATGCGTCAACACATGTTGGCCGCATGCTACTAACATGCTGCGTTGACGCCAAACTTTTTCCCAACACCGCCAAAAAGTTTGACGTGTCTCGCCATGTACAACTAATTTTGCGCATTGGTGGCACTCCGGTGAGAAGCGTTGTAGTGTGACTGCAGCATAAGATAAGGGTTAGTTTGCTCCTTCTACGGGTACAACTGAGTGGACTATTATTATAATGGGGTGTGCTAGCCAGCCACTAGATAAAAGATTCAACCGGTACTTGTAGTACATGGGTGAAGGACAACGTAGTGTAATTACGGGTGAAAATAGGTTTAGTATGGAACATGAACTAGAAACTGTGCCTCCAGTATCAAATGGCTACTCATATAGGCACAGAGTTGGTGAAATGGGCGAGAATGCAAAAAGACAAGATGGCGGCCTAGAACGCCATCGATTTCACTTTTAAATTGCATTAAAGTATATGTTTTATTATATTTTCCAACTCAAAACTAGCGGGTAAACATGAAGACATATAGAAAGAATAAATGTTGCTTCTTAGATTGTGAAATTAGGCTCTCATAAAGACTCAGTTCATTAGCCCGATTTTTCGACCGTTTTTTTATAAGGCTGATCCGTGTACTACAAGTACCGGGTGAATCTTTTATCTAGCCAGCCACATGCAGTAGAGGGAAACCCAGTCAGGGCCTGCCACCTAGCGCAGTTCAGTGTAACTGCGTAGGTGTGCGGCGTAGTGTCTGCCGCCACCGCGTGGTAGTGGAGCGCATGTACAGATTACTACACTAATATTAATAGCTAGTTCCACTACAGCTGGCCAGAACTGAACGCTCCTTCCTATCCTTACTTGATGCTGATTTCAACTTAACCTCACATCCACAACGCCGGTGTTCTCCGGACCCCCTGAACCGAGGCTGTGGGGAGAAGGAAGGGGGGGGGGGGGGGAGCTAAGCTGAACATCGCGTGTTACTTATTTGTGGATAAACCTGGCGCAAAGTGCCCGTGCAGTGTACTACTAGCACTACTTTGTACCGGTGTAACGATTTCAACTTCCCCCTCCCCCCTTCCCAAGTTCCCCCCGGGAATCTGAAAACGTTTTTAACTTCCCTTGGGGGAAATTAAAAACGTTTTCAGATTCCTGGGGGGGAACTTAAAAACAGTTTTCAGATTCCTCCCCCTATTTTCAAATTCCCCCCTCCGGGAATTTAAAATTGTTTAAAAAACTTTTAAAAAACGTTTTAAATTTCAGACCTATAATTTTTTTTTTCTTAACCATCTTGGAGACTTTTTGTGTCATTTGTGGTTAAATATATTTTATTGTACTAGTAATAATTTCCATTATGCTATTCTCTGTATATTATAATATCTGTCATGAAAAATAACAAAAAATAAAGAAAATTCCCCCAAAATGGGGGGGAGGGAAAGTTAAAATGAGGGAGGGAATTTGAAAACGTTTTCAAATTCCCCTGGGAGGAATTTGAAAACGTTTTCAAGTTCCCGGGGGGGAACTTGAATATGGGGGGAATTTGAAATCTTTACACCGGCAAGAACCAGGACGGTGTGGTGTTCTATGTGGTGGAGTGGTTAGAGTGTCTGACTTTTTTCTAGGTCGGACTCCTAATCTGAAAGTCGGTGGTTCGATTCCCCATGCCCCCACCTCTGCCAATTTTGATTTCTACCGCTGTGTATAACTTACAGAATCATCAAAGGCCAGTTGCTCTCATATGACGTCTATGTGGTGTGGGAGGTTAAAAATCCCTTGGGTTGGTAAAAGTGTAGGCTCAGGCTTTCTATTGACAAACTGTCTAATGGTGAAAACAAGTCTATTCAGACTTATCCATGATAGGCAGTATAAATCTTCAAGAAAAGGACGGGTGCGGGTCTGCACTGGGTCGGTTTGTCGGACGAGCGGTGGGTGGTCGAAGTAATAAGTAGCAGCGGTAAGTGGATGAAAGGTGGGAGCGAGGCGGGGGGGGGGGGAGTTAAGGTTAATGTTTGAATATAACTGATAGAATGGATGAGATCCAGGATCGCAGCTGTGGTCTAAAAGGTCAGCTAGTCAGTGTACATCGTAGTTTGTATACGTCAGCACTGTTTACACCCTTTGGGAAGGCACCATTATGTGTTCCTTACGATACCTGGTATGCAGGTATTGCAGGTATAGCAATACCTCAGGGAGTTTGACGCCCCTGCCTTGCAGAGTTGTAAATCACTGCCTTGTGCTACAGGTTCTTGACAGAACCGAAGGCTAAGGGAGCAAACCCTAAACAGAAAACCATGTCACTGTGGCAGCATTAAGGGCGGTTGATGTATGGAACTCCCAACATCTCCCGACCAGCCACTGCAGGGACAAATAGTTTTGCGCCTGTCTTGACATGTTCTTGCCGGTGTGAAACCTCTATTTGCTCCCCGAGAGAGTGCCGCTGGTAACTTGCAAAAGCCAGCAGCACTTCAACACTTTTGCAGGCAGCTTTCATGAAATGTTCATTAAGACCGACTCATGGACGCAACTCTCACAGCAGAGAGCTAAATGGAGAGCGGCAGTCAAGTAATGAAAGCAGTCTTTGTCGCATCGCGACTGACAGCATGATGATGATGACGACTACCGATCATTATGTGCGTTTATAATGTAGAATTGTGCTAGTAAGACGGGATAGTAAGATCGGATGTATTTAGAACATCACATTTTAAAGCAGTAACAGGCATTCGGTGCTGTTAAATAAGTATTAGCACCGCAAGGTAATACAGTATAACCCCGTTAAAGGACCCTAGAAATTTGTTTGGATTAACCAATCATTGGTTTAAACAAGCTTTGGCTTCGACTTTGACTTGGCTTTGGCAAAAACGTGGGTGCATTATGAATGCAATATACAATGTATGTGGACACTTTGATTTTTGTTTTTTATGTATATACAATTTAACCCAGTTAAACCAAGCTCAGTTAAAACGATCGGTTAATCCAAATTCTTTTCAGCGGCCCGGCAAAATACTACCATTTATCATATAAAAAAGTCTCAGATGACCTTATACCCACATGAAAGTTTGGTTTATCCACACCGGAAGTGGCACAGGGCCCGCCAATTTTGTTTGGATTAAGCGATAGATTGGATGAACCAACTTTGGTTTAACCAACTTTTTTATATGATAAATGGTAGTATTTTGCCAGGCCGTCGACAAAAGTTTGCATTAAACGATCGTTTGCTTTAACCGGGCTTGGTTTAATGGGGGTGTACTGCAATGTGTTGTACTGGAGTGTTGTATAATTTTAGTTTAAAAAAATTACAATTATGGTGCAGTTCAATTAGCACTGCATGATCATTTGTGCACTGTGTTTTAATCTTTGACCCAGTGGCACTTGGTGCACTGGGCTCTATATTCATTGTACGTGGACTACAAGATCAGGACAGTGTGTTCATTTCCTACCCATTCACTCCACCCATACATCCGCTTCAACCCCCTGCCCTTACACACCATCACAGTTCACACCTCAAAGGCACTGCACCCACCTCAGGCGCCCGCCCACCCTGGAGGTTACCCCGCCACACACACACACACGCACAGAGGCCTACCCGCGTGACGCGTTTGCCACCTTCCCCCTCCTCCTCCTGGCGCCGGAAGTTATCTCGGATTGGGTGACCTGGATGTGTGGCCTCCGGGGTGTGTCCAAGGGTCAGGGGCAGGGACAATGCATTTCCGGTTCCGGTCTCCATTGCTGGTTTGCTGCTGCTGTTGCTGCTGCTTTGATGTGGGTGGTGGCAGCTCGGCGTAAAGCCCCTGTGAAACATCACTGGATTGAGCAATGGACAGAATTGTCTAGTCCGGGTGTGATAAGTATCAAAATGTATTAAAATGTGTCAAAATGTGTCAAAATATTGCGATATCGGGTCAAAGGCCGCTGGACGAACGGACATGAAACGGACATGAAAAGGACATGAAACGGACATGATCGGATAGCCAACGGACGGTAAGCGGACTAAACATACTCAAACCGGTCAAGAAACATAGACGTCAATCCGGCTGCATCTGTTCCAAGTTTTGTGCATGTTCAAAACTTGTACAGACACAAACTGGACTATCAACAGACTTTGTTCGGTTTCTTTCTGTTTCCTCCAATCCGGTAATGTGTGACAGCCGCTTAAGGAACAATAACACGATGCGTGTTGGCCCTTCCAGGAATCAGCAGCCGCATGAAGGGAGGATGGTGTGGTGCGTGTGTGGGTGTGTGGGTGCGTACGCGCGCCGGTCGGCAGGGGCGGGGGAATTCATGCATTATAAGGCCGGGGGATTGGTGAGGTGCTAGGATTGCTGGCATGGCGGATAAGGTTCTGCGTTATATTGGACTGGGACAACCGGTGTGTCTACCCGATAGCATGGTGGAATGGGAAATGGCTGACGTTTTCAATTAGTTCTTCACCAGAGGTTAGCATTTGCTTCCTCTTGTTGGATTATTATCATTAGCTAGGAACCGAGACTGTGTACGTGGCCAAGTCTGATCACCACTTCTACTCTCCTTATATCGCTTGTTTGTTTGTGTGTTGTTGTTTAACATCCTAGCAACATCTAAAGTCATATCAGGACAGGTACCGACTTGTGACAGTGCGCACTAATGGCGACTTTACAGTGCTACCCCACAGGAAGACCAGGCCGCCAGCACCATGACCTGATATTCCACTGTCACATTATCCTGACACTGACCCAACCAGTCCTTGCCCTATCCTAATAATGCCGAGCGTCTGGCTAGGAAGCAACTTATTTCGAAAACACAATGTAACCAACCACGACTGCTTACTCGCGCAAATAGGTACTATGAACTCAAATATTGCTGGGATGCAAACCCCGAGTCACTCACTTCTATTAGTTATGTAGTGACATACAGTGACCTCCCCAGAAGAAATGCTACATGCAGGTGACTCTAGAGGCTGATTGCATCAGGGAACCTAGATATACTATAGAGGGAGTGCACGTGACGTCATCACTCAGTAGTCAGCGGTCAGCAGCCAGCCATTTTGGATTACGAGAACCCTCCCTAGCCATGTTGTGAATGCATGCAGATGCAGTAAAACAGAGGTTTTGTTGTGTTATGGGATGTTCTGGGCAGTGTACATCCAATGTGCTTACTTACATCACTTTAGCAACAACTTCTGAGGCCAAACTGCTCAAAAGAGTGACAAATAAACCAACAAATCAGTAAATAAGCACAGTGTAGACAGTTGCAAGCCTTCTATATATAATCCGAAAGTTGCCTTGTGACGTCATTACAACCCCTCTGTTTGTTAGTGCTCTAGCCCCGGCATGGTAGAGGTGTGGACCCAAATCCAACTCTATGTCCATTTGCAAAAACTCCCCCCCCCCCCACCCACCATGACAATTACATTTATTATGTTATTAGTATATGACATATTCATTAGATATTTCACACTGCATAATCTAACGTGAGCGGGTTGTGTCTCCATCACTCACAAGCTCCTAAGCACCTATTACCCTTCCATCCAGCGCGCACTACCAATAGTACCATAGAGGTCAGTCGTCCCCCAGGCAGTCCCTCCCGCTGTGACCTTTCTGCCCTTGCCCACCCCAATTCCCGATCGCTGCCCCGTGGAGACGTCAAGGGACCCAGTGCCCTGCATAAATAGCACTGAGGAGGGGAGTAGGGCAGGGTCCTGCGCGAGGGTTGTCGGCGTTGCCACTACCCTCCCACCTGCTAATCCATCAGCATATACAAAATATAAAAAATGAAAATAAATTAGAATTACAGCTGGTTTGTTGAGGAACGTCTTGGTGTCACTATATCAGGACGGACGACTTGTGACATCGCACACGGAGGGCGACATTTACAGTGCTGCCCTCCGCCCGCCCCGACCCTTCTGTCCACTGGGATACTGTGCTGCCAGTACCATGATCCGATACGCCACTCAGTCACATTATCCTGATGTAAAGTCGTCGGCTGGCAGCTGTAGTTCTGTAGGCAGGCTAAATAGGAAATCAATACAGGCAAGTAGAAGAAAGGCAGAGTATAGAGTCAAAGGTAGAGAGAGCTTGCATCCTCAGGTTTATTATTATATATGGTTTTACTATCCAAGATGGCCTGTCACATGACCAGATGCTCCAATCAACAGTAAGCATTCACATATCCACCAATTAACAGTAAGCATGCTTGTATCCATCCATGCCTTGGTTGTTTTGGCCTCACTGCCCTGTTGTGTCTGGGTGTGCAGTGATCCGTAACTAACAGTTGGGGGGGGGGGGGACCGGGTGGGGGGGGGGGACCGGGTTTGTGAGCAGAGCTGCTAAGGCCCTATCCCACTAACAGTAGTGCCCCTCTCACACTCTCTATTGAATACACAATGTCTATTTAATCTAAGCAAAGGATCACCAGCACTACACAATACCACATGCATCTGGTCACATTACATCATTTACCTTTCATATAACATTTGTAATCCCTTATAGACCAGTTCACATCACCCACCAATGTGTAATTATCGTAATATTTTACACTGATCTTGACATTGAGCCAACCAGGAGATGAAGTTCGTTATAGCGCTTCGGAACCATTACCGTTCGAAAACTTTCTTAGATATTATATGTTGACCTCCCTCCCCCTGGACAGTGACCTCCCTCCCCCTGGTTCATGTTGCGGGTGTTGTGTCCCAACAACATTTCAGTTCATAGTGCCTCCGCTACCTCATTCCTAGATAAAAGACTCACCCCGTACTTGAAGTACAGGAGTGAACACAAACCCTATATAAAAGCTGGCGCGAACTGCTTTACTATGGAACAGGAAGTAGAAACTCTGGCTCCAGTATCAATGGCTGCCCATATCGGCACGGATTTGGTGAAATGGGAGAGAATGCAAAAAGACAAGATGGTGGCGATAGAACGCCGCCGATTTCACTTTTAATGTCTATTAAACTATATGTTTTAATATATTTTCCAACTCAAAAGTAGCAGGTAAAGAATATATTTTGCTTCTTAAATTAAGAATTTATTTGCTCAGTTAATTTCCACAGCATGTCAAAATTCTTCGCCAGTTTTTCTAATGTGTAGGTTTTCACCCCTGTACTGCAAGTACGGGGTGAATTTGTATCTACCTCATTCCGGGTGCACCGGTCGCCCTGATCATATCTCCATATCTAGTCAATCATGAGCCGGTTTTTTTCCTTGATGCAAGGTATTGAGTCGAGCATCGCACTGCTGATATATAGGAGTAGAGGAAGTAGAGACTACACGAGCACAGCAGACAGGACACGGTGGCCCAATCTGTAGAGCGCAGGCTCCTGTGCGGAAGGTCGGGAATTCGAATCCCGGCCGAGTCAAGCCAAAGACTTTTCGAAATTGATACCTCTCGCTACCTAGCCTGGTAGTTGGCATTAGTATGATAAGGCAAGGACTGGTTAGCTCAGAGTCAGGATAATCTGACTGAGTAGGATATCGGGTCCTGGCGCTGATGGCCTGATCTCCCAGTGAGGCAACACTATAAAGTTATCATGAGCGCGCACTGTCACAATTCGGTACCCGTCTTAATATGACCACATATGCTGCTAGGACGTAAAACCCCCAAGAAACAATCCACGCAATTGAATCATGTAACGTGGGGTCTATTATTATCTAATCAGACAAGGAATGATCTACTTATGTACTAAGCTACGTGTAACGAAATCATACCGCTCTATTAAGCCAAACCTGGAACCTGGAAGGAGAAAGTGACAAATAAGGAAATACTCGAATGGACGGGGCTGCCCTCCATGGAAGATCTTCTGATCAAAAAGAATCTCTGGTGGACTGGACACCTCATGAGGATATCAAAGCAGATCCTCTATTCTCAACTGTCATCTGGTTACAGAAAGAGAGGGCGCCCTCATCTCCGGTTCAAGGATACCATCAAGAGAAACCTGAAGCTGAGAGACATTAAGACCGACTCATGGACATCACTCTCACAGCAGAGAGCTAAATGGAGTGCGGCAGTCAAGTAATGAAAGCAGTCTTTGTCGCATCGCGACTGACAGCATGATGATTATGATGATGGTGATGATTAAGCCAAACAACCTG
Organism: Branchipolynoe longqiensis; assembly: GCA_030323885.1. Lineage (NCBI taxonomy): Eukaryota > Metazoa > Annelida > Polychaeta > Phyllodocida > Polynoidae > Branchipolynoe > Branchipolynoe longqiensis. Next base: position 24,765,441 of record CM059201.1, on the reverse strand, counting down.
CATTGAGCACTGAAACTTGCTATAACCTCGGCGGGATGCTGTAGTGTCACCTATCATCTATCACTTGCCCAAATAAGGACAATTTGTATGAGGCAGTGATGTGTAATGCGATGTGGGTTGTCTCATTCTGGGCTCCATAACGGTGGCATCCCTCTACACTTGAGAATACATCTGACAATACTGAATCCATTATAATTAACTTTCAATAGCTGTGTCAACGGCATACCCACCCACGTTCAGTCAGATGCAGGCTAATGCCTGGTCTTACGCTGTCTGTGATATCTGATGTATCCATGAACTTGTTCATAGGCCTTTCCATAACTTAACCCATTTTTGAGTTAAATATTACTGAAAAACAGATGTGGAATATTTGAAAAGCGACCACCCCAAACGATAGTGGAGTCTAGCGGCAAATAAGCTTGTGGGCTTGACTGCCTCCGGCCCTGCACTAACGTAATCATTGAATGCGTGCGCGTGCGCGTGCGCGTGCGCGTGGGGAGAGGAGTGATAGGGCGAAGGCGAGGGTGGGGTTTTAGAAATTCATAGCGAAGAGAACCATGCTAAGGTCACTCACCTTAGTGATCTATTGTTCTAATTTTATATATGGTATTATTCATCAAAACCATATTTTATCTTAATTATTATTAATTGTTTCTGTATTATTGTTTACGATATAAAAGATCAATAACCTGATAAATGTGTGGGGCACATACTGGTTGATGCGCTTACTTTATGAGAAATGTGATCTCAAAGCAATAATAGTGAATGCGTTTAATTTATTTTGTGTTTTTAATCATTAATATAATATGATGTAGCCTATATAAAAGATTCACCCCATACAGGGGTGAACCCTAACATAGTCTAAATACATGCAAAAATAGCTTTAGTATAGAACAGGAAGTAGAAACTCTGGCTCCAGGACCAAATGGCTACCCATATCTGCACAGAGTTGTTGAAATGGGCGAGAATGCAAAAAGACAAGATGGCGGCGATAATACACCATCGGTTTTATTTGTTAAATTCCTTAAACTACATGTTTTAAAATATATTTCAAATCAAAAGTAGCGGGTAAATATGAAGATTTATGTGAAGAATATATCTTGCTCCTTAAATTAAGAATTTACCAGCTCAATTAATTTCCCCGCCATGTCAAAATTCTTCGCCAGTTTTTCTAATATTTTGGTTTTCACCCCTGTACTGGATGTATGCGGTGAATCCTTTATCTAGATGTAGCCATGTTGGTGGGATCGGTACAAACAGGAAAAGGCAATTGTATATAATATACGAATGGTGTTGTTTTCATTCTAAAGGCTATAAATTATAAACCTGTTTGAAATGTTAAAGCTAAGGAAAAAAAAACCACAACCCCACAAATCTAGGAAACATGTTTTGCCTTTGCAATTTTGTAATGTGTTGTGCCAGTAGATTGAACTGTCAGGCCCGCTGCAATAAAGCAGTCGCTTCTTGCGGCTGGGACCGATTGTCGTACAACGCCGCCTGCATTGGGCGGGGGGGGGGGGCCTCATAGTAATACCCACATCACACCAAACTAGTTCTCAAAATGTCCGACCCCATTCTAAAACGGGCTGTGATCGGGGTAGAACGTATAACATTGGCCTTGATGCTGCTTCCTTCATGCAATTGATGCCCGATTGCACCACGTCGTAACACGTTCCTGGTACGATCGAAGTACGGCAATTCCGTTTGCAGTGTCGATGTTGATTTCAACATGGGTAATTTAACCCGCAAGAAAAAGTACATACTAAATATGGAGGCACTACTGGCGCCACCTATAATGTCTTTCTTAATGATAAATGCTCCGACTGTGGCACCATCTTCTGTAAATTTGCATAACGAGATGCGACCCAGTTTCATTATAGACACTTCCTCCAGAGGATTTCAATCGATAGGACGTGTTCTCTCCTTTGGATTTACCATCCCACCCACCCAACTACAAGTGACATTCATAGGGCTACATGCCTGAAATCTTCGAAATCTTAATAAATCAAACATCTCATGACTTAACGACGTATCCCGAGGTAGCAGCAGAAAATCACATACGTCGACGTACGTTTCTGCGATGCGTCGTAATGTGACAGCACAATTAGCAGCGACCCCCGCGTCTAAATGGACCACTTCCAACCCTCGGTATTGTTCGGGTGTGCCTCTGCTAATACCAGCCTACCGCCTGCGCTTCCTACCGCCCTCCCCCCCCCCCCCACCCCCACCCCCGCACAACGATCCCTCTCGGAGCGGGCATCGGCAGTTTCCGCTTCCGGTGGAGCACCTTGGATGGCTGTTGCTGATTGGTCGTGCCAGTTCACCTGGATGCCTGAAGACGCCCACGCATGCGCAGGTGGTGCTTTAGGAAGCCATATTGGATTTGTATTTTCTGGCTGGCTTAACAGGTTGCCACCCCCTCCACATAACCACATGCATGCATGTATATTTGTATCTATGTGTATTTGTATATGTGTGTAGCATAATTTCTTATTTTGTTATTACTATTATAGTAGCCATATATCACTTATGGATGACTTACTACTTATTACTAAATACACCATCGTATATAATCTGCACATTATTAATACAATTATAGCTCTTTTTTCTCTCTTTAAATGTTTCTGTTGAGTATGTTGCCTTAAATAAGATATAATAATAACACAGAAATGCAATAGAATGTATATAACAAGATTTCGGTGAAATTGCACTGAAAGCAGACATGTTATTATGCGCAAATGATAAAAAATGTGTTGTTGGGTGTGAAATGGGTTGCCGCACATCCAGTAATGTGGCTGCACCACGCACTAAGCAGGTAACACGCGCCCCCCCCACCCCCACCCCCACCCCCACACACGCACGCGCACACAGCACCGCCGCCATCACGTATTGTACCAACTTGGTGCACTCTGCCAAAGACCCTATAACACTAAAAACGGCTCACTCCCTATCTCTCCCATGGTAATGTAAATTTCGCAGTGCCACCTTGTGGTGGGTTTGATCAGCCCAGCTGCTGGTTGGTGTTTCATATGTAAACACATACAATTATATAATACATGACATAGGTAAGTATGAATACACATCAATATGAAATTGCTATGAACAAAAAACACATCAGAATCAGCATCATCATCAGCATCGTCATCATCACACATCTTTCACATTCATATATACATTTATACATATAATATAGCACCTGTTTAATCAAAAGAACAGCCAGCGCACCAAGTGGTGGGTTTGATAATTTTGATTACACAGTACAGCCTGAGTGAGCCGTCTTAGTATTATAGGGTCTTTGACTCCCCTCCATGGCACGGTATGTAGTTGCTATAGAACCTGCCCCCCATCTGGCGGCAGGCCTATTTCATTAGGTCTTATAAAAGGACGCATTTATATCACGTGATCGCCCCATCCCTCCCAACCAATCACCGTAGACCATTCTAGGGTTCAGACTAACTGCACTCACTCGGTTGCTGTATATTCTCCCGGCCTCCTACCCCCGTTCCTTCGGTGAATCCCCCCTCTATCCTCTTGGCACCCCCCCCCCCCCCCCCCCCGCACCCCCCCCCCCCCCCCGCCCTGGTTCATTTGAAGTGTGATTTTATAGAGGGAATAACCTTATTTTAATTAGAATATTCCGAATGTTGTCTACATAAACATAGTAAAATGACTTAGCTGTAGCGTTGTTCGATTTTAGAGGAATTAGATGTTCTTTTACAATGATTGCAAAAATGAATTTTCCGTATCTAATCCAAATGTGGGTGAGCAGAGATCTCCTATTGATATTATGCTTCGATTAAAGTTGCATAGTCCGATGGTTTTGAGTTTCTGACATTTTCTGAGATAAACATATTAGGTTGTTCCTTATAATCTACCTTACTTTAGTTTGAAGTAACTTTTATTTTGAAATGGAAACATGCTAAATTAATTTTGGCAAGCTTACACCATAGGCTTCTACAGTAACAGGTCCTATTAATTGACTTAGTATCCTTTATATGTGAAAACAAATGTTCAATAAGCGCACCAGCATCTAGGTTAGATATGTAGAATCAAATCTAGATAATTATTTTGGTTTTGAAAATGTTATGTTTTCATCGGACTATGCAGCTTTAATTATCAACGATATTATGTTATTGTGAATGTAAATAGAAGCGATAAATATCATTTATCCGTTTCCCTCTATGGAATACGAATACCTTTCGTATTCCAGTTTTCTCAAATTGTGAGAATAATAAGGTCTGGCATTACGGCTGCATAGATAGCCGGCCGGATGGTGTGGCCTAACGGTACCAACATCCGCTTCTTTTTTGTGAGGTCTGTGTTTGATTCCCGGCCAACGGAAAACAAAGCTTTAAATTTGCCATTGCACCTACCTCGTGGGGTCGTGGGTTCGAACCCTGGTAGAGTCAAACCAATGACTTTAAAATTGATACTTGTCGCTTTCTAGCCTGGCGCTCAGCATTATTAGGACAGAGCAAGGACTGGTGTGCTCAGTGTCAGGATAATGTGACTGAGTGGGATACCAGATCATGGTGCCGGCAGCCTGGTTTCCCAGTGGGACAACACTATAAATTTGCCATTAGTGCACACTGTCACAAGTCGGTACCCATCCTGTTATGACATTAGATGTTGCTAGCACGTAAAACAACAACACACAAACAATCTCCTGACATTGAATAAAGGTAGGGTAGGGCACGGGCTCGTTGACTCTTTGTCTAAATGATGTGACTGTTGCATGTCGCAGCATGGTATCTCAGTGTAGCAGTACTATAAAGCTAACCGAGATATTCGACGTTAGAGGTCATTACCCAGCATGAAGGGATCTGATGTTACTGGGACGTAAAACCTCATTCACTTATGGTTTGACAACGTGGATGGAATCTCTGTGATTGTCGGGTCATTTGAAATGGGTTGGTACTTTTAGCCGTGATACTAATTATGCCATATATAAGACATGTTCTCTGTGGCAGAGTGGTTAAAGTGTCTAACTTTTTTCTAGGTCGGACTCCTAAACTGAAGGTCGGTGGTTCGATTCCCCATGCCCCCAACTCTGTCAATTTGGATTTCCACTGCTGTGTATAACTTACAGCGTCATCAAAGGCCAGTTGCTCTCATACCATGTCTATGTGGTGTGTGAGCTTAAAAAGACCTTGGGTCGGTAAAAGTGTAGACTCAGGCTTTCTATCAACAAACTGTCTAATGGTGAAAACAAGTCTATTCAGACTTATCCATGATAGGCAGTATAAATCTTCAAGAAAAAAAATAAAGATGCATCAGAGGGCTTTGTAACATCTGCGTATATATGCTGTGTGTCTAATGGTGTGCATATGTCATATACATGTATGCAAATGAATTCAAATGAATTCGGTTCCAACTGACGGAAACAGAAGATTATGGTAGCTCACAGAAGTTTACGTATGCAACTTATTTATAAATATCTAAATACGCAAATGTTCCAGTTGCAGTGCTTATTCCATATACGCAACTCGAAACCCATTTCAATGAAAATAGACAGCGATTGCCTTTCCATCTATGTCAACGTGCTGTCTCAAGTTCCTGAGCAAAATAAATTAGACCCCGACCCCCCCCCCCCGCCCCCACCCAGGCCCGACTCTATTCTGTTTTAGTTTAATTGTTGGTTACCTTGTACACCTCAGATGTACTCTCTATTTCTGGTTCTACCAAATATTTCCCTCAAATACATGCTGACAACTCCAAATAGGATACCTCGGAAGCAATGAAAGATCAATGAAAGCATTAAGTAATTACAACGGGGAATTCCACCGATAGAGTAGTACCCTCTTCAGATGACAAAGCAATGTTGTCCTGACATCGCAGATGGCCCATCATCGGAGGCACGGTCAAATGAGACGAATTGAGTTTATACATTGAACAATTGCTTGCATGTTGGAAGGATTCACCGAAGATATGTTTTTTGTTTGTTTGTTGTTTTATGTCCTAGCAACATCCAAGGTCATATCAGGGCGGGTACCGACTTGTGACAGTGCACACATATGGTGACTTTATAGTGCTGCCCCACTGGGATACCAGGCCAGCAGCACCATGACCTGATATCCCACTCAGTTACATTGTGCATAATGTTTTGGCATTGCGGGTAATCAGGATCGCGAATACAGACCAAGGCGTGCCAGTACTAAGGACGTCTTTTGTGTCGCCGACTAGCGGAATTCTTTAGAAATATGTAACAACTCAAACGCCGACTAGTGGGTCTTTGCTAAACCTGGTTGCCGATCGGGTAAACAAGACTTGATGATGTATTACGCAATACACTCGTACTGCCGATGTGCCCCTTTTCGGGTAGACTTTTGCTATATAAGGCGGCGCACCGATGGGGTTTGGTCATTACGACCGGAGGAGCCAGGAGACAATAACCAGCCTTAAATTGGCCTCCCACCCACCCTACATGTGAAAGTGGAAAGTAGGGCCATACCATATCTAGCCTCGTTTCTTAAGCATTTGTGAGCTGACATTTGTATAACCTGACGTTTAACTTTGCCTTAATTAAAGATGCCATAACTATATTTGCTGTGTTCGCGTTTTTCCTGATTATCCTGACACTCAGCCAACCAGTCCTTGCCCTATCCTAATAATGCCGAGTGCCTGACTAGAAAGCAACAAGTATAAATTTTTAAGTCATTGGTTCGACTCGACCAGGGTTCGAACCGACGATCCCATGGTCTACCCACACGGGAGACGGACGCTCTAACTCAATCGGCCATCCCGTCTGGTGTGTTGCTTTGGTAATTATGCGGCATTAGGAAGTTGAATGTCACCCCTTAGTGTGTTGTGTGACCAAGGCGCCTCAATGTGACCCTTTAAGGCAAGGCTGGACTATAACATAACGGCTGCTCCTTCTGTACGTGTCGCTCCCTCGGCCCTACACGAACAACTCCCATTAAGTTTTAGCCTTGATTCTCCCATCGATCAACTCTGATTTGCATAATCCTTTATACATGGCAGCTAATTTGCATAGTTATGCACGTTGAGGGGCGTTTGTGTCAGCGGCGCGACTGGTGGACACAATGTGGCGCCCTCTGACGGCATTAGCGGCAGAGGGTGACTGCTACACTGCTTTAACGTAAAATGAACATAAATAACAGCACATAGCTATATACGCAGTTAGACCTCTACCATTGCCTGTCCCTGAGGAATGTATAATGGGGCTTTGGCAATGAATGCAATTGTTCTAGAGCCAAACAAAAATCAAGTATATCAGATCAATCAAGATAAGTGTCTGTAAAGTGCCTGTCACACTATGGCGGATTGAGGAACGGACAGAACCGGAGTTATTCGGACTTGAAATGTATCGATTATGTAACAGTGGGGTAACGGAACGGACGGGTAACGGACGGGTAACGGACGGGTAACGGACGGGTAACGGACGGGTAACGGATGGGTAACGGACGGGTAACAGACGGGTAACAGACGGGTAACGGACGGGTAACAGACGGGTAATGGACGGGTAACGACGGGTAACGGACATGTAATGGACGGGGAACGGACGGGGAACGGACGGGGAACGGACGGGGAACGGACGGGGAACAGACAGTAACGGATAATAACCGCATAGGTCAGTCCAGCGCAATCCGTTAAAAGTTGTGTGCACGCTCAAAACTTATAACGGATCAGGCCTGATATCAACGGATATCAACGGATATCAACGGATATGCAATGTATACAAACCAGACTTTGCCAGATATCAACGGACTTTGTTCGGTTTCTTTCCGTTTCCCCAGTCCAGTGATGTGTGACAGAGTCTTAATCAGGAGGAATGGAGGAAGACCATGCTTTGATCTGAAATGTTTGTTTTGTTTGTTGTTGTTTTACGTCCTAGCAACATCTAAGGTCATATCAGGACGGGGGTGATCTGAAATGAACATGTGCAATAAGTATACGTTACAACTTACATGCCTACCGTAAACTGTCAAGTCGGCCCTCTTGCCGATATTGACTTTAGAAATATAGCTATGGGTACATAAACCCCAAGACATGAATCAAACCACAAGCCCCATTATGGGCGCATTCCATATACGCGTAATGCGTAATGCGAATGCGAATGCGAAAAAAAATCGAAACGCCTTGAAACCTATGAGCTACATTCCATATACGCGTAATGCGTAATGCGGAATGCGAATGCGAATAAAATCCATTATCCCGATCGCTCCATGTAGCGATCGGTGCGTAATGTGTAATGCGTAAAGGTGGTGCGAATAGAAAGTCCTCAGTCGCCTTTGTCCATTGATATAAGGTTGGAGGAAGCGACTGATATTTACGGACAGCCGGGACAAGGTGGAGCGCGGACCTGTTAGGAAGCAGTCTCCACGGCTGCTGAGTGGAAACATATGGTAGTGGTGGTGGTGGGGGTTCGGGTTGCTAAAAATGCTACCAGAGCCACAAAAATATGAATACTTATCTATAATTTGGTTATAATAAAGGTAGGAACCCCCAGGTGACGTACAAAAAGTTACATAGATATAAATGCAATATTTGGTCATATACAGAGCAGTATGGAGAATAATTGTTTATTTTTATTTTTTAAATATAGCCAGTCGTGTGCCGCATAACGCATTATGTATTGTGCGTGTATGGAATGATGGCATTTGCATAACGCATAACGCATTATGCATTACGCATTAAGCGTATATGGAATGCGCCCTTAAGTCCTTGAGTGATCAACCAGCCGAACTATGCCACCAGCGAAAAGCCAAGTTGAGGGACGCGTTGCTGTTGGAGATGAATCTTGGTGATGAAGTTAAACAAGTCCTTTGCACGTCTCACAGGGAACTTGAATTTAAAAAGATTGTTAACTCATTGAGGGCGTCACCTGCATTATTAATGCGTCCCCGAAGCAGGCCGCCGCCTGCTGCCAGCACAGGCAGACTATCTCCCATAGAAAGCACAACTTAACCTACATGTGTGATTGATGGAGAAGAGAAATTAAAGGGTAGTTTATGAATAGATTAAAATATGATAAACAAGGTTCCACTACGTGAGAAATCGACATGAATAGGTTTCTAACTATCAAGACAAATGCAGTCATTATATGATGATACTGTGGCAACGTTTCAAAGAGTTGGTGGGGATGGGTGGGGGGTAAGTTACATTACTTTGCAGTCGTGAATTGGCATGTGGTTTTGTGAATGGGTTGTGAAGTAAATGAATGGAAAACAGTTCATGATAGTTGACATAGCAATTAAGGCAGACCTAGGCAATGGTTATTTTATCAGGAAGTCGGTGAATAAGGTTTTGTGTGAGTATTTTATGTTGGTTCTAAAATGCTAATCATGGTATTAATTTAAATTGATGGTATGCTCTCAAGGGTATGCACTTTGTTATTTCCCATCATGCACCGAACCCTGAGCTCAACGCACCAAATTCCTGTGTCGACTACCGCCCACCCACCCACCTCACCCGAGCCCCTCCTCCCCTGCCGTATGGCAATCCTCTTTACAGCCTTTACATAAGAATCAATACAGTATTTACCCAACACCACACGGCATCCATGCAACCCCAACCCCCGCCCCCTTACATTACCAATCGCTATGCACCCCCGCACACACACACATACACACACAGAAGCACAGGAACCCGCAGATTCTAAGCCTACATCGGAGTGAGTGATAATCCCACGGAATGCATGCAAATCCCAGCAGCACCGGAGAGATGAAATTTTCATAGCGTGTATGGGCGCAGGGCACACACGCACACACACACACGCGCGCGCACACACACCCCCACAACAACAAAAATGGCCTGGGAAAATGGCGGTAGGGTTTTCCCCCCTGAGAACTGGACTAATTCAGTACCACATTCCCCGCCTGCGTCAGTCCCCAGTCGGCAATTATTTAGGTAACAGTGCGTGGGTGTGGGTGAATGTGGTGACGTGTATAATGTGTGAGTGTGTGTGTGTGTGTGTGAGGTGGGGAGGGAGGAGTGGGTGTTGCTATGGATGTGCATGCTGGATGTGGTGCTGTTCAGTGGTGGCAGTTGGGGTTGGTAAATACCGTGTTGCCTCAAATAGTAACCCCCCGCACCCACTCCATACTATCAGTAAAGTAAAAAAAAAAGAACCCAAAAAGGTGTATAATGTGTGAGTGTGTGTGAGTGTGTGTGTGTGTGTTGGGGTTGGTAAATACCGTGTTGTCTCAAATAGTAACCCCCCCACCCCCCCGCACCGACTCCATACTATCAGTAAAGTAAAAAAAGAACCCAAAAATGTCAACAACAAACCATGTCAACCCAATCCCGATAGTCCGTCAGTTTGCGCATGTGCAGAATGAATCGTTGATTTTATCAACAGCAAGTAGAAATCATCATGCAATTTAGCTTCCCTTTACATATAATATATGCTAAATGTTGAGCAAATTGAACGGTGGGGAAAAAAACCAATAAGAGGGTTTGCTTTGGATAAGCACCTTCACCCCCAGCTGCCACCAAAGGAGTCGTCGGTACCCGTCCTGATATGACCTTAGATGTTGCTAGGACGTAAAACAACAAACAAACAAACAAACCAAAGGAGTCCACATAAATCAATGGATGCCCCCCCCCCCCCTGCCCCATCTCAGACACATACATGCACAGGATATTAATGGAGGATCTATGGTATGGGGTAGATGAAGCGGCCAGGGAGGTGGGTGATGTTTGGGCAGTTGTGGGGGGGGGGGCGGGGGGCGTGGGGGGGGGGGGGTAAAGAAGTGGCCGAGTTGCTATGTGTGCACATGGTGTCATGGGAGCTGAGTAAGCAGAGGAACATAAAAGATGCATGCTACACGTGCCGAATTGTCAGTTCCTCTCCTCTCTCAATATCCCAACCAGACGGGATGGCCGAATGAGTTAGAACTTAGCGCGTCCGTTTCCCGTGCTGGTAGATCGTGGGATCGTTGGTTCGAACCCTGGTCGAGTCAAACCAATGACTTTAAAATTGATACTTGTCGCTTCCTAGCCAGGCGCTCGGCATTATTAGGACAGGGCAAGGACTGGTGTGCTCAGTGTCAGGATAATGTGACTGAGTGGGATATCAGGTGATGGTGCCAGCGGCCTGGTTTCCCAGTGGGACAGCACTATAAAGTTGTCATGAGTGCACACTGTCACAAGTCGGTACCCATCCTGATATGACCTTAGATGTTGCTAGGACTTAAAACAACACACAAACAAACAGCTCTCTCTCGCCATTCCCAGATGTAAAACTGCTTTTTTTTCTCTTGAAGAAGCCCCCGTTTCTATTGGTTCTACACATCTTATTTCGGATGATGGTGATGATGATGGTGATGATGAGGACAACACAATTTACTGTCTTGCTATTCACCACCAGAGGGAAAAAAACCCATATATTTCTGTGTTTACTCTATATCTTATTTCTGATTATGATGATAATGACGACGATGACATTTGAAGCTAGACTTAACCCCCTTAAAGTGTTGAATTCTGATGAATCTAGTAGTTATTGTTGGCACTCCGATAGCTGATAAGAGATTATATAAATTAGGCGCTTAAGCTGTTGCATCGGAATATTCCAGAAATGCCCCATCTTTCTATACTTCTCCACTTGCTTTAATCAACACTCCAAGACGACGATGACGACGATGACATTTGAAGCTAGACTTAACCCCCTTAAAGTGTTGAATTCTGATGAATCTAGTAGTTATTGTTGGCACTCCGATAGCTGATAAGAGATTATATAAATTAGGCGCTTAAGCTGTTGCATCGGAATATTCCAGAAATGCCCCATCTTTCTATACTTCTCCACTTGCTTTAATCAACACTCACAATGAAGCACCACATCTAAAAAATATAACTCACTAAAGCAAATCAGAAATGAATCCGATGACTGATGATGCCAATAATAAAATATTCCAATAGGGAAGCACTATAAAGTCACCATTGGTGCACACTATCATAAGTCGGTACCCTATAGTGGCCTCAAATGTTTCTATTCTAGGATGTATTTGCATCTATGTATTTGCTGAGATGCGATGTCTTATTTTGTCAACTCTAAGATCACTGTGGTTATAATTGTTTACAGTGTAAAATATTCCGATAAAACGCATTGGTGGAGAATGCGAAATGGTCTATAAAGGAGTACAAATGGTCTATTAATGTAAATGATGTATAGGGCCAGGTGCATGAATGTATTTATGTAGTTGCTGGTGACTCTTTACTTGTGGTCAATAGTTATTGTGTATCAGATAGATAGTGTGAATGAGGCACTACTGTTAGTGTGTAAGGAGCCCAAGAGCTCTACTCACTACCCCCCCCCCCCCCCCCCCAACTGCTAGTCACGGATCACCACACACACACACAGCAGACAGGTGCAGACCAAGCAGCCACACAGCATGGTGGTGTTGGGTAGATCACAGTAGCCATGGTGACCCCAGAATGCTTACTATTCATTGGTGGAACAATAAATGCTTGTTGCTGATTGGAGAGAATGGTCAGGTGGTATGCCATATCAGATCCATGTACCACTATATAATAAACCAGACGGGATGGCCGAATGAGTTAGAGCGTCCGTCTCCCGTGGTGGTAGATCGTAGGGTCGTGGTTTCGAGTCCCGGTCGAGTCAAACCAATGACTTTAAAATTGATACTTGTCGCTTCCTAGCCAGGTGCTCGGCATTATTAGGATAGGGCAAGGACTGGTGTGCTCAGTGTCAGGATAATGTGACTGAGTGGGATACCAGGTCATGGTGCCGGCGGCCTGGTTTCCCAGTGGGAAAGCACTATAAAGTTGCCATGAGTGCGCACTGTCACAAGTCGGTACCCGTCTTGATATGACCTTAGATGTTGCTAGGACGTAAAACAACAACAACTATATAATAATAAACCTGAGGGTGCAAGCTTTCACTCTAATTTCACTCTTTATACTCTTCCTTTCTCTTCTTGCCTGTATTGATTTCCTACAACCACAGATGCCAGCCATCGACTTTACAACAGGTTTATATCATTGTCTTCATTTGATATTATTCTATGTGTTCATGTAACTTGTGATGTGCTGACTAATCCCTATCCTGTTTCTTCTTCCAGGTGAGTCCATATTGGTGGTTCATTCAGCTCCAGCTAAGAGTAAGATATGCATGATTGATAGTTCTTAGCCATTCAAATCGCAGGTCTATCATCAAACAGTTTTATCATTCCGTCTCACATAAGATGCCAATTTTGCAGATTCGGTTATTTCCTGAATCGTAGTCCCTACTTCTTTAAGGAAGTAGTGTCCTTGCATAGTATGATTTCCCCATCATTTGAATTGTGTGTCTCCTTGAACAAGTATATGTTTGAATAGTCTGACTCCCTCCATCACATTTCTCAGTAGCTGATATCACTAGGATATTCTCAAGCAAGGGCTCGGTGCCTTAGTCCCAATGTCAGGATAAGACGACTGAGTGGGATGTCATTTTCAGGTCATGTTTCTGGTACCTTATCAGCAGCCACTGTGTGGTAAGATAACACCAACACTACAACTGGCCAGCATTGAAAACAAGCCTGGGTACCCGGGCTTATATGCTATGGACAGTATAAATACAGCCTCAATACAAAAAATAATTTAAAAAAAAGGAGGGCAAAGCTTTAAAGATGCCATTAGTGTTAAATGTCAATGGTAAATACCTCTCCGGAAGTGACTTTATATATTGCCAGGATGTTAAACAGCAACAACCAAGAATAAGCGGCGTGTGTGGGGCGTGGGGGGGGGGGCACTCTGGTTGGAGAAGGTTAGACCAGCATGGTGGTTTGTAATGGTTAGAGCAGTGCGTGGTTAGTGAAGGTTAGAAAAGGCCGACGGTAGCCTCTACTTTGGGTAGAACCCAGGGGGGCTATGAAAGAGCCCGGCTGTGTGTCTGTATGTGTGTGAGGGAGGGAGGGGGGGGGGGAGCTCCGGAGACCTGAATATATGCATATGGCTCTATACAGACGAGGGCCCGATGGAGCAGCGCTGAGGCCTGAGCCCTCACGAGTCTGGGTGCACCAGCAACCTGCGGGATTAGGATGAAGCGATGGACTTGGACGAGTTGTCTTGGCGGGTGAGAGAGGGTGATGGGGATTTAGTATTCACATTTAGAAAGGTGTCGGTTCAAGATTAGATTATTGCATGGAGACTTTGTGTTTATAATGTATAGTTTAGAGTTCATGTGATTGGCTGTTGCTAATAAATGGATCCCTCGTAAAACCGTTGCTGAGAGTTGAGTGAGAATGGAGTAAGAAGTATACTGAGGGTAGGGTGAGGGTGGAGTGTGTTGTTAACATGTGGGTAAAGTCATTGTCACACCTCACCGGACTGAGCACCGGAGACCACCGGACAAAGAATTTTCTAGTCTGGTGTTGTCCAGTGAAGAAATGTATCGAAATGTATCGAAATGGAGCATAAAATTGGGTTAATTGCCGCCGGACAACCGGATAAGTACCATACATGTACCGGATGAGAACCAGACGAGAACCGGACACATAATGGATGGGTACCGGACATGTACCGGACAAAACGGACAAACTGGACACCAACGGATGGGTACCGGACATGTACAGATGGGTACCGGATGGGTACTGGACATGTACCGGACAAACCGGACACCAACCGGACACCTCAGTCCGCCGGTGTCCGGTAGAAGTTTTGTGCATGTTCAAAACTTGTACTGGACACCGCCGGACAGCGCCGGATGGTTACCGGATGGTTACCGGATGGTTACCGGATGGTACCCGAACATCGCCGTACACAACCAGACAGTGTCCGGTTCTCGTCCGTTTCCCCCAATCCGGTGAGGTGTGACAGGGCCTTAAGCATAAGATGAGAGTGTGACAAGGGATGGAGTGAGTGGTGATGGCGTGCAGACAGTGAATGTGGAATGGTTTAGTGGATGTTTGGTTGGATCAAATAGGGTCAATAGTCCGGAAACCACAATCTGCAATGTTGATTTATGTCTTAAGCCTCTGTCACAACTCGCCGGATTGAGCAACGGACAGAATTGTCTAGTTCGGTGGTGTTTGGGTGTGATAAGTATTAAAATGTGTCAAAATGTTGCGATATCGGGTCAAAGGCCGCTGGACAAACGGACATGAAACGGACATGAAACGGACATGAAACGGACATGAAACGGACATGAAACGGACATGAAACAGACATGAAACGGACATGAAACGGACATGAGCGGATAGCCAACGGACGGTAACCGGACTAAACGGACTCAAACCAGACAAGAACCGTAGATGTCAATTCGGTGGCATCCGTTCCAAGTTTTGTGCATGTTCAAAACTTGTAACAGATCGGGCCATATATCAACGGATATCAACGGATATGCAATGGATATGCAACGGATATGCAATGGACACAAACCGGACTTTGCCGGATATCAACAGACTTTGTTCAGTTTCTTTCCGTTTCCTCAATCCGGCGAGGTGTGACAGGGGCTTTAGCAACAGGACAGATAGTACACACTGTTGGCGACTTTATTGTGCTGCCCCTCCGGGCTACCCGCACCATGATCAAGTATCTCACTTGGTAACATTATCCTGGAACTGAGCCAACTAGTCATTGCCTTGCCTTATCCTAGCAAAGCCGAACACCGGGCAGAGAAGTGGTAAATATCAATTTTGTAAATCATTTATTTGACTCGATCGAACCCACAACCTCTCGCGTGCGAAACGAGCGCCGTGCCCTCCCGGGAACCCCGTCTGCTTTACATGGATATTTACCTTCAGTGAGCATACACTCCATCCAAGGGCCGTCCTGATATGACCTTAGATGTTGCTAGGACGTAAAACAACAAACAAACAAACTCCCTCCTCGGGCGGTTTGAAGTATATCCGGGTTCCAGATGGTGACGATAACTGTGGGGATGATGGACTTTGTACACGGTGACCTATCACCTGATGTCGTGTATATTTAATGGTCCGACACACGCAATTTCATTTCGCCAGACGTTCGGTTTATATTATACATATTAATATATCCAACTGTTGCTGTAACACCTAATCGCAATATATGCCACAAATCACATGAGTTATGTTGAACTTAGATGTTGCTAGGACGCAAAGCAAATAAACAACAAACAAACATGAGTTAGGTCCAGACCATATTGTGTGTTGCTGCAATTTTGGTTAGATATTCGATGTTGAGTAGTTTTACCTTTCATTGGTGTCATAAAATGTACCTTCTAAAGGCCGTCACACCTGACCGGATTGGGGGAAACGGACAGAAGACGAACAATGTCCGGTTTGTGTCCGGACAAGTTTTGAACATGTGCAAAACTAGGAATGGATGCAGCCGGATTGACATCTACGGTTCTTGTCTGGTTTCAGTTTGTTTTGTCCGTTGGCTATCCGTTCATGTTCGTTTCATGTCCGTTTCATGTCCGTTTCATGTCCGTTTCATGTCCTTTTCATGACCATTTGTCCAGCTACCATTGACCCGATAGCACAACATTTTGACACATTTTAATACATTTTGATACTTATGACCACTGACTAGACAATTCTGTCCGTTGCTCAATCCGGCGAGGTGTGACAGCCGCTTTACCATACCTTGTTATGCTTGCCTTACAATATATGCCTTAGCGTTTGATCAATTTATGACTAGCCATGTAATTTATTTACATTATATCAAATGCATTTTCCGATATAGAAGAACATGCGTTCTTTGTGTATTGCATCTCTTTGATCGTCTTGTTCACAGGTGCACATTTTAGCCGAAGGAGACTTGTGTTGTGTTGTGCTGCGTCCCAGTGTGTCTGCGCATGTGTCTGCGCGTGTGCCTGAGCATGTGTATGCGCGTGTGCCTGAGCATGTGTATGCGTGTATCTTCACGTGTGTCTGCGCATGTGTCTGCGCATGTGTCTGCGCATGTGTCTGCGCGTGTGTCTGCACGGTTGTCTGCGCATGTGTCTGTGCATGTGTCTGCGCGTGTGTGGTGACAATGGGGTCGAATGGCGGGCAGCCGGAGGATCTCGGCCAAGCCGTAAATCGCCTGGAGGGAACCAGAATGGGATGCTTCAGTTTGGCGCCACTAAGTGTGCAACCCCCCGAGTGAGGCTGACGGTTAGGGTGGGTGTCTGGTATTGTAGTGAGACTGCCAGTGGGTGTCGGTCACAGAAAGGACATTGTTTTGTTGTTGCGGTTTTACGTCCAAGCAACATCTATGGTCATATCAGGACGGGTACCGACTTGCGACAGTGCGAACTCATGGCGTCTTTATAGTGTTGCCCCACTGGGAGATCAAGCCACCAGCACCATGACCCAATATCCCACTCAGTCACATTATCCTGACACTGAGCTAATCAGTCCTTGTCCTATCCTAATAATGCTGAGCACCAGGCTAGGTGGCAACAAGTATCAATTTGGTAAGTCATTGATTTGACTCGGCTGGGATTCGAACTCCCGACCTTCCGCACGGGAGGCCTGCGCTCTACCGATTCGGCCATGATGACATGATATCATTGTGACACTGGAACTGACAGTGAGCTTGTGGTTGTAGTCTAAAAATCACCTTTTGGCCACTAAAGATTTGACCGTAATTTGATCGCGTAGGAGCTACATTTTACCCTTTGTATTTTGGGGGAATGGACTGCAATTTGGGAGCCATTTAACCGGTATTTGACAGTTCTTTCCCAGCTTCCATGGCCGAGGTGTGTCGTCGATTAGCACGATAAATAGTAGTATAAGCCGACTGCTGTCACCAACGTAGCAAGAACCCCAAATTTGGAGCCGGCAAACTAAGCTTCTTTACCACATATATATGCGATTCTTCACGTAGAAAGAGAGGGAAAACACTTCTTTTTATAGTGAAACTTCATTAACGATGGGTGATATTTAGTGAGAGCATCCCGACTGATAGCAGTAGTAGATACCCTACCCCTCCCCAACACCTCCATCCTCAACACACCCCATCCTCCATCCTCAACACGTCCCCCCCCCTCACACACACACCCACACCCAGATATCACCTCTCTCTTATCAGACAAGGGCATCAGTAACCACAACTGACGCGCACACAGCACTGGCACACTCTGCGCATGCGCAGTCCGATAACATAAATGATCATCTGCACACCCCGAGGCCGTCCGCCTATCAAGATGCATTATCCACCACCGGAAGGGCCCGCGTCACCAAACCGCCCTTTCTTTACTACCATTTTCTCCGGGACAAATTTCCGAAACAATACCTTATTTTAAACAACGGATGTTAGTTAGTTGGCGGTTTGGGATTCGTTCAGTTCTGACCAAATTTAGCAGCCTGAATTAGTGCCGATGTAAATATGTAAATTAGCAACGTTGGCTGTGGTGATCAGTAGAGGTGTAGTAAGCAGCTTCTCGGCACACATTGTCATGCTCGATTGTGGTAATAACTGCCCGCCAACTCTGATAATATTCCCGCATTACTATGAGCAATCTGCTAGTGCTAGGCGAGCCCTTATAAAACCCATGTGGCTGGTGGGTTTCGGGTCTTATTATTTTGTTTTGCTTTGACCTTATTGCCTACCTAATTAGGGTTTGTTTGTTTGTTGTTTTATGTCCTAGCAACATCTAAGTTCATATGAGGATGGTTACCGACTTGTGACAGTGCACACTCATGGTGACTTTATAGTGCTGCCCCACTGGAAGACCAGGCTGCCAGCACCATGACCTGATACCCCACTCAGTCAGATTATCCTGACACTGAGCCAACCAGTCCTTGTCCTATCCTAATAATGCTGAGCGCCATGCTACGAAGCGACAAGTATAAATTTGTAAGTCATCGGTTTGACTCGGCCAGGGTATGACCCTACGACCCCAAGATCTACTAACGTGGGAGACGGACGCTCTAACTCTTTCGGCCATCCCATCTGGTCCCTAATTAGGGTATATAATGATCTGAAACATAAACATGTTAATTACATCAGCTTAGGCCTGTAGTGAAGCAACATGGTTATTAATATGATGGTATCAAGAAGAAAGAAACATCAGGGCTATCATGCATTTTCCTTTTGGTATAAAAAAAATTTCCATCAGAATAAAGCATTTTATCAATGGTAAGGCAGGGCTAACTATTGGTGTTCCGGCCATGTGCGATTGATTGCAAGTTATGGACATAATTTTACAATGGGGATAGGTAATACAAAATGCGGGTTTTATTGCGTGTAATCAGTTGGGTTAAGCTAATATTACTAAAGTGAGTTGTGAGACTTAAACTGATGATTAGCATGTGGAATATGCATATGTAGGTATGTTGGCTAATACAACAATATTCGTGTACATATGAAGTAATAACAATAATCCATTAATAACTAGTAATAATGTAAAGGGGAAAGGGGGGTGGGGGATGGTAGAGGGAGATGGGGGGAGGTAGCAATGTTAAGGGAAGCTGAATACAGTATTACCCCGTTAAACGAAACTTGAAGGGACCCTAGAAATTTGTTTGGATTAACCGATCATTGGTTTAACCGAGCTTTGGCTTTGACTTTGACTTTGACTTTGAGTAAGCGTGTATTGCACATTTACTTGTATGTGGACACTTTGATTATTGTTTTTTATGTACATACAGTATAACCCTGTTAAACCAAACGATCGGTTAATCCAAACAAATTTCTAGGGTCCCTTAAAAAATACTACCATTTATCATATAAAAAAGTCGGTGGGTCTCAGATGACCGGATAACGACATGAAAGTTTGGTTTAACCGTACCGGAAGTAGCCTGAGGTCCGACAATTGTGTTTAGATTCACCGATAATTTAGATTAACCAACTTTCGTTTAACCAACGTTTTTATATGATAAATGGTAGTATTTTGCCGGGCCGCCGAAAAAAGTTTGGATTAACCGATCGTTTGGTTTAACCGAGCTTGGTTTAACGGGGTTATACTGTATTAACTGACTTGCTCGGGGGGAAGGGGAATGGTGGTGGTACGCGAATCCTCTAATTCCAGACACTGTCTTCAGCTGATGAAATCCCCATATAGGGGAGCTTGGTAATATAACCTTCTCCCAAACCAGATATAAACGCTGCAATACAAGCGCCGAGAAAGGATTATTGGTTTCCTGCCAATGAGTTTATGTGTGTCGGGGTATTGGGTCTCTGCATTATTTACAATTCGCTGGCAATTTTCTCAGAACTGAGTGCTCCATTCGAGAGCAGGGACTGATCAGAAGTGTCGGGTGCTTCCCAAAATTGCAACTTATGCAAGTCTGATAGGGTGCTGAGCGCTATATATAACTCTGAAGTAACTTTACCACCATACTTTGCGTCTTGCTTCCCTTTTCATATGACAGAATGTGAGAGAATTACAATGAAGTTGAGCTTGTTGCTACCTTGTCTGACGTTCAGCATTACTTGGGTAAGACAAGGATTGGTTGATTCAGTGTCAGAATAGTATGTCACACTACCGATGTCCTAGTGGGGCAGCACTATGAAGTCAACATCAGTGTAGTTGGTTGGCTATTAGAGTTTTACGTCCTCACAACATCTAATGCTAGGTACACACCTACCGTTTTTCCGCACCCACCTACTGTATACGATCTAAAACTGCCCAAAAGTCGTGAGGTGTGCACTCCCCTAGCACACCTACCGATTGCGATTCGCGACTTAAAACTCATTTTTAGGGCTAAAACTGCTTCCTTACGATTGCGATTCGCGATTCGAAAAATGAATCGGCCCGTTTTCAGTTTTAAGCGGGTCGGGTCGCGAGTTTTAGTGCACGAATCGTATACGGTAGGTGTGTACCTAGCATAAGATGTACATACTAGGCTACGATATTAGTTACATGATAGGAAGTTATACCCCCCCCCCCCAAAAAAAACACACAAAAAACTAACATAGATACTAACTACTTAAATAAATGCTGGTGGATGTCCCAGATACCAACCCGGAACCGGAACCCGGGCAAACACCATAACATTCCTCACAGCTGTCCAGCGTTGAAAACAAGCACCCTCATGGGAGCTTACACGCTTACTTGCTTACTTACTTACTTATGCCTACCGCCCAACTTTGGGCATAGGCTTACACGCTATGGGCAGAATAAATACCGTGTCAATCAAAATTTAAAAAAAATTTAATTTATGAAAAGGTCATTTCAGAAAGGGAGCATCAATGTGGACTGTCAAAAGTCAGTACCTTTCCTGGATGTTGTAATGACGTAAAACCCCTTCTACTCAGTCATTTAATCCCCTTTGGTGTGTCTGTGCGGGAGGGTTCCAGGTCAGCGAGCTGTTAGTGAAACACAGTTGAGATTCTAACTGATGGGCGTTTATCAATGATCAGATTCATCAGTGGTTCGTCCTTTTTTTGTTGCGTTGCTTTTTATTCTTATCTTATTTTTTTTGGCCACGGCAATTCGACGTAATCCCAGCCACCTAACTTTGATAAGCCTGTCCTTAAACGGCATTAGTAAATATTCGCCAAATCTCATCTGTGATTGTCTGAAACACTAGGAGTAACACATCCTCTTATCATTAAATAACTATATACTCGTATGTCAATATATTAATTTACTCTATGAGAATGTATGAATTATTCATGCATTTATTAAATCTAGCCATTAAATTAAGCCCTATTAATAGATATTGGATTAACCAATTCTAAATCTAGTATTTCAAAACATGCCGAATTATACATTTTCACGAAGTGACTCTTTCACACTGGAATGATTCTGGATTAATTATAATGCCGTTGTGTTATCGCCATCATCAGCATTGTATTTGGGATGCACCAAACTTGTTAATCTTCTTCAAATTGGAGTGCATTAAATCTTGCGTTGGCTATGTGTAAGTAAGCTGGATTCCCCTTTCCGTTATGCATCCGTTATGCATCCGTTATGCACCCGTTATGCACCCGTTATGCACCCGTTATGCACCCGCTATGCACCCGTCCCATGTCTAATGTTCATCGAATTGGATGGCATGGACTACTAGCCTTACAAGTTACAGTATCCACTTCGATCGCTGGCCGAGTCAATCTAAGACTTAGATAATTGGCATCTATCGCTACCTTTGCCTGACACTGACCCTTATTTGGCTAGGATAGGGAAAGAGCTAGTTGCCACAATAGTAGGACTCTTGTCAGTCAATGAATGATGGCGTTGGCGGCATGGTATCTCAGAGGGAGAGCACTATAAAGTCAGTATGAGTATACACCATCATAAATCGGACCGCGTGTTGATATGACCTCAGATGTCACTAGGATATGGAATCCTGTTTTGGGAGATCGGGAGATCCGAGTTCGTGGGTTCGAATCCTGGTCGAGTCAAACCAATGACTTTAAAATTGATACTTGTCACTTCCTAGCCTGGCGCTTGTCATTATTAGGATAGGGCAAGGACTGTTTGGCTCAGTGTCAGGATAATATGACTGAGTGGGATATCAGGTCATGGTGCTGGCGGCCTGGTATCCCAGTGGGGCAGCAATATAAAGTTGCCATGAGTGCACACTGTCAAAAGTCGGTACACGTCCTGATATGACCTTTAGATTTTGCTAGGACGTAAAACAACAATAAACAAGCAAACAAACGAATCTATGACGTAAAAACCCTCACATATCAGTATCTGACTGACTTTCACCAGGCACCATCAACAGTGGGGCAAGGCTGTCTGCTGCTCGTTCCAATGATGAATTGCTAGATAGGACTGGGGGCCACGTTGAACATGGAGATCAGACAATGGATGGGGGTGGCCGTGCAGATACCCATCTAGGGTGTGCTAAGCGCAAGCAGCCCGTGGCGTGTTGAAATCACCTACTAGAGTAGGGGAAAAAATCAAACACGTGACCAAGCCGTAGAATATGGGAGACCGAAATCTCGTCGCATCAAATTTGAAGTGACATTTCTGCCAAATGTGGGTTCTGAGTTTTGAAGCCCCATAACACGTCTATATAGACTGGTCTTTGTAGTCAGTCAGCGCCCACTCACTTTGGGGCAGTGGGTCCGTTGGGGTTTGAGTAGGAGGGATCTTTTAGTTTGATGCCATCTCCGATAAGCATCATGCTAAATGCTAGATAAAGGATTCACCATGTACTCGCAGTACACGGGTGAATACCAGCCCTATATAAAAGCTGTTGAAAAAGCAGGGAAATGAAATGAGAGCCTAATTTCACAATCTAAGAAGCAACAATTATTCTTTTTATATGTCATCATATTTCCCCGCTACGTTTTGAGTTGAAAAATATAATAAAGGATATAATTTAATAGAATTTAAAGGTGAAATCGATGGCGTTCTATGGCTGCCATCTTGTCTTTTTGCATTCTCTCCCATTTCACCAACTCTGTGCCAATATATTTAGCCATTTTATCCTGGAACCGCAGTTTCTAGTTCCTGTTCCATACTAAAGCTATTTTCGCACGTATTTACATTACGTTGTCGTTCACCCATGTACTACAAGTACATGGTGAATCTTTTATCTAGCTAAATGCCTGCAGGGATAGGGTGGTGGGTTTTCTAGCATGAGTAACTCCGAGGTAATTAGGCAGGTGGTTTGCATAGGGAAGCGGCCTACCCATTCTCGTTAATACGTCGTCATCGCACAACGGCTGAGGTCCTAGATGTGGACCGATATGCAAATGATGCCACGATATTTTCGAGACTTGTAATCTTCGCGAAAGAAGTAAATTGAGTTGGATATGCTTGTTTACTAACTCTAGGCTCCATTAACCAGATATAAGCATATTTTCTAGTTGTCTTTTATCAAATGGATACTTTATCGAAGGTTGTTTTTTATTGGATGAGGTTGGATGGGGCACAAGAAGAATAATACTTATTCTTTAAAATAACATGGTTTGCACCGTAATTCACAGACCTCGTCTGCCTACAAGCAACATTAATATTTACTGTAAAGTGTTATGCATTTTTACTGTGTTTCACGATCTGCCCGATCTTTGGAAATGATCCAACTTAAACCTGTTTGACATGCAAATGTAAATGCAAATGCAGCTTTCCGAAATGAGTTTTGAAACCTATCACACTGTTACATTTGCGTGTGGTGTGCATTTATGAAATGAGGATTACTTGGAATTTATAACGCATAAATATGACACATATCATAATACATGTAACATTATGTTGGACCATGTGGGGTATTAAATAAGACACTCTGTAAAGCGTGAATATGACACCATGTTTGATCTGAATATGACACCATATTGGACATGAATTTGACACCATTTTGCACATGAATATGACACCACTTTGGACATGAATATGACACCACTTTGGACATGAATATAACACCACTTTGGACATTAATATGACACCACTTTGGACATGAATATGACACCATTTTGGACATGAATATGACACCATTTTGGACATGAATATGACACCATTTTGGACATTAATATGACACCACTTTGGACATGAATATGACACCATTTTGGACATGAATATGACACCATTTTGGACATGAATATGACACCATTTTGGACATGAATATGACACCATTTTTGACATGAATGACACCATTTTGAACATGAATATGACACCATTTTGGACATGAATATGACACCATTTTGGACATGAATATGACACCATTTTGGACATGAATATGACGTCATGTGTGACACGATGATGGACATGAAAGTAGACTTTATTGTAACATTATGTTGGGCATGAATGTGACGCTATGTGCAGCATAACAATCATACAAGTGCATATGTGACCAATTGCATTCATTCGACGGTCAATGGTCACTCTTTAAGTGTATTAAGCAGCCTGACTCACATCAGAGATGCTTTGTTGGTTACTGCTTCTCTACGGTAGAAAAAAAAATGGAAAGCAGAGAAAATATGACAAATATTGAAATCTGTAGCTCTGTGCACAGCATGGTAGGGGGTGCGCGATGCTTTGTGGGTAAGGGGATGGGAGATAGGGAGAGGGATCAGCTACTGGATGTAGATTCTGGGGTGGAACAAAAAAAGTGCTCCCAGGTCCTCGCCCGACAAGCCCTCCACCAGCGTCGAGCATTGATAGCACAGATAAGCCCTCAGTCGTCGGCGGCCGGGCGCACCTAACTCTTCAACCTACACTCCAGCGAAGCGCTTTCAGCGCCCTTCTGCAGCCATGACTCAAGAGCCTGTGTGCATATCTACGTCCCCTAGGGCGCCAATACAGGGAAATAGCGCGTACTGTGTGGTGCTGTGTGTTGTGAATTCATGTTGTGTAGTTTTCACAGGCTTCCTTCCCATCCCCCCCCTTTCCGTTGAGCCATCTCCTCCATTCTTCCCTCCTCTTCCTCTGCCCCTCTCAGCTCTTCCCTTCGCGCCCATTTCCTTCTCCGCTTTGTAACCCCTTCACCCCCCACCACCCTCATTCCCTCTTTTTGTTGTTGTTGGTAAATATGTTTATTCTGCTGAATAAGTCTTTTGTCAGTGCCGAAGCACTGGTCTTCCAGCCATTTTTCAATTCAGGGTTATTTACACAAAAGGTATATAGAATAAGGTGTACAAAACCTGTTGAATAGACAATTTGCGCCATGTAACACAATGAAATTCTGAAACCCAAATGTTCCATCACAATATGGTACAGTAATGTCATATAACCAGATCAATATTAGTCAGATCAATGTGAGTATTTACATAGTATTTAGAATGTAAGCAGAAGTTATCTTCTGTATTCAGTTAGTAAACTTGTAGTAAGTTTTAATGTTCAGTTGCAGTTAGGCAAGCGGTATATAAATGTTGGTTTGTTAGGAAAATTCTAGTGTAACTCTAATGTAGTTAGTTATGTGAGTTTATGAATTATGTCTTCGCCCCCTTTTAACCTCTCGCCCTCTCCCCATTTGCCGCCTTCTTCTCCCTCGCCCCATCTGCACATTGCCTTTCCCCAAAGCATCAATGCCTCTTCCGCAAAATCCTCAATGTAGCATCTGCCAATATTCAGCGTCCGTATCCCATCACCCTGAGACAACAGCTCGGTTAGAAATATACCCAAAATAAAACTATAAGTGGTGTATGTGGTGATATTTGATTCCCTTCATTTACTCCCGTTACAACCTACATATTTGGACCAGTATCGCACTGATGGGGCTGTCACACTACGACGTTTCTCCCGGCGACCCGTCAGCGTTGGAAATAAAATCTTGCGCGTCGAGAAACGTCAAACTTTTCGGCGGTTAGGGGGAAAAGATCGGCGTCAGCACGGCGCGTTATGCGCGCGCGGCCAACGTGTGTCGACGCGCTGGGGAAAAATAAAAAAAAGTTTGCGTGACGTCTTCATTTAACCTTAAATGTTGCTAGGGCGTAAAACAAAAACGGCCCAGTTTGCCGCAACGTGTGAGCAACGACCCTCCCGCGCGCGCGCCGTCTTCCTAGCGTTCCCACAACGTTATTCCGGCGCGTCCAACGCAGCGCGACGCGCGCCTAACGTCCTTACCCATATATTTGCGCGCGCTGGCGGTCGTTGGGTTGTTTTGGACAGGTTCAAAACACTCAGCGACCAATAACGCGCGCCGACTTTCGCCGGCGACTCACCGGCGACAAAGAAGTGTACCGACGTGTACCGACGCGCCCATTACGCGCCACCAGCGCTTCTCGATATTTCACCAAATATCGCCCAAAAACACCACACGTCGCCGTGTCGCCGGCGAGAAGCGTCGTAGTGTGACAGGGCCAAAATGCGGTTGTTTTAAACAGCCCATGTGCCCCATTATGTATAGTTTGTATGAGGTACAAGGCACGGACTTTAAATTTAGTATTTTTCATTGTCATATTGTTGCATATCTGTCGGGTTTAGCGGGTGGAACCTGTTGTAGTCTTCCCATACATGTTTATGAAGGCAAAGTAGATGATTGTGATTACTGCGGCAGTGTAGGAAGGCAAGGTGTTAGGAGCGGATCAGGCCGGCCTTAGAGGGCGTCGAGGTGGAGGTGGGGGTAGGGGTGTGGTGTGCGAGGGGGGGGGGAGGGGCAGTGGGGGCGAGCACAGGAACATGTGTGTTACTCATACTCCCAACTAAGGGAAGGCTAGATAAAAGATTCAGCCCGTACTCCCAGTACAGGGGTGAAGACCAGCCTTATATAAAAACAGTCGAAAAATCGGGCTAATGAAATGAGTCTTTATGAGAGCCTAATTTCACAATCTAAGAAGCAACATTTATTCTTTGTAGATGTCTTCATATTTACCCGCTACCTTTGAGTTGAAAAATATAATAAAATAGCTAAGTTTAATACTATTTAAAATTGAAATCGACACCGTTCTATGGCCGCCATCTTGGATTTTTGCATTCTCTCCCATTTCACCAAATCTGTGCCAATATATGTAGCCATTTGATCATGGAACCACAGTTTCTACTTCATGTTCCATACTAAAGCTATTTTTGCCCGTATTTAGACTACGTTGTCGTTCACCCCTGTACTGGAAGTACGGGGTGAATCTTATATAAGGGAAGGCATGTAGTGGGCTGTATAACTACTAAAAAGCCAAACCAATTATATATAACATATACATTAGAAGTAATGATATTCTTCTCTCACCTAAGCAAATTTCCTGATTTACCTTAAGATTGGAACTACTATAAATCTTTCAACTTGGACAAAAGCAAACTTACCAAATCCAAGCTATGACAAATACAATGTCACATGGTTTAGGTTCCACCCTAAATAATATGTGCATAACAAGTTGTACTACAGATAACAATCTCATTTTGAAACTTTAGTACCGTATTTCTCTATATCCTGGGACCAGACGGATGGCCGAGTTAGAGCGTCCGTCTCCGGTGTTGGTAGACCATGGGGGCGTGGGTTCGAACCCTGGTCGAGTCAAACCAATGAATTAAAAATTGATACTTGTCGTTTCCTAGCCTGGCCCTCGGCATTATTAGGATAGGATGGTTGGCTCAGTGTCAGGATAATGTGACTGAGTGGATATCAGGTAATGGTGCTGGCGGCCTGGTCTTCCAGTGGGGCAGCACTATAAAGTCGCCATGCGTGCGCACTGTGACAAGTCGCTACCCGTCCTTATATGACCTTAGATGTTGCTGGGACATAAAACAACAAACAAACAAATTATATCCTGGAAGCTCGTTGTCAATAGGCTACATATCTTGTGAGGTTTTAAATCGAGCGGTCATTATTTATTGAAATACGATATTTATTCATCAACTCTAATGGAAGTCATTCCCTAAGCGTAAGGAGGTACCTCATCACTCGCTAAAAGAACGCCATGTATTATATTTATGGTTATATATTTGAACTTGTGTTATATTTCTATTTACTATAAGTGAACCCAGATTGTCATGCAGCACGTCCCTGTTAAATACGTTTAATTTCCCCCCTTATGTGTTGCTATAGACACCCGCCATAGTAAGTGACTGGGGTATGCAGATGGATGGCTATATGCGTGTGGGATGTGTGTAGGTGACTTTGCGACGATATAGAAAAGAAAGTGCAGAGAGCCTGGTTGTGACACTGTGAAGGAAACACTTTTTATTGCTATTACACTCTCACTCTGGGATGTATGCAGGCCGCTTGCATTAATCCATTAACGGGAACTCTGGCGATCAGTTAGATACAAGATTCACCCTGTACTTACAGTACAGGGGTGAATGATAACGTAGTCTAAATACAGGCGAAAATAGCTTTAGTATGGAACGGGAAGTAGAATGCCTGGCACCAGTGTCAACTGGTTATTTATATCAACACAATACGGTACTAAAGTTTCAAAATGAGATTGTTATCTGTAGTACAACTTGTTATGCACATATTATTTAGGGTGGAACCTAAATGGGAGAGAATTCAAAAAGACAAGATGGCAGCCAGAGAACACCGTCGATTTCACTTTTAAATTGCATTAAAGTATATGTTTTATTATATTTTCCAACTCAAAAGTACGGGTAAATATGAAGACGTACATAAAGAATATATTGTGCTTCTTAAATTAAGAATTTACCAACCCAGTTAATTAACCCAGCATGTCAAAATTCTTCGCCAGCTTTTCTAATGGGTTGGTTTTCACCCCTGTACTGGAAGTACGGGGTGAATCTTTTATCTAGCGATCAGTATGTACCGAGCTGAGATGGCTTAGTGGGACAGTTTATTCTCGCCGTGCGGGAGGTCACGTGTTGGTTCGATCCCTCACCGTGTGAAAGCAAACTTAATTGTGTTTTAAATGGCACTAGTTGTTACGTCGTTACCGCTAGGCATTGGTGGTTTAGAGCAGAAATCAGTTTACATAGGAGGATAATGGGACTGAGTAGGATATTGTAGCATGGTACTGGCAGCATGATAGCTGTAAGGCGGCATTATGAAGCCACCAGCAGTGAACCACTATAGATATATGTACGTATATGTATAATATATATGCACTATTTATATGTACTATATTTATTTATAGTAACATCAATTATTGAATGTTATTATCCTTCATATAATGATGAGAAAGGATTGGTATGAAGTCATCCCCCCACTAACACACGCATGCTCATACAGGCCTCTCCAGGTATGCATCCAGGCCTGTATACAAGTTGTAAGCAAAAGGAGGCGACATATGTAATGAATAAGGGCGATATCAGTTTATTTCAATTGCACCAAGCACAATGACAAAATGATAATCAAATAGCATTGTAGTATGCGATATCAGCGATGAACAATAAGCATCGGTTAATTTGTCTCACAATAATAATAATAATATTACAATCAATAATCAACGTGAGAATGATATCTGGCTGGGCCAATTGCCCTACCGTTAAATAAAAAATAAAAAACTCAGTAGTTGCGTTGAGTGCGACTAGAGACCGAATGGCGAGTCCAGTGCGCCTTGGTCACCAGAGCCAGCCTGCGAGTGCAGCGCTGCGAGCCCCCTGGAATCGAACCCGGGAACCACAGTGGTGTCAACAGTATCGAAGTAGTGTAGCCGGAGTCCTTCTTGCCTTACAACCGCATACATGACTCTATACAAGTTATATGTATAATATATATGCCCTATTTATATGTACTATATTTATTTATAGTAACATCAATTATTGAATGTTATTATCCTTCATATAATGATGAGAAAGGATTGGTATGAAGTCCTCACCCACTAACACGCGCATGCTGATACATGCCTCTCCAGGTATTCATCCACGATGACTACCTTTGCATCTAATCCACCACCACACCTGACTGCCCCCATCACTCACCCGGAACATAAAGCTGTCCTCTCGCTGTTAACCTTCACCCACCACTCCCCATGCTGCCCACTCAGTCCCATCTTAACCCCTGCCTCCCCGCCGCTAGATCACTCACGCACACCCAACCCTAACCCCCGGGGCCCAATCCTTATTCAACCGCAATAAAGAGCAACTTTAAAAAACCCACCTCCTACAGCTCTATTAAGCACTTTCTATTAGAGACTATCCAAATGCATTAAGATTCCCTATTCACCTCGTTGCACATCTAAAACTTAAAAGGGAAAATTTCTTGTGACAATTATCAATCACTGACATCTCATTTTTGAATTGTTTATTGACCTCTTACGGTACAACAATAGCTACGGTCACATCAAGACTGGCTTTGGTTATTGGTGACTGCGTGGCGCTGTCCCACTGGGATATCATACCACCAGCACTGTGACCTGCTATCCCACTCAGTCACATTACCGTGGCACTCAGCCAACATGTTCCTGCCATGGCCAAACAATAGGCTAGGTAGCGACACGTACCGATTTGCTAAAGGGGCTGTCACACTACGATTTAGCATATGCTGACGTATGTGATTTTCGACCAACACATTGGCGTACATCATCATACAGTATGTATATGTTGGGCATACGTCGGGTATGTTCCGGGTACGTCGTTATACGTCTTACGTTGCCGTGCTTCGAGGCTCTGAAAAAATTGTTGTGCATGCTCAAAATTTCCAATGAGTGTCGACATGTGGCTCATACGTTGAATGTACACTGCGTGTACATTCAGGATATGTCAGCGTACTTTGGGAGTACTTTAGGGACAC
Source organism: Branchipolynoe longqiensis (assembly GCA_030323885.1). Taxonomy (NCBI): domain Eukaryota; kingdom Metazoa; phylum Annelida; class Polychaeta; order Phyllodocida; family Polynoidae; genus Branchipolynoe; species Branchipolynoe longqiensis. The sequence goes on along the minus strand of CM059201.1, from coordinate 24,734,557 downwards.
GTTGGAATATGTTGCTGCACGTTAGCCATACATTCAGCTGGTGGGAATGTGCAGTCCGCGTACAATCCACATACTGCCAACGGATGCATAACGTACTCCTAACATACTTCGAACGTATGCCTGCCGTATCTACAGCTTACTTAATGTATACGCCATACTTCTAGTGATGGAGTAACATACGTAACGTTGGCCAGCATACCGTGAGCATATGCAAGCGTTTGGCGAACTTTTTGCAAGACACATGAATGCTCTCATATGCTAGCAATAGGTCAGATACGTTCTGCATATGTTACGTACGTTGTTTGTATGTTGTGTGTACATTATGTGTACGCCCATTTTTATCCGCCGCCGCTGAAAAGTTTGATGGAATACCAACCTACTGGCAAATTTTCTAACATTGAGCACGCGCTGACGCCATATGTCGTAGTGTGACAGGACCTTTAGTCTTTGCTTTGACTCAGCCAACGATTGATTCAGCGACCTTTTTCCCGGGAAGCGAGTGCTCTACTGATTGGGCCATTCTATCCCATGCCTCATACTGGAAGAGGGTGTGTGTATGTAAACACATGCGCACACACCTAAACCAATCTGGGTCTACAATGCCCGAGTTGTGTGGTTAAACTGCCCCTACGCCGACTTTATGGAGAGGCACGGCTTAGACCCGCTGTTTTATGCATAGGCGGACTTTGATGTTATTGTTTATCACACAGGCCCTCCAAACCAGAAGACCGTGGTGCTAAGAGCTCACTGACCCATCTGCCATTTAGTTCCCTGTTGTCTGGTCTGACCAAATGTTTGCCGCACAGGTCAAATGGCTGTAGTTAAAAGCCCTGTCACACATCACCGGATTGGGGGAAACGGAAAGAAACCGAACAAAGTCCGTTGATATCTGGAAAAGTCCGGTTTGTGTCCGTTGCATATCCGTTGATATCCGGCCCGATCCGTTGACATCTACGGTTCTTGTCCGGTTTGAGTTTGTTTCTTCCGTTGGCTATCCGTTTCATGTCCGTTTCATGTCCGTTTCATGTCCGTTTCATGTCCGTTTCATGTCCGTTTCATGTCCGTTTCATGTCCGTTTCATGTCCGTTTCATGTCCGTTTCATGTCCGTTTCATGTCCGTTTCATGTCCGTTCGTCCGACGGCCTTAGACCCGATATCGCAACACTTTGACACATTTTAATACATTTTGATACTTATCATGCCCGAACGCCACCGGACTAGACAATTCTGTCCATTGCTCAATCTGGCATAGTGTGACATGCACTTTAGGGTTTGGTGTTTAGTGTTTAGTCTAGGTTGTGGGTTCAAACACTGGTCGAGTCAAACCAATGATTTAAAAATGTATACTTGTCGCTTCCTAGCCAGGCACTCAGCATTATTAGGACAGGGCAAGGACTGGTGTGCTCAGTGTCAGGATAATGTTACTGAGTGGGATACCAGGTCATGGTGCTGGCGGCCTGGTTTCCCAGTGGGACAGCACTAAAAAAGTCGCCATGAGTGCGCACTTTCACAAATCGATACCCGTCCTAATATGACCTTAGATCTTGCAAGGACATAAAACAACAACAAACAAACAAATGTTTAGTCTAACGCAGTGGTACCGTTTCCAGGTAGTGTAATAACTATGAATCCCCCCCCCCCCTGTTGAATTACTCAGGGCTAAGTTTAGTCAGGGAGAATGAAGTAAATACGAGTAAATGAGATAGATTTAGCCTACGTATTAAATTATATTTGGTCATAATACAAGAAGTTGACTTTGTTTTGGCTAGCTTAAGATATTTGGTGGCTCATTGGCAGGATAATATAACGGAGTGAAACATCACGGTGGTAGTACAGTATCTTACTGGGGCAGCACTATAAAGCCGCCATGTGTGCCTAATCGCAACCCTGTACCTATTTTGCTATGGTAGACATGGGCCATTGCTCAAATATAAAACTCATATTGTAGGATATGAAATAAGCATATAGACCGGGAAAGACATATCATTTCCATGATGGCAATACAACTCATCCTCTTTTCCTTTACCATAGCAACTATTGATGACATCAACTTTGTATGCGCTCAGAGAGAGACACAGAGAGAGAAAGAGAGAGAGAGCGAGAGAGCGATAGAGAGAGTGAAAGAGAAAAAGAGAGGGAGAAAGAGAGAGAGAAAGAGAGGAGAGAAAGAGAGAGAAAGAGGGAGAGAACGCGCGAGAGAGAGCGAGAGAGAGCGCGAGAGAGCGCGAGATAGCGAGAGCGAGCGAGAGAGCGAGCGAGAGAGCGAGAGCGAGCGAGAGAGAGCGAGAGCGAGAGCGAGAATACCTCCCGCTTCCTTCCAGCAACACACAAGCTGACCACTGGTGTGGATGGTGAGTTGAAAGATCAGAGGCGCTTTTGGAAGGTGATGTGGTGGTGGGAGTGGTGGGAGTGGTGGGAGTGGTGGGAGTGGTGGGAGAGCCTGCAGTCTGTCGGTCCAGTGCGACGCTCTTCTATCACAATCTATAGTATTCAGTATGGCTGCCTGAGCACTAAGACTCCGCATGGAGTGTTGCGATCAGCTGGGCGGGCAGAGGTAGGTCAGGTGGACAGACGGGTGACCAGGTGTGACCAGGTGTGACCAGGTGTGACCAGGTGTGACTGTGGGCCTTTGAAGGCAGGAACGCACGCGGCCGGAGTGGCAAAGGTCAGTGTGTGGGATGGCATGGTAACTATGGATCTGGAGGTGAAGAGGTGTGTGTAGGGGGGGGGGGGGGATATAGGTACACAAAATGTTCTACCTTTTGATGTCAACTACGGGCCCGTGAGTGAATGTGCGATTCAGTGCTAATGAAATCGTACAGCTTGCTTTTAAGTCATCGGTGAAGTATTAAAACATGTATTTAACACATAGGTGTGTTTGTTTGTTTGTTTGTTTGTGTGTTGTTGTTTTACGTCCTAGCAACACCTAAGGTCATATCAGGACGGGTACCGACATGTGACAGTGTGCACTCATGGCGACTTTATAGTGCTGTCACACTCGGAAACCAGGCCGTCGGCACCATGACCTGGTATCCCACTCAGTCACATTATCCTAACACTGAGCACACCAGTTCTTACCCTGTCCTAATAATGATGTGGGCCCAGCTAGGAAGTGACAAGTATCGATTTTTAAGTCGTTGGTTTGACTCGACCAGGGTTCGAACCCACAACCCCACGATCTACCAGCACGGGAGACGGACGCTCTAACTCATTCGGCCATCCCTTCTGGTCAAGGTACACATAGGTGATATGGCCGTAGACCAGTCCTTCAGCACTGAATAAAGAACTCTCATCAGAACAGAGAGCGATCACTGGCTATCCGGACCACACTCTGTCCACAACTCTCTCTATCACCTCTCCGCTGGCCATGCTCCTCCTTGATATGTGTGAAAAGAGTTCCAGGAGGGGGAGCCCACTCGCATTTCACTTTCTACTCTTACTCTGTCCGTGTATATGGCTCGCTGGCCGGTCACCATAGAGCAAATAGACATGGTCCTTTGACTCAACTCTCCTCATTTCTCTTTCCTAGACTCTGCCCTTTCGATTTCTCCCAGGCACACTTCTTCCCCTGACCAGGGTAGTTGTGTTCTTGGCTGGGGCCCTTCACCTTTACGATTTCTCTGTCTTGTTCTTGTTGCTGGAACGACCGCTGCTCCCACCTTTGCCCGCCTTCCTCAAACCCCTGCTGCTGACCGGATTCAAGTGTTACACTACACTACACCTACAGCTCAACTACCGCCGGACCGAAGAGATTCGCTGCCGCCCCAATGCCTCGCCATTACAACGTTGTGAAGATGTCCCCAGCTTCTACAACACTCCCTACTGAAGTTACATCTTCAACCACAGATTGCGCCGATTTATCGGAGCCTCTCTACCCAATGTTGCAGTTCTGCAACCGATAACCGTCGTAAGGTTACAATCATCAGCAGAGAGCGAGGACAAGATATTCACCCCAAAATATGTCATTTTCTATTGTATGTTGACAAATGAGGCACAGTGGCATAGTCTTATGGTTTTGAGTTTGTCATTTTTTATATAAATATATTAGGTTCATTGTTCAAATCTACATTTATTCAGTTTGATGTGATTGGTTAAAATTATGAATAGTTAATTTGGAAGAAATTTCAACTCAAAAGAAGCGAAATGGCATGCTTGGCGAAATCATGGGGTATAGGCATCAAGTTCAACAGAAACAGGTTCTATTAAAATTGTAAATGATCTAGTGTACCCTTCTATGCAGCACCGTCTGTTTAATAAGTGAGCCAGTTGATTATATAGAATCAATTTTAAACGAGGGTTTTGGTTTAGAAAAGTTGATGCTTTCATCGGACTATGCAGCGTTAGACAAAGTTGAGTCGCAGTTAGCAACCCGATTTAAAAAGTAATAATGTAATGTTGCTTCATATTGGCAAACCTGTAAAAACTAACTTTAAATCTTATTTGAGAAACTACACAACAATTGTAGAAATGTTGAAAAGGGTTTCATGCCCTACTATCACAAATAGATGGTCTGTCCTTTATCGAACGTTACAGTGCAAGAGGGGGTGGGGTGGAGGGGGGGTCATGGTGTGCCGTAGATAAAAGATTCACCCGGTACTTGTAGTAAACGGGTGAAGACCAGCCTTATATAAATACGGGTGAAAATAACGTTAGTATGGAACAAGAAGTAGAATGCCTGGCACCAGTGTCAAATGGTTACTTATATCAGAACAGAGTTGGTGAAATGGGAGAGAATGCAAAAAGACAAGATGGCGGCCAGAGAACGCCATCGATTTCACTTTTAAATTGCATTAAAGTATATGTTTTATTATATTTTCCAACTCAAAAGTAGCGGGTAAACATGAAGACATATACAAAGAATAAATGTTGCTTCTTAGATTGTGAAATTAGGCTCTCATAAAGACTTCAGTTCATTAGCCCGATTTTTCGACCGTTTTTATATAAGGCTGGTCTTCACCCCTGTACTGGAAATACGGGTGATCTTTTATCTAGGTGCGGCGGGGTGGGGGTTGGGGGGTCATGTTGTGGCGGGGTGGGGTGGACAATGGTATGGTGGTGGTGGTGGTGGTGGTGGTCCGCTCTGACATGTGGGTAAGGTCAGAGGCCAGCTAGTGGTGACGTCCTAGACTCACGTAAGTGGGCTAGGGCTGTGGTTATATTGGTGAAACCCGGAGCTAGAGAGTGAGCGACTTAAAGATGGAGAGCGAAGAGAAATGGGGAGCAGAGAGGGGAGGGGAGGGTAGGAGGGGAGGAGGGGAGGGGAGGAGGGCAGGGGAGGGGAGGAGGGGGAGGACCAGCCATGTCTGACTGGGACCCAGCGAGTTGCGGTCGGTTCAGTGAGTATGGTGAGCCGGGAGCGTCGACGTGAGAGGGGAGAAGGTGTCGACATGCGCTGGGACCAGCGTGGGTCTGTGGTCAGTGGGTGCGTGGGGTGTTGGGGGGCGTGGTATAGGGGTAGGTCATACGGGGTCACTTGAGGCAAAGGTGACTAAATAACAAGTTGGCGAGTTGTTTGTTTGTTGTTGTTTTACGTCCTAGCAACATCTAAGGTCATATCAGGACGGGTTGGCGAGGCAAGGGCGGAAAGTGTCAATGCCGGACAATACAAAGCAATACACATAAGACAAGCAATTCTTGGAGGGACTGAGTTGTCGGTTTTTAAACTTGCCCCCACCCCCTCCTCCAGTTCGTCATGAGTTCACCAAGTGCATTATATCACTTATATTCCCAGAATGAAGCAGTTTTGTTCATAGTTGAGATGAAAAGAGGATTGCCTCCGCCGCCACGCACAATGCATGACCATAAATCGGCATGCTAAGATACCTGTCTGTGCGGACCAGTGCCCTCTAACCATGCCCTATTGAGCCGTACCCCACACCGACAATCGGAACGGCGCGCCCTGTAGTTATAACCTGCTTTGTCATCATTATCCCTACATCAGTCATTTAGTGATGAGGTCAACTGACAGGTGAGCTCTCCGTCCTCTGCCTTCAACACTATTATATGTACATTCACTTAGATGCCTCGCTGCCCATTCTTGCAGACCGGGCGCGGTGGCCGAATCGGTAGAGCCCAGGCCTCACGTGTGGTAGATCGGGAGTTCGCGAGTTCGGTTCCCGGTCGAGTCAAACCAATGACTTAAAAATGTATACTTCTCGCTTCCTAGCCTGGTGCTCGGCATTATTAGGATAGGGCAAGGACTGGTTAGCTCGGTGTCAGGATAATGTGACTGAGTGGGATATTGGGTCATGGTGCCGGCGGCCTGATTTCTCAGTGGAGCAGCACTATAAAATTGCCATGAGTTCGTACTGTCACAAGTCGGTACCCGTCTGATATGACCTTAGATGTTGCTAGGATGTAAAACAACAACAAACAAACAAGCCCATTCTTGCAGATGGGGTATTAATATTATACGGCCGCTACTTGGTCACCATGGTTACTACTGATGTTTTCTCCAGAAGCCGGCCGGTTGCTATGGTAATCATGTTCTGGTGTGATTTTTAGTTTTATGCGTGGGAAAGTGTGGGTGTTTCACGTGGGTGTGCCGTGTAATTACACAGGTTCGGATTCGTTGCGATTTCTGATTAAATGCTGGCTATGAAAATAAGAATGTTGCAATATTAAGCAGCTATAAAAGCCCACATTTAGCATACAATTAACGAAATGTCAGCTAATGTGCCACAGAGTGAAGGTTACCATGCATATGTTTGTGCATGTGCGTGCTTTCTTTCTGTCTCCACTTAAAGCTGCATAGTCCGATGAAATATTAAATTTTCAAAACCAAACCAATTATCTAGATTTGATTTTACATATCTAACTTAGATACTGATGCACTTATTAAGCATTTGTTTTTGCGTAGAAGGCAATACTGAGTCAATTTAATAGAACCTGTTACTGCAGAAGTCTATGGGGTCAGAGTTTTGGCAAGCTTGCCAAAACTAATTTTCCAGGTTTGCACCCAAAATATCTCAAAAGTTTACCCTTTAAAATAAAAGTAACTTTCAACTAATGTAAAGTAGATACTAGTGATCGATCTAATATATTTATCTCAGAAAAAATACAGAAATTCAAAACCATCAAATGATGCAACGTTAATGGATTTAAAATGAAAATAGTTTCTGTGAAACTTTGTCTTGCTTGCAAGATATGCGTTCACAATGGATATAATTACTATAAAATGTCCTTTGTCTCACGCCAACTCAAAGCGATCCATAGATATTTTTCGTTTCAGTTCAACAATCTTAATTATTCCCCCAATAATATAAACTTCTGCTTCCTCTGTTTGGAGAGTCTGTAAACCCTTGCTGGAAATGTTATTAAAGGGTCATGTGTGATTGATTAAAGGGTCATGTGTGATTGATTAAATGCCGAAATAAATGTCGAAAGTAAATGGTGATAACCCTGTGTATAATGATACCCATTGCAATGAACGGCGACCTGCTGGTAGACAAGCTGATCTGCTGTTAGTGTTGTTTTAAATCCTAGCAACATCTAAGGTCATATTGGGATGGGTACCGACTTGTGACAGTATGCACTCATGGCAATTTTTTAAAGTGCTGCCCCACTGGGAAATCAGGCCGCCGGCACCACACCCAATATCCCACTGAGTGACATTATCCTGACATTGAGCTAACCAGCCCTTGCCCTATCCTAATAATGTCAAGCACCAGGCTAGGAAGCGACAAGTATAAATTTGTAAGTCATTGGTTTGACTCGACCGGGAACCAAACTCGCGAACTCGCGATCTTCCGCATGCGAGACCTGTGCTCAACCGATTCGGCCACCGCGCCCGGTTGCTGTTAGTGTTAGACTAACCCACTTCCGTCATTATTTTTTCTTATATACATTAAGATACATTTTAATTTCAGTTTCTTCTCAATAATAAAAATACAATTTAATTTCAGTTTCTTCTCAATATCAAACTGGCTGATGTTAGAAAGTAATCTGTGTTTTGAGTGTAATGTGAATTAACTTCAGCGTCGATTCGGGAAATCCTTATCCCACTGCTATTCAGACCTCAAACCCCCAATATGGTTGATAGATTGATTGGTGGTGGCTTTACCGTTTACGTAGTCTCTTCAGATTAGACCATATTCAATATGGGGAAGTGACTGTTGAACATTAGGCTCATGTTTCATTCATATTAGTCCATGTATTACGCTGTCACAAACCAGGTGCGGTGTCCGAATTGGTAGAGCACAGGCTTTGTGTGCGGAAGATCGGGAGTTCACGAGTTTGGTTCCCAGGTCGAGTCAAACCAATGACTTAAAAATTGATACTTGTTGCTTCCTAGCCTGGTGCTCGGCATTATTAGGATAGGGCAAGGGCTGGTTAGCTTAGTGTCAGGATAATGTGACTTAGTGGGATATCGGGTCATGGTGCCGGCGGCCTGCTTTCCCAGTGGGGCAGCACTATAAAATCGCCATGAATGCGTACTGCCACAAGTCGCTACCCGTCCTGATATGACCTTAGATGTTGCTAGGATGTAAAACAACAACAAACAAACAAAAACGCGGTCACAATGATATACGTGCAGGCTGGGTAAGCATATCAACTATACTATTGTGAACTGCTTCCGGTGTCGCAGATTGAGCGCCCTGCCAGTTTGAGCGCCCTGCCAGTGGTTGTATACTTTTTTTGTAAAATAGATTTAAAAGCTTTCATTGGATCGATTAAAAATATCTTAATGCGCAATTGAAGAGGAAGGTCTGAAGTATTTAATGTAACCTAAGCGCAATTTACTCTGAAAGTATTAAAAACAGAGATAATAGTGAAAGTTGGGATATTCTGAGTGTCAGTGTTGTGGTCTTCTCTGTGGCGGAGTGGTTAGAGTGTCTGACTTTTTTCTAGGTCAGACTCCTAATCTGAGGGTCGGTGGTTCGGTTCCCTGTGCCTCCATCTCTTCCAATTTGGATTTCCACCGAGGTGTATAACTTACAGCGTCATCAAAGGCCGGTTGCTCTCATACCATGTCTATGTGGTGTGGGAGGTTAAAAATCCCTTAGGTCGGTAAAAGTGTAGGCTCGGGCTTTCTATCGACAAACTGTCTAATGGTGAAAACAAGCCTATTCAGGCGTATCCATGATAGGCAGTATAAATCTTCAACAACAACAACAAAAGTGCCAGTGTTACTAGTGTTAGCCTTACCAGATCATGGCCTCAAAAACTATTTTCGCAAAATAAATTCAAGAACTTCCAATTGGCTGATTAAAAAAAAGCTGAATGTGAAATTGTAGAGAAAGATCTGAAGTATTTAATAGAAACAAGAGAAATTTGCTTTCAAAGCACGAAAAATCACAAATTACTGTGATAGTTAGGGTGGTTTTAATGTTGTCTCTCTCCGCGCATGCGCAGAAGCAACAGAAGGGCGCTCAAACTGGCAGGGCGCTCAAACTGCGACACCGGGTAAAAAAAAAAAAAAAACTGAAAAAAACTACCCGAAATCCCCCTGCCCCTCGACAAAAACTAAAGCGGGCACACGCATATCACTCACGTGTATTGGGTGGAACCTTTCCCCTAGGATTAATAATGGCGTGCTCTAGGACGAATGGTTATCCCTTGTGGAAAGCCGACCCCCGGGGTTTATGAATTTTGCGCTGTGATACATTGTGCTCGACCAATCAAACGGTCAGAATTAGTGGTCGTGGACATGCGACAGAATGAAAGCCTCACCGCACGACCCCTGGTGGCACGCTAATGAAATAGGCGATAATGCGGCCCGATAAATCATGCAGCAAGGCATGCTGGGTTTGCCATGTACAATGGTTGTAATCAAATACCGATAATCAATAGGCGCCCTGTACAATAATACGCCCGGCGTACAGAGGCCAGCGGCCGCCCATCCGTCACACGCAGCCGCCACTACGCGCACGCGCAACCCACTTCCGTTGATATTATGGGATGGCGCCGTAGGTGGTGAAAGGTAGCGCGTGCGCGCCGATGACTGGGCGATGATTGGGGTTGGGAATACATTAAACTTAAATAACTTCCGGTTTCTCAATTATTACGCTGTGGGTTGGCATAGCCTGTTGTGTCACTTGTACTTAAAGCTGCATAGTCCGATGAAATATCAAATTTTTCAAAACCAAATCAATCATCTAGATTTGATTTTACATATCTAACTTTAGTTAGATACTGATGCACTTATTAAGCATCTGTTTCTGCATAGAAGGCATTACTGAGTCAATTTAACAGAACCTGTTACTGCAGAAGTCTATGGTGTCAGAATTTTGGCAAGCTTGCCAAAACTAATTTTCCATGTTTGCACTAAGAATATCTCAAAAGTTTACCATTTAAAATATAAGTAACTTTGAACTAATGTAAAGTAGATACAAGTGATCGATCTAATATATTTATCTCAGAAAAAATTACAGAAATTCAAAACCATCGGACTATCCAACTTTAATATTATGCGTGGCGGAGAGGGGGGGGGGGAGTGTAAATGGACCTGCTTGGGTGAGGGGAAGTGGTCCGTGGGCAATACAAGAGGTGGTGTCCCACTTTCCCTTCCGGACCTTCTACCCCCCCCCCCCCCCCCCGCGCCACCACTCGCGCCCCCTCATCCACTGCACCTCCCACCCAGACGATGATATATGCAGGTGCACAGGCCCCCAATTAACAGCGCACTGCATGAAGGTCACATCAGTATTAAGACACAAATCAGCCCAGCCTATGCCACCTGTATGATTGAAATCCCCCACCTCGCCCACTGCGCAATCTGATTGATTGCGTCGAACTGCCGTTTTGTTATCGAGAACATTGCAGGGTGAAAGATAATCAAATAAAGCCCAGACTCACGGCTTTAAGCGCAGTACTCAGTGATTCATCTGAAGTGAAATAGCTCCAGCACGGTGGGGAGAGGATGAGATGGGGTGCAGGCCTGCGTCATCTGGGTAGATGTACATAGTAGGCTAAGTTATCATATACAGGTTAGGAAAAAAACTTTGAAAATTAAAAGAAAACTAATATAGAAACTACTAACACCCAAAACCGCAAAGGTTGGCCCGAGAAAGATCAGGTAAACACACCTGAGTGTGGGACCAGACCAAACCAGTATCACAGCTGTCGAGCATTGAAAACAAGCACCCTCATAGGAGCTTATACGTTATGGGCAGAATAACAAAACTTGTCATAACATTTTTTTTTAAATGAGGTGGGTGTGTTATTGAATTTGACTGTATAAAGGATTTTTTTTTCTTTTCCACAACATCAAAACTAACCATTATGATGCCATCAATATACACTCACCCCGTATGTACATACCACTGCCGCCAAGGTCAAATGTCTCATTTCAAGGTGAAGAGGTCACCAGACAATGGACCCACAGGACAATGCTGGCTATGTCGTGTCTGATCATCAGTCACATATATGTGTGGTACTAGTAATTCGTTAATCAATGTATGCAAGGAAGCAAAAGTCTATGAATGGCCAATAGTATCATGTTGAAAACCCCAGTAACTATTTGGATGAATGGGCACCTAGGGATGAAATCATGTAGTCATCTCGATACATATTTATTGTCTACTAAATGAGTAATATATAGGAAAGCCAATGTTGAATAACCATATCTTCCATATGACCATTCTAATAATACACTCGTCCTGTATATTGTGTTCTTTGTGACAATTTTTCTTTTTTATCTGGAAGAGTTTATATAACGTGGTCGCAGTTGATGCTCTCAGGAATGTCCAGAGGACACGTGATCATCTAAATACTGGATGGGTTATTGGGGTTTTGCGTCATGGACTGGTACTGACGGGTACGCACTTTTGGTCACTTTGTAATGCTGTCCAACTGGGATAACGTGTTGTCGGCAACATAACCCCAATACATTCAAACACGTGACTTACAAAATTAGTAGTTGTCACTACCTTGCCTACTACCTTGCCTGATAGTCAGCAATATTAGGACAGTACAAGGATTCAGGACATAAGCTCCAACATACAAACAATTATTCTAACACAATGTTCTACTCTGTCCAACTTCGTGTTCGCAATCGAGGCGTTTGGTTATTCTTGGAAGATGTATACTGCCTATCATGGATAAGTCTGAATAGACTTGTTTTTACCATTAGACAGTTTGTCGATTGAAAGCCAGAGTCTACACTTTTACCGACCCAAGGGATTTTAACCTCCCACACCATATAGACATGGTATGAGAGCAACTGGCCTTTGATGATGCTGTAAGTTATACACAGCGGTGGAAATCCAAATTGGCAGAGGTGGGGGCATTGGGAATCGAACCACTGACCTTCAGATTAGGAGTCCGACCTAGAAAAAGTCAGACACTCTAACCACCCCGCCACAGTGAACCACACCCGCGGGGGGGGGGGGGGGGGGGAACACACAAATAGATAAGACATGTGAACTCTGGTAGTGCTTTGCTCAGATTTATATATATATATCTAAATAATTAAATTAAATAAATCCCATGGGGGGTAAAAAAAATACGACTTTACTCATGACGCTCGGTGAGTCATTCGGCGTTAATAAATAAGGACATTGACATAGGACTACAGGGGCACTGTGTAGCAGGCTGGACAACCGCTTCAAAGCTCATTGCAGCAACACAGTGACCACACGCCGTGTGAGTACTAGTAGTAGTACAGACGGCTTGTATCCGAAAGCCTTTCCCGTGGAGACTGACATCCTCCTGTTATGCTGGAACACGGGCCGAGACGACCTAACAACAATTCCAATCACCTCGTCAACTCGACCTACCTGTAACTGTAACTTGTAAGTCAGAAATTCGAATAGGGCTACACTACACCTCCTACCTCCCTACTCCCACTCACCCCCTTCTGACTAGACCAAAGCTGCACACTCATATCACTTGACTTCTGGGGTGTTTATAACCTTACGATGGTTACTGGCTGCAAAACTGCAGCACTATAGAGAGGCACCGATAAATCGGCCCAATATTTGGTTGAAGATTAATCTTCTGTTGGGACGGTTGTAGAAGCTGCGGGATGTCTTTAAAACGATTAAACGATGAGTCATTAAGGCAGCTCCAAATCACTCTGGTCTGGCGGTAGCACAGCACTTGTATCCAGCAGACAATAGGAAGGGTTTCCGAGGAAGGGACAGGTGGGTCCAGCAGTTCCAGCAACAAGAACAAAGCGAGAGAAACGAAAAGGTAAAGGGCCCCACCCAAGCAAACAACTCCCTTGATCAGGGGGAGAAGTAAGCCTGAGAGAAGAAAAAAAAGGGTAGAGTATAGGAAAGAGAAATGAGGAGAGTTGAGTCAAAGGACCATGTCTATTTGGCTCTATGGTGACCAGCTGGCGAGCCAAAGACACGGACAGAGTAAGAGTAAAAAGTGAAATGCTGGCAGGCTCCTCCTCCTGGAACTCTTTTCAGAGAATATCAATGAGGAGCATGGCCATCGGAGAGGTGATAGAGAGAGGTGTGGACGAAGTGCGGTCCGGATAGCAAGTGTGCACACCCATACCAACCCGTGGTTCCCCTTTTATATGCGCCATCTCTCTAACCAGACAGAGCTCAAGTAGGCCAGCTCTAGGCTAGATCGGCAGGCAGATAGAAGTGCCAAAGCGGCTGTTCCCGGTGGCCATCCCTTTGGGAGCAGCTCCTTACATTGTCGGGGGAGTCGGGCGCCCCCATTCACACCTGCTCACAGGGGGGTGACACGCATACTGGTCCTACACTCTCCAGACACACCTGTGTTCCAGAACACACAGCCTAGGGTAGATAAAAGATTCACCCTTGTAGTACACGGGTGAACGACAACGTAGTGTAAATACGGGCGAAAATAGCTTTAGTATGGAACATGAAGTAGAAACTGTGGTTCCAGGATCAAATGGCTACATATATAGGCACAGAGTTGGTAAAATGTGTGAGAATGCAAAAAGACAAGATGGCAGCGCTAGAACGCCATCGATTTCATTATTAAATCTTATTAAACTAGATATTTTATTATATTTTTCAACTCAAAGTTGGCGGGTAAATATGAAGACATGTACAAAGAATAAATGTTGCTTCTTAGATTGTGAAATTAGGCTCTCACAAAGACTCAGTTCATTAGACCGATTTTTCGACCGGTTTTATATAAGGCTGCTCTTCAGCTGTGTACTGCGAGTACCAGGTGAATCCTTTATCTACGCCTAGGGTAGATCACAGTCTCTGCCAGTCTTTACATAGTACAAACACAGTCCTTCAAAATGGCAGATTTAATTAAAGTTGCACACTCCGAGGGTTTTGACTTTCTGTCATTAGCAAAATATATAATTGCGTTGATTCTTATAACCTACCTAACTTTGCTTTGAAGGTGCTTTTATTTTAAATCCCTGACTTTTGAGATATTTGAAGTGCAGAGATGCAAAGTTAAGTAGAAATTCTCGTTCCAGGATCAAATGGCTACATATATCAGTGCAGAGCTGGTGAAATGAGAGAGAATGCAAAAAGACAAAATTGCGGTGATAAAATGCCGTCGATTTCACTGTTAAATTGCCTTAAAGTTAAAGTATATGTTTTATTATATTTTCCGAGTCAAAAGTAGCGGGTAAATATGAAGACATACATAAATAATGTATTGTTATTCTGAAATTAAGAATTTATCCCTTCAGTTAATTTCCCCAGCATGTCGAGAATTCTTCGGCAGTTTTTCTAATGGATTGGTTTTCACCCCTGTACTGGGAGGACATGGTGAATCTTTTATCTACCCCCCCCCCCCCCCCCCCGAACTAACTGCTTAAAAGTGAGCGCGGAGTGGGGTTTTACATCCTCAAAACATCTGAGATTATCTCAAGGCGGATACCGATTTGTGACAATGCACACTCATATTGACTGTATAATGTTGCCCGTCTGCTATCGGTAGAAATACTAGCATTAGCCGACATCTCACTTAGTCACATTGTCCTGACACTGAACCAATGATTTACATCTAGCGTCATATTAGATAAAAGATTCACCCGGTACTTGTAGTACACGGGTGAAGGACAACGTAGTGTAAATACGGGCGAAAATAGGTTTAGTATGGAACATGAAGTAGAAACTCTGGCTCCAGTATCAAATGGCTACTCATATAGGCACAGAGTTGGTGAAATGGGCGAGAATGCAAAAAAGACAAGATGGCGGCCAGAGAACGCTGTCGATTTCACTTTTAAATTGCATTAAAGTATATGTTTTATTATATTTTCCAACTCAAAACTAGTGGGTAAACATGAAGACATATACAAAGAATAAATGTTGCTTCTTAGATTGAGAAATTAGGCTCTCATAAAGACTCAGTTCATTAGCCCAATTTTTCGACCGTTTTTATATAAGGCTGATCTTCACCCGTGTACTACAAGTACCCAGTTAATCTTTTATCTAGCATCATATATGCCTTGAGGTAACCACAAACCCAGCGGTACACACCGCCTCGCAACCGAGTCCAACCCGCTGATCGGGCCTACTACTCCCCAGGGTATGACCGCACAAGTGTCCCTGTCAGCCGTGCTTATTAATTAGTTGATTGACGGCTGAGAAATATTAGGTTTTGTCAGGCAATCGATGACAATGAGTTCGGGAGATAATGGATCGGGTGCGGGGTTGTAGTCCCGCGCTCTACCGTAAAGCATACTGATGTAAATAACCAGACGGGATGGCCGAATGAGTTAGAGCGTCCGTCTCCCGTGCTGGTAGATCGTGGGTTCGTGGGTTCGAACCCCGGTTGAGTCAAACCAATGACTTAAAAATTGATACTTGTTGCTTCCTAGCCAGGCGCTCGGCATTATTAGGACAGGGCAAGGACTGGTGTGCTCAGTGTCAGGAAAATGTGACTGAGTGGGATACCAGGTCATGGTGCCAGCGGCCTGGTTTCCCAGTGGGACAGCACGATAAAGTTGCCATGAGTGCGCACTGTCACAAGTCGGTACCCATCCTGATATGACCTTAGATGTTGCTAGGATGTAAAACAACAACAAACAAACTGATGGAAATATCGGCTGTGTAATATGTGTCTACTTAAATAAATAATATATACCGGGTTATGCCCATGATGGCCATATCTATTCATCGATATCAAACAACTTGGGGAAATACTTGGGGAAATTTATTACAATCACCACCCACCTCCTTAGCATTTTTTGCTCAATAGATTGATTGCTATTTCAAAGCTGCACACCAGAAGTATGTTCAGATTTTAATATTGTATATGATATGTTATTGTGAATGATTAACTGTCCTAATTTTGTAAGGCATATATATATATTTTTTCTTGAAGATTTATACTGCCCATTATGGATAAGTCTGAATAGACTTGTTTTCACCATTAGACAGTTTGTTGATAGAAATCCCGAGCCTACACTTTTACCGACCCAAGGGATTTTTAACCTCCCACACCACATAGACATGGTATGAGAGCAACTGGCCTTTGATGATGCTGTAAGTGCTACACAGCAGTGGAAATCCAAATTGGCAGAGTTGGGGGGCATGGGGAATCGAACCACAGACCTTCAGATTAGGAGTCCGACCTCGAACAAAAGTCAGAGACTCTAACCACTCTGCCACAGAGAATAGTATTTACTATTAATGCCTCTCCCCACTTATTCCAATCCATTTTTCATTACCATTTTCAATAGTTCATTTAAGAAAATCGCTTGAATGCACTTAATTGTTTACAATTGACACCATTGAAAAATCTCAAGTAAATTGTTAGCTGTGTTATAATTATCAGATATTCAGCGATTTACGGTAACACCAAAAGGTTTGTGAAGTCCTGTATGGCCGTCATTCTTCTGCTAGTTTCAGTGCACAATGGGAACCTCTTACCAACAGTTCGCCAACAATGAGAGCAAATTACAAATTTAGAGCTCCGGCAGATAATTAATTCATTTCATAGACTATTTCTACAATTACTGAATTAGTCTTAATATTCTATGTATGTTTGTATGTATGTATGTATGCAGGGGCGTAGCTAGGTGTACGCGCGTGTGCCAAAACGTCCACATCGTTTTGACAACAACAACAAAAAGTAATAAAAAAATAAAAAAACAGAGAGAGAGAGAGAGAGGCATGTAGTAGTCCGGAGTGTTGAAAACTCAAGTCTAAAATGTGTAAAATCCGCCAGCTTAAGCTTAAGCGACCCCTAAACCCCCTGCTGAAATTAGGAGTACACATTGTTAAAGGTCTAGCTACGCCCCTAGTATGTATGTATGTATGTATGTATGTATGTATGTATGTATGTATGTATATAAGTATATATGTATATATGTATGTATATGTGCATTTTCGTATTTGTGCATGTATATTTATATGTATTCGTTTGGCATTATACGAATATAAGCAGCGAACTATTCTTGCCTTGTCCTGATATAACCTTGGATGTTGCTGGGACGTGAAACAAACTTGTTTTACTATCTTTACCCGTCTTACTATCATATCATCGATTAAAAATCCCTACTCATATTCCTCCTTTCTCTACCCTAATACTTACTTACTTTCTTATGCCTACCGCCCAACTTTGGGCATAGGCCACAAACAAGGGCTCTCCAGTTATACCGGTCCTGGGCCATCTTCTCCAGCTGTTTCCATGTATGGCCAGACCTCTTCACATCTGCCCTAATACCAACGGCGTTATCTGTGTATGGACACTTCCCGTCTTATTCACTAATTGGAAATGTATCAAGAAAAACGAAACTTCTTTTGAAGAATTATTTTTGCGGGTGACTTTTGAGTGACGAAGAATTGTTAGTACGACAGCCAGAGCAAGAGGCGTGAAAGCCGAGAGGACGGATCGAGTAAGAAATAAATAGGGTTCCTTTGTCTTTGGGCGCGGATCAGTGTGTACGAGTAACTAGGCTGTCACAGATCTGCTCTGAGATATTGGGCTTGAATGGGCAGAATGTGATCGATATTGTTCTCAGCTGAGATTAAAATAAATAAATGGTTTGAGTGTTTGGTTACTCGAATCCCGGTTCGAGTGTTTGTGTGCAGGCTAACTTTGATGTGTGACGTTCTATACCATTTCCGGTCTTCTGGGTACTGCATAATGGTGCTTTATGTAATCGAAAGAAATTATTTGACCTATCTGTAGGTGTTTATCTAATTGTTGGAGTGG
Organism: Branchipolynoe longqiensis; assembly: GCA_030323885.1. Lineage (NCBI taxonomy): Eukaryota > Metazoa > Annelida > Polychaeta > Phyllodocida > Polynoidae > Branchipolynoe > Branchipolynoe longqiensis. The sequence continues at coordinate 24,716,500 of CM059201.1, read as the reverse complement.
GGTAGGTGAAGTGATTTCAACCAAGTTATTACTGCCAAAATAGAGTGGGTGGGTGGGTGGGCATAGTGAGTTCAGATGGAGTAACGTGAAGAGACTGGGTGGGTGGCAGAGTGAGTTCAAATGGGGCAACCCGAATAGACTGGGTGTGTGGCAGAGTGAGTTCAAATAGGGCAACCCGAATAGACTGGGTGTGTGGCAGAGTGAGTTCAAATAGGGCAACACAAATAGACTGGGTGTGTGGCAGAGTGAGTTCAAATAGGGCAACACAAATAGACTGGGTGTGTGGCAGAGTGATTTCAAATAGGGCAACCCGAATAGACTGGGTGTGTGGCAGAGTGAGTTCAAATAAGGCAACCCGAATAGACTGGGTGTGTGGCAGAGTGAGTTCAAATAGGGCAACCCGAATAGACTGGGTGTGTGGCAGAGTGAGTTCAAATAGGGCAACCCGAATAGACTGGGTGTGTGGCAGAGTGAGTTCAAATAGGGCAACGCGGAATAGACTGGGTGGGTGGGCAGAGTGAGTTCAAATAGGGCAACCCAAATAGACTGGGTGGGTGGGCAGAGTGAGTTCAAATGGGTCAACCCGAATAGACTGGGTGGGTGGGCAGAGTGAGTTCAAATAGGGCAACCCGAATAGACTGGGTGTGTGGCAGAGTGAGTTCAAATAGGGCAACCCGAATAGACTGGGTGTGTGGCAGAGTGAGTTCAAATGGGGCAACCCAAATAGACTGGGTCGGTGGGCAGAGTGAGTTCAAATAGTGTAACCCGAATAGACTGGGTGTGTGGCAGAGTGAGTTCAAATAGGGCAACCCGAATAGACTGGGTGGGTGGCAGAGTGAGTTCAAATGGGTCAACCCGAATAGACTGGGTGTGTGGCAGAGTGAGTTCAAATAGGGCAACCCGAATAGACTGGGTGGGTGGGCAGAGTGAGTTCAAATGGGGTAACGTGAATAGACTGGGTGTGTGGCAGAGTGAGTTCAAATGGGGTAACGTGAATAGACTGGGTGGGTGGCAGAGTGAGTTCAAATAGGGTAACGTGAATAGACTGGGTGTGTGGCAGAGTGAGTTCAAATGGGGTAACGTGAATAGACTGGGTGTGTGGCAGAGTGAGTTCAAATGGGGTAACGTGAATAGACTGGGTGTGTGGCAGAGTGAGTTCAAATAGGGCAACCCGAATAGACTGGGTGTGTGGCAGAGTGAGTTCAAATAGGGCAACCCGAATAGACTGGGTGGGTGGGCAGAGTGAGTTCAATGGGCTAGAGGGTGAGTGCGAGTGTTCAAATGGGGTAACGTGAATAGACTGGGTGTGTGGCAGAGTGAGTTCAAATGGGGTAACGTGAATAGACTGGGTGGGTGGCAGAGTGAGTTCAAATAGGGCAACCCGAATAGACTGGGTGTGTGGCAGAGTGAGTTCAAATGGGGTAACGTGAATAGACTGGGTGGGTGGCAGAGTGAGTTCAAATAGGGTAACGTGAATAGACTGGGTGTGTGGCAGAGTGAGTTCAAATGGGGTAACGTGAATAGACTGGGTGGGTGGCAGAGTGAGTTCAAATGGGGTAACGTGAACAGAGTGGGTGAGTGGCAGAGTGAGTTCAAGTAGGGCAACCCGAATAGACTGGGTGGGTGGCAGAGTGAGTTCAAATGGGGTAACGTGAATAGACTGGGTGGGTGGCAGAGTGAGTTCAAATGGGGTAACGTGAACAGAGTGGGTGAGTGCAGAGTGAGTTCAAATGGGGTAACGTGAATAGACTGGGTGTGTGGCAGAGTGAGTTCAAATAGGGCAACCCGAATAGACTGGGTGAGTGGCAGAGTGAGTTCAAATAGGGCAACCCGAATAGACTGGGTGTGTGGCAGAGTGAGTTCAAATAGGGCAACCCGAATAGACTGGGTGGGTGGCAGAGTGAGTTCAAATGGGGCAACGTGAATAGAGTGGGTGGGTGGCAGAGTGAGTTCAAATGGGGCAACCCGAATAGATGGGGTGTGTGGCAGAGTGAGTTCAAATAGGGCAACCCGAATAGACTGGGTGTGTGGCAGAGTGAGTTCAAATAGGGCAACCCGAATAGACTGGGTGGGTGGGCAGAGTGAGTTCAAATGGGGTAACGTGAATACACTGGGTGGGTGGCAGAGTGAGTTCAAATGGGGCAACGTGAATAGAGTGGGTGGGTGGCAGAGTGAGTTCAAATGGGGCAACCCGAATAGATGGGGTGTGTGGCAGAGTGAGTTCAAATAGGGCAACCCGAATAGACTGGGTGTGTGGCAGAGTGAGTTCAAATAGGGCAACCCGAATAGACTGGGTGTGTGGCAGAGTGAGTTCAAATAGGGCAACCCGAATAGACTGGGTGGGTGGCAGAGTGAGTTCAAATGGGGTAATGTGAATACACTGGGTGTGTGGCAGAGTGAGTTCAAATAGGGTAACCCGAATAGACTGGGTGAGTGGCAGAGTGAGTTTTAAATAGGGCAACCCAAATAGACTGGGTGGGTGGCAGAGTGAGTTCAAATAGGGTAACCCGAATAGACTGGGTGAGTGGCAGAGTGAGTTTTAAATAGGGTAACCCAAATAGACTAGGTGAGTGGCAGAGTGAGTTCAAATGGGGTAACGTGAATAGACTAGGTGAGTGGCAGAGTGAGTTCAAATGGGGCAACCCAAATAGACTGGGTGTGTGGCAGAGTGAGTTCAAATAGGGCAACCCGAATAGACTGGGTGTGTAGCAGAGTGAGTTCAAATAGGGCAACCCGAATAGACTGGGTGTGTGGGCAGAGTGAGTTCAAATAGGGCAACCCAAATAGACTGGGTGGTTGGGCAGAGTGAGTTCAAATAGGGCAACCCGAATACACTGGGTGGTTGGGCAGAGTGAGTTCAAATGGGGCAACCCGAATAGACTGGGTGGTTGGGCAGAGTGAGTTCAAATAGGGCAACCCTAATAGACTGGGTGTGTGGCAGAGTGAGTTCAAATGGGGTAACCCGAATAGACTGGGTGGGTGGGCAGAGTGAGTTCAAATGGGTCAACCCGAATAGACTGGGTGTGTGGCAGAGTGAGTTCAAATGGGGTAACCCGAATAGACTGGGTGGGTGGGCAGAGTGAGTTCAAATAGGGCAACCCGAATAGACTGGGTGTGTGGCAGAGTGAGTTCAAATAGGGCAACCCAAATAGACTGGGTGGGTGGCAGAGTGAGTTCAAATGGGGTAACTGGAATAGACTGGGTGGGTGGCAGAGTGAGTTCAAATGGGTCAACCCGAATAGACTGGGTGGGTGGGCAAAGTGAGTTCAAATAGGGCAACCCAAATAAACCGGTGGGTGGTGTGAAGAATGAGGTCATATGCGGTACGCTGAATCGACAAAGTGGAAACTATATTTAGTTAACCTGAGGTAATACAGTGTAACCCCATTAAACCAAGCTCGGTTAAACCAAACGATTCGTTAATCCAAACTTTTTTTCAGCGGCCCGGCAAAATACTACCATTTGTCATATAAAAAAGTTGGTTAAACCAAAGTTGGTTTATCCAAATTATTGCTTAATCCAAGGAAAATTGTCGGACCACTTCCAGTACAGTTAAACCAAACTTTCATGTGGTTATAAGATCATCTGAGACCCCACCAACTTTTTTATATGATAACATGATGAATGGTAGTATTTTGAAGGGACCCTAGAAATTTCTTTGGATTAACCAATCGTTTGATTTAAGTGAGCTTGTTTTAACGGGGTTGTACTGTATGTACATAAAAACAATAATCAAAGTGTCCACATACATTGTATATTACACATGCAATACACGCGTACTCAAAGTCAAAGTCGAAGCCAAAAGTCTACCACAAGAGTTTTATTTAGCTTAGACCCCAGTCACACTACAGCTTGCGACCACTTTGCGACCACCTTAGACCGAAGAACCCACACTCACCCGTGACATCCTTTCTACCAAAACAATGGTTGTCGATGTCTGGGCGTCACTGGTGAGTGTGGGTTCTTTGGTCTAAGGTGGTCGAAAAGTGGTCGCAAGCTGTAGTGTGACTGCGGTATATTAGTAACTGACGTGGAGTTAGTTTGAATCATTCCAATGAACAATTATAATCCATGGCCTACCACCATTATAGCTGGTCACGTTTAATATTAATAGGATAGGGGAAAGGACTGGTTGGCTCAGTGTGAGGATAATGTGACTGAGTGGGATATCAGGTCATGGTGCCGGTGGCCTGGTCTCCCAGTGAGGTAGCACTATAAAGTTGCCATGAGTGCGCACTGTCACAAGTCTGTACCCATCCTGATATGTTGCTAGGACGTAAAACAAGAAACACACAATAGGATACGGTGCTATTTAGTCGGTACACTGGGCATAAATTACTTACAGTACAGGGGTGAATGACAACGTAGTCTAAATACGGGCGAAAATAGCTTTAGTATGGAACAGGAAGTAGAATGCCTGGTTCCAATATCAAATGGATACTTATATTGGCACAGAGTTGGTGAAATGGGAGAGAATGCAAAAAGACAAGATGGCAGCCATAGAACGCCATCGATTTCACTTTTAAATCTGATTAAACTAGATGTTTTATTATATTATATAGTGGGGAAATATGAAGACATATACAACGAATAAATGTTGCTTCTTAGATTGTGAAATTAGGCTATCATTTCATTAACCCGCTTTTTCGACCGTTTTTATATAGGGCTGGTATTCACCTGTGTACTACGAGTATTGGGTGAATCCTTTATCTAGGCATAAATCAGTCTTATTGCAATAACTGCTAACGGAGGATCCAGTATCAATAAACACATGGATGCATCTTAATTAATACACGGATTAATAACTAATACAAACAATACAACCACGTCCTTAAATCTACACTTAGTGACGCACACAAACTCACGTCGGCGAAAATACATTCCACGAGAGATAAATGGACTTTGGAGCGATCTAATAAAGCCTACTAAATTACTGACGACCAACGGGTTGGTTTTTGGACACCCCTGGACATTTCCAGTAGAAAAATCTTCTAATCATTTACCGATCATTTCCATTAAAATATAAATAGAAAATACTGTGAGGATGGCTATAATATATCAGTACAATATGAAAAATGTGTTGTCGTGTGCTAGAATATTGGCGCCGTTTATTCTAAGTTATTTAGCTCAAAGATGGCTGCATTGGTGATTTCACTCGCTCTGTGATTTGATGGTGGTGGCTTCGCAATGCTATTCGTCAGTGCGTTTTATACCAGACGGGATGGCCGAATGAGTTAGAGCGTCCGTCTCCCGTGTTGGTAGATCGTGGGGTCGTGGGTTCGAACCCTGGTCGAGTCAAACCAATGACTTAACAATTGATACTTGTTGCTTCCTAGCATGGCGCTCGGCATTATTAGGGTAGGGCAAGGACTGGTTGGCTCAGTGTCAGGATAATGTGACTGAGTGGGATATCAGGTCATGGTGCTGGTGGCCTGGTCTTCCAGTGGGGTAGAACTATGAAGTCGCCATGAGCATGCACTGTCACAAGTCAGTACCCGTCCTGATATGACCTTAGATGTTGCTAGGACGTAAAACAACAACAAACAAACAGTGCGTTTTGGACGGTGCGACGGTGGCAACGTGCTCCGAGCATTCATTATTAATGGTCGGGTAGTTAATGGTGTTATTTCGTGACTAGCCCGCCAAAGGTCGTCCCCACGTGACTGTTTATCGGGTTTGCGACACCCGAACCCACGCCCCGACCCTCTCAGCACCCCAACATGTGGTTGGGCTTTTAAAATGGACTTTTACTCACTCTGTATTATAGATGTGCATTTATTTGCATCTATTTGCATTTTTATTTGTTTGCATATATTTGCGGATAATCTAAGTTTTTTTTGTTTAAACATTACTTTTTTTGCTGTGTGATTTAAAGAGAGGAAGTAGACAGCGAGTATGCAGTGACGTTTTCGAACCGTGTACAATTTGTGTATCGGCGTCTCTGGGTGTGAACCTTGCTACTGCGCTACTTTGAAATTGAACACGGCTCTAATGGCTCTGTTGGCCGGCAGGGATTCACTCTGGCGCCGCTATTTCAGCAAAGCACCGACACAATAAGATACATCATTTTCAGCGTAAACCTTGCTCGTAATTTTACACGCACACGCAACGCGCATGCGCCTATGGCTGATTGACGTGAGGCGCCGCAGTTATAATGATTAAATGATGCGCGGGTCACTTCATGATGGACCTCCGAGCGGCGGGCCCACTTCCCAACCGTTCGACAACTGATATCCGCCAAGACAACGCGGGTCCAGTAGACGGGGAGGCACGGGCGGTTAGAGCATTCACATCCCATGTAATACCCCTGATTTTCGCATCGATACTGCCCATCCGGCCATTTTATTTATCTTCTTTTTTTTTTTTTGGTCCATTAGTTGTTTAAGCAGGGGAAATTTCAGTCATAGACGACTGGTCTTCCCCATTCCACTGCTGGTTGATAGAAAGCCCGAGCCTACACTTTTACCAACCCAAGGGATTTTTAACCTCCCACACCACATAGACATGGTATGAGAGCAACCGGCCTTTGATGACGCTGTAAGTTATACACAGTGGTGGAAATCCAAATTGGCAGAGCTGGGGGCATGGGGAATCGAACCGCCGACCCTCAGATTAGGAGTCTGACCTAGAAAAAAGTCAGACACTCTAACCACTCCGCCACAGAGAACACCACATTAAAAAAACTACTTGTTGCTGCTCTGCGACGAATGTGCCTCCATATGTTATTATGCCATTAAACCCCTCCAAAAGCCTGTTTGATTGATTGATGACGGGCAATCATGCGTAGTTGGGACTTACTGCACCCCCACCCCCAACCCATCCCTCCCACCCAATGCTTTTGGGTTGTTGATTAGCTGCACCCATGTGTTAGTAGGACGTAAAACCCTCCCTACCAACGCCTCTTCGATTTGTTGGTAAACTGCATCTACTGGTCATGATGGACCCTACTTTGACGGTTCCACACGTCAGGGAGGGTTTTATGTTGGTTATTGCGGTGGGGGGGGGGGGGGAGGGGGCATAGACGGGGGGGTGCGACGGGGGGAGGGCGGGGGGCTGCAACAAAGCGGACACCGCACACAGACGCGACCACGCCATGCGACGCCACAAGCGGACCGGGTTTTACAAGCCGGTGTGGCAGTAAATCGCAAACCCCTGGAAATTGCACACCCCGGGGTTTGCGATTTACTAGGAAATCACAAACCCCCCCTGGAAATCGCAAAACCCCCTGTGTTTTGGGACTGATTCGGGCCAAATCTATTCAATGCGACCATATTTAACAGAATTACATACTCAAATCGTGAAATTTCATTAAATTAACCCTAAATTCGAAGCGTTATTAAGGCTACCGCCGTAACGGCGGAGATATTAGCAGTAGGGTAAAATACGCCGTGATGTGTGCTGCGGCAATGCTATGTCTATGGGGAGCATTTATTTTTGTAAAATAAATAAAAAAACTTTCATCGAATCGATTAAAAATATCTCAATGCGCGATTGAAGAGGAAGATCTGAGGTATTTAATTTAACCTAAGAGCAATTTTATCTGAAAGTATTAAAAACAGAGATAATAGTGAAAGTTGGGATATTCTGAGTGTCAGTGCCAGTGTTAGCCTTACCAGATCATGGTAAGGCTAACACTCAGAATGGGGGGTTTGCGATCTCCAGGGGGGATATGCGATTTCCTAGGAAATCGCAAACCCCCCATGCCCATATATGGCATGGGGGTTTGCGATTTCCTAGGAAATCACAAGTGGGGGTTTGCGATTTACAGGGTTTGCGATTTCCTGCTACACCGGGAATACATGCGTCCCAATCAGGCGGGCACTCCCATCAGATACACGGTATCGTAATGAGTGCGCGCTTGTGGGGCGAATACATTAGAGTTATCTATTATTTAGTACGCGCCGTACAGGCAGCGCAACACAGCGATGATAGTTGGATGAGTATAATAAATCTGGCTTTTTTTTGTTTTTTTGTTTTGGGACATTAGTTATTTAAACAGGGAGAATTTCAGTCGCAGACGACTGGTCTTCCTCATCCCACTGCTCCTTGCCCTATCCTAATAATGCCGAGTCTCTGGCTAGGAAGCGACACATATCAATTTTTAAGTAATTGGTTTGACTCAACCAGGATTCGAACCCACAATCTACCAACACGGGAGCCGGACGCTCTAACTCATTCAGCCAGCCCGTCTGGCTTGTACCTATAAAGTCTAAAGACCCCATCCATCATTTTATTATAAAGCAAGTTTTCCTGCCGACTAGAGGCAGGTGCGTTAATGTGGGAAAGCACGTTGACCCTGCCGAACCGAATTAGGCAGTTTAGCAGCATGCGGGCCATTGTTCATGCCAGTCGGTATGTGTGGCAGCATAATACTGTGAATACGGTGAATACCGTGAATACAATATTCCATAACTCGGGATAGGTAGAGACAATAATGCAATTTGCTCAAATAATATTGGTATAGCAAGTTACACAACATGTTATGTATCCACACCCAGATGAGACTTCAGTGCTACTGGGTTAAATTTTAATTGAAGGACATGTTTTTTTATTGCATCTCATGATATCGGAAACAAGCTGAACTCTGTTCTGGAATTGACCTACCTCGGAAGCACTATATCAAGTGATGGACGCATTGATGGTGAAATACAGAGGAGGATGGCCAAGGCTAGCGCATCTTTTGGCCGACTACGCCAGAGACTCTGGAACAACCACCATGTGTCCATGCGAGTCAAAGGCAAGATCTACCGTGCAAACGTGCTATCCAGCCTACTATACGGAGCCGAGGCCTGGAGAGTGTACAGTTGACAGGGGAAAAAGCTGCAGGCCTTCATGATGCGACATCTCAGTTCAATCATGAGGCTAACCTGGAAGGACAAAGTGACAAATAAGGAAATACTCTATGGAAGATCTTCTGATCAAAAAGAATCTCTTGTGGACTGGTCACCTCATGAGGATGTCATCAGATAGGCTACCAAAGCAGATCCTCTACTCTCAACTGTCTTCTGGTTACAGAAAGAGAGGGCGCCCTCGTCTCCGGTTCAAGGATACCATCAAGAGAAAACTAAAGCTGAGAGACATTAAGACTGACTCATGGACATCACTCTCACAGCAGAGAGCTAAATGGAGAGCGGCAGTCAAGTAATGAAAGCAGTCTTTGTCGCATCGTGACCAACAGCATGATGATGATGATGATGATGATGATATCGATGTATTCAAAGTCTGGCATGAATGTTGTGGACGGAGGTGAAAGCTGAGGCTCAATCGAGAGCTCATTTAAAATCACTACCCCATCCCCACCCCCACCTCACCCCGCTCGAACACAGTCACGTGCACGATATAGCGGACCTGTGTGGTGTACTAATCGCGTGTTTACATTGGGAGTAATTAGTGATGTCGACATGTCATGTGATCGGCGTTCATAATCGACCCACTGAGGACGCCACCTGCAGTGGTGCATCCCTGCAGCAGAGCGCCACCTGCAGGTCTATTTGACAAAGGCATGCTTTCATTATGGACACGAGTTCGTGGGTTCGAATCCTGGTCGAGTCAAACCAATGACTTACAAATTGATACTTGTCACTTCCTAGCCTGGTGCTCGGCATTATTAGGATAGGGCAAGCACTGGTTGGCTCAGTGTCAGGACAATGTGACTGAACGGGATATCAGGTCATGGTGCTGGCATCCTGGTTTCCCAGAGGGGCGGAACTATAAAGTTACCATGAGTGTGTACTGTCACAAGTCGGTACTCATCATGATATGACCTTAGATGTTGCTAGGACGGAAAACAAACAAACAACAAACATTGTGAACACCCATTTTAATCATTTAATTCGACCGAGGTCAGGTATCCAATATTAAAAGTATCAACTGTAATCGATCGAATTGATGTCGCATATTAGAAAACACCAGATAGCTTGGATATTATGATCCAGGCAATCATCACGTCGATGAATACACCACCATTTCAAAAACCAGAGCCCCAGTTAATGGTTGCCGTTTTGTAAGTCATTGGGTTTGACTCAACCAGGTTTCGAACAGAGATCATGTCCATGTTAACTCACTATGGGACTCGTGGTGCTGGGGGGTAGATTTTTTTTGTTATGCAGGCAGTCTGGTCATTGTAAGTTTCGTTGACTGTATATGGGTCAGGATCACGAGAAGAGGCCAATTGGTGGAAGTTGTCGGCATTGAGCATGGATGTCGGCATCGATCGGTATAATTATAATTTAGCATTGACAGAGGTGTTGGAAAGTCTTTAAATTTATCCTGAATGTAAAGGTCGAGAAAATACAAAAACCTGATTTGTTTATAGGATAATTTAATATAAAACAAAGAAATGCACGAGACTTTAAGAATTGCGATGCCAACATCTGTTAAAGTTGTCGGCGTCGATCATTGGATGGCGGCGTCGATAGGTATAATTGCAGCCTCAATACAAAAAAAGGTCGAGAAAATACAACAACCTGATTTGTTTCTAGGATAATTTAATATGAAACAAAGAAATGCACTACACTTTTAAGAATTGCGACGCCGACATCTTCACTTGACCACTGATTGGCCCGTTTTCATGAGGCTGACTCATATCTCATGAGACATTATTACACATGTGTATACGAGGAGACAACACTTAGTTGAAATATATAACATGTTCGCTGTGAAATGACCGGACTGTCCCCAATAAAGGCGCGCGTTTTAACCAGATGCATTAATGCGCCTACATGTATGAAGTGGGGTTCACCTTGTTTTATTTGTCTGAATCAGAAATACCACAAATATGCCCTGCGTGGTGGACATTCCTGCTGAAACCATTCTGGTTTTCAGTTGCCCTCGTGAGTTCCAAACTAGGTACAAGAATAATGCTACTTGTCTCTAAACGGCGTTCATTTCAGTCACTCTCCTGACGCAATTTTAGCCAACAGTATTGTCTATAGCTCCACACAGAACGTGCTTGGAGAGCAGGACCCTGTGTTGTTCTAATGGTCCCCCGTGCGCATCATGGCGCATGCGCGTGCACCTGCGCACAACCAACCGCCTGCAGCTAGCCTCGGGCGTCGCCGCCACTGCGCATGCCCAGTGACTCGTCGGCGACAGACAGGCCCGCCCCCTACCTGTCACCGAACTAACTACCCCTTGTCTGCCATTGGTTTTTACCCAGGGGGCACCGCAATTAGGTGCGCGCTTTGTGCGCGCGCGTTTACGCGGCGCGCATGCGCTGCTTTTGCCGACAATATTTCATCCTGGAAGGTATTTAAGGTGATGAGAGGGGTCAGGTTCTCGTCGACTCAAGGTCTGCATGGATGTGGGTGGCTGGAACAATGATGCCAAATGACAGGGCTGGTGGAGAATAATGGAGGCTGTCTGACGATTGTGTTTGTGTAGGCGCGATTAAGAATAAAAGAAAAGTATCTGCGAGAGATGGCTGACGATAACTGTGTGTGTCGGTTACTAATTATTATCTCCATACAAAAAAAAACATGTATTATTTTATAGCTATAGTTTGAGTGTTAGACTGCACTTGTGCAATATCTCCTATCTAAGCTATATATTACGATGGAAACTATGATGCATACACAACCAGCGTGAATCTAATGTTACGCTGATTTAAGAGCTTTATTTAAAGCTGCGTAGTGCGATGAAGCATACAATTTTCAAAACCAAAACAAGTATCTAGATTTGATTCCACATATCTAATTTAGATACTGTCATGGGGGTGATGAAAATGGGAAATACTGCGCCAAGAGCGGGACTCGAACCCACATCTCTTTGCATTCCGGGCCAGTGTGCTAACCATTACACCACCTAGGCTTCCTGATATCAACACACTCCCCACGCCTACCTGTCTATGTGGTTACTTGCCTGAGAGGTCAGTGCAGACCACTACACTCGTCCCCCTGGAATTGTAAGTCTTGTAATGCTTACAATTACATACATACAGGCAATGCACCAACACATACATACACAGGGTAGGTTCAACAACCATACAGCGCAAAGCTTGTACAGGATCCTGATCACGGCACCAGTGTCATGGGGGTGATGAAAATGGGAAATACTGAGCCTAGAGCGGGACTCGAACCCACATCTCTTTGCATTCCGGGCCAGTGTGCTAACCATTATACCACCTAGGCTCCCTGATATCAACACACTCCCCACGCCTACCTGTCTATGTGGTTACTTGCCTGAGAGGTCAGTGCAGACCACTACAATACTAAATCATTATTAAGCATTTGTCCCTACATGGAATGGAATACTGAGTTAATTTATTAGAACCTTTTACTGCAGAAGCCTATGAGTTTTGGCGTGCTTACCAAAACTAATTTGACATGGTTACACTGATTGCCATTTAAAATATGTTACATAAATCTAAAGTAAGGTAGATTATACCAATCAATTTAATATATTGTAGTGCACTGACCTCTCAGGCAAGGAGCCGCATAGACAGGTAGGCATGGGTAGTATGGTGATATCAGGGAGCCTAGATGATGTAACGGTTAGCACACTGGCCCGGAATGCAAAGAGATGTGGGTTCGAGTCCTGCTCTAGGCGCAATATTTCCCATTTTCATCGCCCCCTTGACAATATTTATCTCAGAAAAATAACAGAAAACTCAAAAATCTAGAGCCGTGTTCACACGGGCAAAATGTGAGGCGAATCAGACAAATCGAATCAGGTGAGGCGAATTAGCCGCCTGTTCACACGGGCACTGCGTGAGGCGGAAGTGGATATCTGCGCATGAGCAAGTCCAGTGTGACCAGCGCCAGTCTTCGATTAGGCAAGGTCACCACTAGAGAGTGCGTTCGACCTAGATATGTATTTAATGATTCGTATTGGTTTGGAACGGTCAAAACTTCTGCTGGGCAGTGAAACCCTAAAAATAAATCATGAAAAAAATATCTGTGCATAGATAGCGGTTTCATTAATTAAATTATATAATATGCGCTTTTGATCGACCGGGAAGTCAACAAACTAAGGTCTCGACTGCGCATGCGCTCTACGTCCTTAATCCGCATAAAGTAAGTCAGTTGCGTTCACACGGGCGATATAAACCGATTAAGATAATTCGATTCATATAAACCACCGAGAGAGGTGGTTTATAGCATCCGATTTATATGAATCGGATTAGCCCTAAACCGACTCAGACGCGCGTTCACATGCCAAATCTGAGCCGAACTAGGCAAATCGATTTATATGATTCGAATTAACTGCCCCGTGTGACTGTGCAACTTTAATTCACGGCTTTTATTCGTGTATTTACCATGTATTTCTTCTTTTTAAGCGCCTCCTGGCGTTGAATATATATTGTTGGTTGATTTAGATTTAAAGTTTTTTCTTTTTGTTTGACCTAAATAATAGGATTTGTTTTATATGACAGACACTGATGGTTACAAAGAGGTGGGGATAATAGAGAAAAACTGTATACATGTGTATAAATGAAGTGGTCAGAATGCGTCGTGTGGCATAGGGGCACATTTATATTTGTTTGTTTGTTGTTGTTTTACGTCCTAGCAACATCTAAGGTCATATCAGGACGGGTACCGACTTGTGACAGTGCGCACTCATGGCGACTTTATAGTGCTGTCCCACTGGGAAACCAGGCCGCCGGCACCATGGCCTGATATCCCACTCAGTCACATTATCCTGACACTGAGCACACCAGTCCTTGCCCTATCCTAATAATGCCGAGCGCCTGGCTAGGACGCGACAAGTATCAATTTTAAAGTCATTGGTTTGACTCGACCGGGACTCGAACCCACGACCCCACGATCTACCAGCACGGGAGACGGACGCTCCAACCCACTCGGCCACCCCGCCTGGTGGCACATTTATAAGCCTGCAGTGGTGATTACACTGTGACAGCCTGCCGTGACCGCACCGTGACCGCACCGTGACGACAGTATGTCTAACGATTTAAAAACTACCGTCCACAAAATCGTCATCGATATGCGGGCATACCCTCTGAAATATAGACACGAAACACTGACAAGAAAACAAATTCCTCGTGATTATAAAATATAAGGCAGCATTATTCTGTTGTTATTTCAGTGCTTACCTTGTTGAGATCGGTCATTTCCATTGCTTAAATAAGCAGTTCGGTGCGTTACCACTCATTCCCGTATGTGTACCGGGAGACACCATATGGCACACCTGTGCTAATACCCTCAGGTACCGCCAGGTGGCTACCCAGTCGCCAGGATGGTTTATGGTTGTCGTAAAGCTGGAGAAACAAGTGAGTCAGCGCCGTTCTAAAGGGGCTGTCACATTACGACGCATCGCGCCAACGTACGCCGACGTATGTGATTTTTGGCCGCTATGTCGGGATAAGTCGTTATGCGTTACGCGTGGATTAGGTGCTCATTGGTATACGTCGACGTTCATCAAGATACGGCATCACGCGTCAGGGGTTCGGCAAAGTTTTGTGCATGCACAAAACTTTCAACGTTTGACAATGTTTGACAATGTTGGACAACCTGTGGATTTCAAGTCAGTTATACGCTATGTACATGTTTGGCGTACATCGATGTACATTAGATGTATGTTAGACAAATGTTGTTCACTACGTTGCACTACGTTGGCGTAAGTTATGGGCAGTGGCAACGTACAGTCCGCATACTCACAATGTATGGATAACTTACGTCTAACGTATGTCTAATGTATGTTTAGCATTTCTCCACCGTGTCTTGACATATGTAATGTATGAGGTGTAGTTCTGGCGATCAAATAACAGATATAACATTCACCGGCATTCTGCGAATGTACCCTGAGCGTAATTCGAGCGTTTTTCGCTGGGAGGTACATTAGCCATACGTTGGCCATACGCTATGTATATGGTATGTGTACGTCCAACTTTGCCCCCCACGCCAAAAATTCTCGACGTAAAAAATTGATTTAACACGTTGGCCGCATGCTTGCGAGATGCGTCATAATGTGACAGGGCCTTAACGTTCCAGAATACTTCTGACGTGGGTTATCAACAAATCGCCATTGATTCGTACTGCAAACAAATTATGGAAGATAAGCGAGGCAGTATTAACATATTAGTTCCATCGCTGAATCATGTCTCCTATAAGTATAACTCAACAGATATGTTGGATTCTCTTGATATATCAACAGCCTTTGTAATTTATCTAATACGATTGTTTATAGCCATCCTGCCATGAATCAGGGTCATAGCTAGACCTTTAACGATGTGTACTCCTAATTTCGGCAGGGGGTTTAGGGGGCCGCTTAAGCTTAAGCTGGCGGATTTTACACATTTTAGACTTGAGTTTTCGACACTCCAGACTACTACATGTCTCCTCTCTCTCTCTCTCTCTCTCTCTCTCTCTCTCTCTCTCTCTCTCTCTGTCTCTCTCTTTATCATTTTTTAATTTAATTTTGTTTTGACAAAACGATGTGGACGTTTTGGCATACACACGTGAGCCTAGCTACGCCCCTGTGAATGTTATGTTGATTCGGAAACAAAGCAGTACGCTTGCCACTCAAAAACTGGATTGACAAAACCACAACGATGTCCTTTATGTTTTTGACATGCAACCATTTGATGCCCTTTGTCAACCTCTCTCTTCGTGTCCTGTTTAATAGCTGGCTGAATCGCTATCGATAACTGACGTGGATAATAAAGATGTAGATTTCCAATTACCGTCAGCTCAATTATCGTCGTTTTCTGCTCATTGAAATTGTAATAATTCTTTTCGCCAAACATCGACAAAATTACTCTCTTCATTAAGAAAACAAACACAAAAAGACGCCAGACATTCTCGTTAAGCGTCGTCTTCTGCCAACTTGCTGGCAGCAGACGACATTTAGGAGTGCTCGTCTGGTACAAGTGGAGTTGGGGAAACAGTAGATAAAAGATTCACCCCGTCGTTCCGGTACAACCCATTAGAAAAGCTGGCGAAGAATTTTGACATGCTGGGTTAATTAACTGGGCTGGTAAATTCTTAATTTAAGAAGCACAATATATTCTTTATGTACGTCTTCATATTTACCCGATACTTTTGAGTTGGAAAATATAATAAAACATACTTTAATGCAATTTAAAAGTGAAATCGACGGCGTTCTCTGGCTGCCATCTTGTCTTTTTGCATTCTCTCCCATTTCACCAACTCTGTGTTGATATAAGTAACCATTTGACACTGGTGCCAGGCATTCTACTTCCCGTTCCATACTAAAGCTATTTTCGCCCGTATTTAGACTACGTTTTCGTTCATCCCTGTACTGTATGTATGGGGTAAATCTTGTATCTAGGGAAACAGGAGCTGCATCTGGAGTGCAGAAGTTAAATCGGAGTTGAGATGCTCCAGGGTCTGCACCAGTACCTGATGGTTTATCATCCAACATTCCCAGATACTAACAATAACATGTGACACTCTGAGAATGCCTGCCCTTCTTGAGATAACCAGTTCACTGTTTATAGAAAATGTAAATCTCTCAAGCGGCCTGTGCTGCCGGTGGAGCTGTATAAAACCAATAGCACGAGTAAACTGTATCTGCTATTTTGGATTAATCTAAAATGAATTCAATATATTCAGGATATTAACTTTGCCTCCAAATAGTTACTCATTTTAATCTCAATCCTTCCTGTTACTGTTAGAGGAATGAATCAATGAATGCGTGAATGAATCACTGAATGAATGAATGCAGCCAGCGTCCTCCTGTGGGAAAGCATAAAATGCAGGAGGCCTTTTTGAGTTCACAAATTTGCAGTGTGTAAGAGGTTCGATATGTAAAATATAATTTATTATATATATATAAAGAGGCGGGGTTTACCTACCTTATTTATTATTTATTTATTTATTTATTTTATTATTATTTCTTCGCATATATTTGCTCCGTGGCTGCTTTTGCCTCGCTGCTACTCCGCCATTGCTGCTCGCAGGTCACTTGCTCTGCCGCCGTACCTTGTATCGCATGCATTTTTAGCTTTCATTGGTAGGGCTATTTTCTTTTGCCCGGCCATGGGCCTTTCCTTGCAAAATAAAAGACTGGAAGGTTCCCACCCACTCCTCGTTTGCGCTCCTTCCTCTCCCTCCACCATAGCCAGTTTTATATGTATAATTCGACCAAATCGTCTCCAATATTAGACTTGGCATATAGGGTATTCCTTTTCATTAATGCTTTAAAATAGTTCTTTATAGTGTGCATATAAAGGTAAGATCTACCGCGCAATCGTGCTATCCACCCTACTATACGGAGCCGAGGCCTGGACAGCGTACAGACAGCAGGTGAAAAAGCTGCATGCCTTCATGATGCGACATCTGCGTTCAATCATGAGGCTAACCTGGAAGGACAAAGTGACGAATAAGGAAATACTCGAACGGATGGGGCTGCCCTCTATGGAAGATCTTTTGATCAAAAAGAATCTCCGGTGGACTGGACACCTCATGAGGATGTCATCAGACAGGCTACCAAAGCAGATCCTCTATTCTCAACTGTCTTTTGGCTACAGAAAGAGAGGGCGCCCCCGTCTCCGGTTCAAAGATACCATCAAGAGAAACCTGAAGCTGAGAGACATTAAGACCGACTCATGGACACAACTCTCACAGCAGAGAGCTAAATGGAGAGCGGCAGTCAAGTAATGAAAGCAGTCTTTGTCGCATCGCGACCGACAGCATGATGATGATGATGATAGTGCATATATGCGCACAGAAAGGGCACAGAGAGCGTCACCTATATCCGTCCATGACTGACTAGTCAAGTTGCTTTTGGGGTGGTTCGTAACCTTACGATGGTTACCGGCTGCAGAACTGCAGCAATATAGAAAGGCCCCGATATATTGGTCCAATCTTTGGTTGAAGATTAATCTTCAGGTGGGACGGTTGTAGAAGCTGGGGATGTCTTTATAACATTCAAAACGGCGAAGCGTTGGGGCGGCCCCGAATCAATCCTGTCTGGCGTAGCCGAGCACTCGTATCCAGTAACAGCAGCAAGGGTTCAGGAGGAAGGGACGGGTAAATGTGGGTCCAGCAGGTTCCAGCAACAAAAACAAAGCGAGAGAAATGATAAGGTACAGGGCCCCATCCAAGCAAACAACTCCCTTGATCAGGGGGAGAAGAAGTAAGCCCAGGAGAAAGAAAAGGGGTAAAGTATAGGAAAGAGAAATGAGGAGAGTTGAGTCAAAGGACCATGTCTATTTGCTCTATGGTGACCAGCCGGCGAGCCAAAGACTCGGACAGAGTAAGAGTAGAAACTGAAATGCTGGCGGGCTCCCCCTCCTGGAACTCTTTTCAGACATTATCAAGGAGGAACATGGCCAGCAGAGAGGAGATAGAGAGAGGTGTGGACAAAGTGCGGTCCGGATAGCAAGTGTCTGTAGTCAAGTCAAGTTTGCCCGCCTTACATTTAGGCTGTTGCCCGCTTAGCTTATAGTGCCGCGTTAATTCGGTAGCAGACGACAGGTTTACAGCTTTATGGGGCACTTATCTGAGCAGTTGTTCATGTCGGAGCCGCGCCGACGACAGCAGAGCCAGTGTCGAAAAGCCGAGAGACCGAGACCTCCCGAGGCGATGGCCGACATCCGCTTGTTGAATCGACTTCCGGTTGAACCGATATGCAAATGTGCAGATTATAGCTCGATGATCTACCTCAGTCTGTCGTGTCGTAAATTGAGGCTCAAACAAGGTATGGTGTGTGTGTGTGTGGGCGGGTATGTGGGTAGGAAAGAAGGGGAGGCGTTGCCTTGCCTTAGTGCCTCCCCCCCCCCCCAACCCCTGTGTAGTTTTGTTGTCATGTTTACGTTTGCATTGTTTTTGGGGTACTGGCAATGGGAAGGGAGAGGGAGGGGGGGGGGGTATGTGTCCGGGTGATTTGTGAGCATCGGAGTTGTCGCAAAAGCCATTAAATGCCCACCATCCACCGAGTGTGGTGATCATCTGTAGTTAGCAGTGAGGTGATAGACACCCCGAGGATATTCCCGATATTTGATCAATTCCATTGACTTGATGGGCTTAAATTGATTGCCGATATATACATAGTTTCTAATAGTCTGTCGATCATTGGAGTTTGCAATATTGTTTGAGTCTTCGTATGTACTTTTCTTAGCACTGCTAAGTATACTTGTAATATGAGATTGTCTCAAAAGGTGTTAAGCAATATGGGACAAAACTTTGTCCATTGTAACGATCAACATACTATCTGCTTATGCATTTGCTCAGGATAAACTGATTTGTTTTTTTAGATGGTGTTTGATAACCCAATAGAATACATATTGATTTGAAGCAAATGTTCTTGTGTTTTCAGTGTAACCATTTCTGTGCTGTTTACAATGGACAAAAAAAAAAGTTAGCACCCTTTGAGACAGGCTCATATGTCCACTTGCAAGGAGGGAAATGCACCCGTCAGGATTCAGTTTGGGAGATCTTTTTAATATGAGCCTGTCTCAAAAGGTTTTGTGTCCATTGTAACGATTGACACAAAACAACACAGAAACGGTTACACTGAAAACACAAGGACATTTGCTTCAAATCAATATGTATTCTATTGGGATTAATGAACACCCTGTAAAAAAAGTAATCAGTTTATCCTGACAAATGCATAAGCAGATAGTATGTTGATCATTACAATGGACATGTTGATTGTTACAATGGACAAAGTTTTGTCCCATATTGCTTAGCACCTTTTGAGACAGTCTCATATATATTTGTTCAACAACAGGCTTGCTTTCATAGTAACTTGCTGCGAAGATGATTCTTGAGTTGGGCCATACGCTTTCCGAAAGAGGGTGATTTTGGCGGTAAGTTCTGGTGCTGGTGTTGTAGGGTGGCACTCCACGGGCATCACTGGCCGGCTTGTCCAATAACTGACAGAAGGTGGTGGGAGTCATGGGGTTGATGCCGTGTGTGTGCATCGTCTGTTATGGTGGTGGTGATTTGCTGTTTAGCAATTCCTCCATAAAGTACCCACAATGCACGGATTATGAGCCAATGCCTGAGGCATGAGAGGCACGGCGGTTACTGTTGGCGATAATGAGCGGCTGAGATGAGCGTTTGTGCATCTGCTACGGGTGTATGTGCGACCAGAAATGGATCACGTGAGACATGAGCCCTTATACAGTATAACCCCGTTAAACCAAATTTGAAGGGACCCTAGAAATTTGTTTGGGTTAACCGATCATTGGTTTAACCGAGCTTTGACTTTGACTTGGCTTTGGCAAAAACGGGGGTGCATTATGAATGTACAATGTATGTTGACACTATGATTATTGTTTTTTATGTATATACAGTTTAACCCCATTAAAACAACCTCGGTTAAATCAAACGATTGGTTAATCCAAACTTTTTTCGGCGACCTGGCAAAATACTACCATTTATCATATAAAAAAGTCTCAGATGACCTTAAAACCACATGAAAGTTTGGTTTAACTGTACCGAAAGTGGCCTGGGGTCGACAATTTTGTTTGGATTAACCAATACTTTGGATTAACCGACTTTGGTTTAACCAACTCTTTTTATATGATAAATGGTAGTATTTTGCCGGGCCGCCGAAAAAAAGTTAGGATTAACCGATCGTTTGGTTTAACCGAGCTTGGTTTAACGGGGTTCTGTATGAAGTATATGACAAGTATGGATGCCTCGACGTGTAGTGAATATTAGTAGTCCTTGTTCAGCCAGCCTTGTGATTAGTGCTCATGTTAGTGACTGACATTGCGATATCCACATAGTGATATGGCGAGTGGACAGTGGTCGAGTGAGTACAGCGTTTGATTCCCATGCGAGAGGTTGTAGGATTAATCTCCGACTGAGTCAATCACAAATCAAAGCGTTCTAAAAGTGATTGTTGTCACTACCGTGCCTGGTGCTTACCATTACTAGGATATGACAAATGTTGCTTGGCTCAGTTGGAGGATAATGTGACTGAGTAGGATATTGGTGGTCCGATAATCCAATGGGAGTCGCCACGTGTGCGTGCACTATCACCAGTTGGATCCGATTCAACCAAATTTAAACCAAAACCAAAACCAAACCATTTTCATTTAGTTCTTCGCGAATCTGGCTATTGCTGCCGGGTCGGCGTTAAACCTGAATGGCAGAGCATCATGCTTAATTATCCCGGTGTAACTGTAAGCTGTAGATGTAGCTGGGGTGTCCTCATGCGCTCGGGACGTGCTGCCATCTCATATAATGTAGAATGTGCGCCCCCTGACACACAGACACACAGACACACACACATACACACACAGACACAGACACACACACAGACACAGACACACACTCTTGCTCTAGCTCTCGCACTCGCACACGCGCACGCACACACACACGCACACACACGCACACACACTCGCATATACTCACACCCACACGTGCGCGGACACGCTGTTGGGACAGTCGCATTTGCTGCATGGTTCTTATCCGTCGGATGATCGAGCATAGTACATGCCAAACCCTACTTTGTAGCCTGATAGGGGCGGCCATAGACGTACCACCAGCCCACCTATCCGCCCGCCTGCCCGCCACACAGCCGTTTATGATAGCATCTCTGTGCCAAGTTAAGGGGCTGTCACATTACGATGCATTGTGCAAACGTGTGCCTACATAAGTGATTTGTGGCCGCTACTTCGGGATACATTGTAATGCGTTAAGCGTTTGTTAGGCGTTATGCGTTCGATATACATACATCGATGTATGTTGACATACGTGGATGCACATTGGGGGGTCACGAAAGTTTTGTGCATGTAAAAAACTTTCGACGTACAACAATTTATGGGTGTTACGCCGGTCATACGTTATGTATACGTTAGGCAAAAGTTGATGTATGTTAGACGTATGTTATTCACTATGTTGCACTACGTTGACCTATGTTACAGACAGTGGGAATATACAGTCTGCGTCCTGACAATGTATGGATAACGTACGGCTAACATACGTATAGCGTTTCTCCACCGTGTCTTGACGTATGTAATGTATGAGGCGTAGTTCTGGCGATCATTTTATGCATTCGCCATGCGCTTGCGAGATGCGTCGTCGTGTGACAGCCCTTTTAACCCTACATAACCAGATTTGCACAGCACATTCTGTTTGATGGGAATACTTCAAAGGCCAGTTGGTCAGCATCCCACCAAACACACCTTTGGCCGATACACAAATACACTGGCATAGTTTGAAGCATGCGCACAAAATATCGCCCACATAATAGCAGCACACATTTATAAGATGTAACATTGATTCACTAATACCCAAAGAAAGAAAACACCAAACAGATGCCATAATTAGATGATGAAGGGATGCATGCATTCAATTGTTATCTTCACATCTCATACAGAAGGAGCCTCACGCTGAAGCCGACTTATCAGTTACATGACCCGACGTCAAGAAAACTTGAAGTGCCTGAGAACACAGGGTGTATTTCCAGAGCATAGGATGGAGAAGTTTTTAAATTTCAGATAAGGCACACACATCTGCATACAGAGAAAGAGGAGGGTAGTCAAAAGTTAGCCGTATATGCTACCGAACACATGCAAAAGAACAACGGCCCATTCTTGAAAATACCATCGCTATTATTGGTACCAGGCAACTGACCATCCATGTCGAATATCCATGACTGCCAAATGTCCTGACCAGACGGGATGGCCGAATGAGTTAGAGCGTCCGTCTCCCGTGTTGGTAGATCGTGGTCGAGTGAAACCAATGACTTAAAAATGTATACTTGTTGCTTCCTATCGTGGTGCTCTGCATTATTAGGATAGGGCAAGGACTGGTTGGCTCAGTGTCAGGATAATGTGACTGAGTGGGATATCAGGTCATGATGGTGCTGGCGGCCTGGTCTGCCAGTGGGGCAGCACTATAAAGTCGCCATGAGTGCGCACTGTCGCAAGTCGGTACCCATCCTGATATGACCTTAGATGTTGCTAGTACGTAAAACAACAACAAACAAACAAAGCCAAATGTTCTAATAGTAATAGCTCTACTTTTATTTGAGCTGGTATTTCTTTACCAAATATTCTGCGGTGCATCTTTCAGCACGTTTATCACACACAGCACAATGCTAACTGCTGTCTTGTCTTCGCTTCTTGAACATGTTTAATATAAACTAAGGTTTAGAAGACAGTGTGTGGGTGTTATCTATTTAGATGAGCTACAGGTTCAAAACTCAAATATCTCTGCGCCAAGTGGGAACAAGGATATATAGATCTGTTAATTTCTGATATATTGGGATAAAGAAGAATAATTATTTTAAATGATTACATGGTTAATTCTTAAAAACTGACTATGCACACTGACCAAAAGGGATGGCCGAATGAGTTAGAGCGTCCGTCTCCCATGCTGGTAGATTGTGGGTTTGTGGGTATGAAACCTGGTCGAGTCAAACCAATGACTTAAAAATTGATACTTGTTGCTTCCTAGCCTGGCGCTCGGAATTATTAGGATAGGGCAAGGACTGGTTGGCTCAGTGTCGGGATAATGTGACCTGAGTGGGATATTGGGTCATGGTGCTGGTGGCCTGGTTTCCCAGTGGAACAGCACTATAAAGTTGCCATGAGTGTGCACTGTCACAAGTCAGTACCCGTCCTGATATGACCTTAGATGTTGCTAGGACGTAAAACAACAAACAAACAAAGACTATGCACACTACTATATAATGAGACTGTCTCAAAAGGTGCTAAGCAATATGGGACAAAGCTTTGTCCATTGTAACGATGAACATATTGTCTGCTTATACATATTGATTTGAAGCAAATGTCCTTGTGTTTTCAGTGTAACCGTTTCTGTGCTGTTTTGTGTCAATCGTTACAATGGACACAAAAAAAAGAGTTATCACCTTTTGAGACAGGCTCATATATCATTTGAGGAACAGTATATCATTATGCCAGTGACATATCTTTGCACGTGTTGCATGTGCCTTTATATATTACCCACATACCACTGGTGAATGGTGATACCTTATGTAATGTGCTATCATAGTTTCGAGGCACATGGACAGTGTACAGGTGACAGGTGAAAAAGCTTCATGCCTTCATGATGCGACATCTGCATTCAACCATGAGGCTAACCTGGAAGGACAAAGTGACAAATAAGGAAATACTCGAACGGACAGGGCTGCCCTCTATGGAAGATCTTCTGATCAAAAAGAATCTCCAGTGGACTGGACACCTCATGAGGATGTCATCAGACAGGATACCAAAGCAGATCCTCTACTCTCAACTGTCTTCTGGTTACCGAAAGAGCGGGCACCCTCATCTCCGGTTCAAGGATACCATCAAGAGAAACTTGAAGCTGAGAGACATTAAGACAGACTCATGGACATCACTCTCACAGCAGAGAGCTAAATGGAGAGCGGAGGTCAAGTAATGAAAGCAGTCTTTCTCGCATCGCGACCGACAGCATGATGATGATGATGATATTTTCGTGTACTGACTAGTATGGGTTATTCATTTCTTGTATACCCACTTTACCACCATCCTTTTAGTGCATTGCATTGCACTGAGAACAAACAGTGTTACCATGAAGTAATTGCTCTACTTTTATGTGATGTCAGAAACAACGGCCATATTCAGCATGACGAATGAGTCAAGTTCATTTCACAAGTTGAGTGTTTGAATCCAATCACACACACACACACACCCATACATCTAACATTTAAGAAGCATTTAAAATCTCATGTGCATACCTTTCTATGTATGAACTAACAACTTTCACAATTTCTCTTCCAGGTGAGTTTCTCTACTTTGACATCCGCTGTGTGAGTCCCTTTAACTAATAGTGAGCTACTTCAACGGGTCATCTTGGAGAGTCAACTTGGACGTGTAAGTGTAAGTACACTCAGCTTCCGCAACATGGAGAGAAGTGGGTCATCAACAGATAAGTCTTGTTGTGAGAAGCCAAAGACCCTATAATACTAAGACGGCTCACTCAGCCTGTACTGTGTAATCAAAATCAAACCCACCAGTTTAGTGCGCTGGCCTTTCTCTTGGATAAACAGTTGCTATATTATATGTATAAATGTATATATGAATGTGACAGATGTGTGATGATGGCGATGATGATTCTGATTCTGATGACGATGTGTATTTGTTCATAGCAATTTTATATTGATGCGTATTCATACTTACCTGTCTCATGTATAATATAATTGTATGTGTTTACATGTGAAACACCAACCAGCAGCTGGGCTGATCAAACCCACCACAAGGTGGCACTGCAAAATTGACATTACCATGGGAGAGATAGGGAGTGAGCTGTCTTAGTATTATAGGGTCTTTGGAGTAGCTCAGTGATGTGGAGGATTCCTCCCTGTGATGGATAGGGAAGGGAACCTGCGCTTAGAACTGACTCTCAATAACTTAGCAGTTCGGGTCAGATCCGCGTAAAACCACGTACAAAGAGCCGAGCCTCAGGACTCATCAAGTACATTACAATGTACATTATGTACAAACAGAAAGGTTGTTTCATGAACATAAATAACAGATAAGTGTAATGTCAAAAGGAAGGTAGCATGCTCATAATGACAAGAAGATGGCATGGTTATCCCCAGAAGATACTCGTGTGATTATAGCAAGAAATGTATTGCTTTCATAATACGAGGAAGGTAATGGAATCATAATAACACTAGAATATCGTTATCACAACAAAGTATCTGTATCTTGTCAAACCAATGATGTACAAAAAATGTATACTTGTCGCTTCCTAGCCTTGCGCTCGGCATTAATAGGATAGGACAAGGACTGGTCGGCTCAGTGTCAGCATCATGTGAATGAGTGGGATATCAGGTCAAGGTGCTGGCGGCCTGATCTTCCAGTGGGGCAGAACTATAAAGTCGCCATGAGTGTGCACTGTCACAATTCGGTACCTTAGATGATATGACCTTAGATGTTGCTAGGATGTAAGACAACAACAAACTCTTGAAAATGGCAGAAATCAACATATCAGATTCCCCCCTTAGTATATTTATAAACTGCTATGCTCGCCATTATATTCTCGCAGCTGTTTTTTTGTTGGTTAAAAAGACAGTTATAATTATGAACCAACTAAGAAGCATTATTGATCAACTTCACTCTTTTTTTCTTTCGGAGACACAAATAATATCCCATCTATTTAGGGTTGCGCACAAGTCTACTGACCTGTTGACAGACTTACTCAGAGACCGCGGCTGGCTATCAGGACCTGAGCACACACATATGGCAGACTGCTGGTGCCTCTGTACCCGCCACTAGGCAACAGTAACAATAGGCTTTGAGCACAGCTGCCTTCCCTAGTAACTGCTGAGCGCCCTGGATTCAGTGCCACAGACATGAACCAGGCGCCTGGGAATCTCTATGCACCACCCCACTAAGCTACAGATCTATACCTGCAAGAAACTGTGCCACAACGCTAAAACTGTATCCATGCTAAATGTGGTTTGTTGCGGTAGTGATTTCCGAAAATTGGATGTTTTCAATGAAAGTCATCTCTCTTCTCCAAGCACATACAGAAATAGATATATAGACAGTCATACAGACAGACAGTCATACAGATGTACAGACATAGACATACATACAGACATACAGGCATACAGGCATACAGGCATACAGGCATACAGACATACAGAAATACAGACATACAGATATACAGACATACATACATACACACATACATATATACAGACATACATACATACAGACATACATACATACTTACAGACATACATACATACATACAGACATACAGACATACAGACATACATACATACAGACATACAGACATACCGACAGACAGACAGACAGACATACAGACATGCATGCATACAGACATACATACATACATACATACTTACATACATACATGCATACATACTTACAGACATACATACATACATACATACAGACATACATACATACAGACATACAGACATACATACATACAGACATACAGACAGACAGACAGACAGAGACAGCCATATCCAGCCATATCCAGATATACACTTGTAAATAGAAATAGAAAGAATTGTCGTCTGTACAACACACATTCCGTCTGTTACAAGTAGGTTGTGATTACAAACGATAGACCTGCTGCTTATGGAGGCAGCCGGACGCAGTGGCCTAATCGGTGGAGTGCAGGCTTCCCGTGTGGAAGGTCAGATACCGAATCCCCGCCGAGTCAAACCAATGAAATGTTAAATTGATACCTGTCACTACCTAGCCTGGCGCTCAGCATTACTAGGATAGGGCAAGGACTGGCTAGCTCATTATCACACTAATGTGACTGAGTGGGATATTACTGGGTCATGGTGCCAATGGCTTGATCTCCCAGTGGGACAGCACTATAAAGTTGCCATGAGTGTGCACTATCACAAGTCGGTACCCGTCCTGGTGTGACCATAGGTGTAAACAAACAAGCAAGCTTGTGGCGGGAACAAATTCAAACTATCAGATGAGCACTGGCGACTTTAGCTCGGCTTTCCACGACCCGGTCTTCATTAGCTCATTGTAAGAACATTTCCAATCGAGCTGACGTTTTCCACAACCTACTTTGTGCCTTTGATCAACTCTTCTACCCGTCCTCCTTACGCCTACTTATTTACTTGCTTACCTCCAGACATAGACATTCTATACAGTTGTTCGGTTTCAGCCCGGGCGGACTGAAATAACGACTTGCCATGCGATCAGGAGGAACTCCTGTTCACAGATTACTGACGCATTCTGCGAGTTTCCAGCCACCATTTATACCTACTACTCACATCGATTTCCACCTCAGTTGCAATTATCCCCCTATCAAACTATAATATTGTTCGCAGGATAGTTTTGCTCCCTCCCCCACCTCTTCCCATACCTATTAAAATAAAGCCCGTTCTGATATGACCTTAGATGTCGCTAGGACGTAAAACAACGATAAACAAAAATAACACGATTAATATAAAACTGCATGGATTGCAATCATATACCGGTATAATATTACCTCACATGTACATCCTTCTATCGGTCCTGACATGACCTTAAATTTTGCTAGGACGTAAAACAACAAACAAACAAACATCCTTCTATGATCATAATCTTGGTGGCTGGACTGGACTGGGGAGTACATTATTGTTCAGTAACAGTAGTTTTATAACAGTACATTATTTCCGTCCGGCAGGTCCATTCCGGTATAATATTGCCAAGGGCCGGACGTCAGTGGCGCTGTTTTATACCAGTCCACCTGCACTGGCGCATTTTAATGTCGTCGTCGGCCTTCTCCGTCTGCCCCGTGTTTTTGTTTGCTCGTTTGCTTTGTGTGTTCTTTTTGCGATCGGAGTTATTGGTTAATTTATGCCGTGTTTCACCCGCCTGTAGGGTTCGCAGTAGTTATCGCATTGTTCTAACCCCATCATCCTGTAGGGGTTGCAGTAGTTGTCGCATTGTTCTAACCCCATCATCCTGTAGGGATTGCAGTAGTTGTCGCATTGTTCTAACCCCATCATCCTGTAGGGATTGCAGTAGTTGTCGCATTGTTCTAACCCCATCATCCTGTAGGGTTCACAGTAGTTGTCGCATTGTTCTAACCCCATTGTCCTGTAGGGTTCGCAGTCGTTGTCGCATTGTTCTAACCCCATCATCCTGTAGGGGTTGCAGTAGTTGTCGCATTGTTCTAACTCAGTCGTCTTGTAGGGATCGCAGTAGTTGTCACATTGTTCTAACCCCATCGTCCTGTAGGGGTCGCAGTAGTCGCATTTTTCTAACCCCATCGTCCTGTAGGGGTCGCAGTAGTCGCATTGTTCTAACCCTGTCGTCCTGTAGGGGTTGCAGTAGTCACATTGTTCTAACCCTGTCATCCTGTAGGGGTCACATTAGTCGCATTGTTCTAACCCTGTCGTCCTGTAGGGGTTGCAGTAGTCGCATTGTTCTAACCCCGTCGTCCTGTAGGGGTCACAGTAGTTGCATTGTTCTAACCCCATCGTCCTGTAGGGGTCGCAGTAGTCACATTGTTCTAACCCTGTCATCCTGTAGGGGTCACAGTAGTCGCATTGTTCTAACCCCGTCATCCTGTAGGGGTCACAGTAGTTGCATTGTTCTAACCCTGTCGTCCTGTAGGGGTCACAGTAGTCGCATTGTTCTAACCCCGTCGTCCTGTAGGGGTTGCAGTAGTCACATTGTTCTAACCCCGTCGTCCTGTAGGGGTCACAGTAGTCACATTGTTCTAACTCCGTCGTCCTGTAGGGGTCACAGTAGTCACATTGTTCTAACCCCGTCGTCCTGTAGGGGTCACAGTAGTCGCATTGTTCTAACCCCGTCGTCCTGTAGGGGTTACAGTAGTCGCATTGTTCTAACCCTGTCGTCCTGTAGGGGTTGCAGTAGTCACATTGTTCTAACCCTGTCGTCCTGTAGGGGTCGCAGTAGTCGTCCGGCCGTTTACAGCTGGGCCCATATGCATGGGTCGGTGTTAGCGCCGTTTGGTGTTAAAGACTGACACCGTTTAGCTATCACCGAGGTCAGGAATTAGATCACACGGTATGTAGGGGCGCGTAACACTTTGATTATAGCTAAACGTGCAGTTATTTATAGATTTGGGAAATCCCTCTGAGCCTGTTGCTGGCAAGCAGCGCTATTTGTTTCGATTCGACAATATTAATATCGCCGCCGATGCGCCGGCAGCGTTAATATCGCTTCGAATTTAGGGTTAATTTGATGAAAGTTCACTTATTGCGTATTTAATTCTGTCAAATATGATCGCATTGCATAGATTTGGGGATCATCGGTACCTAACACCGTCGGGCACCAGCTAGCCTTCCTATTGCTGAGCCTGTTGCCAGCGAGCACCGCTATTTGTTTGTGTACATTCGTCGATTCGACAATATTAATATCGCCGCCAATGCGGCGGCTCCTCCATTAATATGGGTTCGATTTTAGGGTTAATTTGATGAAATTTCACTTATTGCGTATGTAATTCTGTTAAATATGACAGCATTTGGCCCTAATCGCTACCTAACACCGCCGGGCACCAGCACTGCGCGGGTGGCGGCGGTGGCGGCGGCGATTTGTTTAGTTTACATTCCTCGATTCGACAATATTAATATCGCTGCCGGCGTTAACCTCGCTTTGATTTTAGGGTTAATTTGATCAAATTTCACTTATTGCATATGTAATTCTGTTAAATATGACAGCATTGTATAGATTTGGGCCTAATCGGTGCCTAACACCAACCTTAAACCACCTATGGAACATGGTTACCCTAACCTAGTTTAGGCCTGTGGTGTTAGGCCTATCAGTGACTCTTGCATGCCACTTTTCGCCGCTAAACGGGGATTCCCACCAAACACAGTTTTGGCTGGCTAACACCGACCCATGCATACGGGCCCTGTCAGCTTTAGCTCGCCTTTGGGTGCCATCACAGTGACGGGAAGTAGCAGTGGTACGTGTTGGCAGCGGAACTTGTTATTGAGGTGCGACAGTGTCAGGGAGCGGCGGGGTCAGCGGGGTCAGCGGGGTTAACTTGGGGTCGGGAGTACTACCAGGATCAGTGTTTATTCAGTTTGATCACATCACCAAGCATTAAATAAACACTGGCAAAAAAGAAAAAGGATGACAAAACTACTCCTCTTTAACACGACCACACACTACCTGAACACCTACTCGTAAACCTTAGATGGGAAGACAGCACTCACAATGCTACACAATCCACATTACGAGTGTATGTATTTTACCTCGGTACAACGCCTCGGCTACTCGAGGCCGAGGGAGAAGGAAGCAACATCCGGTACAGCAATTAGCATATTCCACTCGTGAGCGGTGGACGTTTGCGAGTAAGTACAGCGGTCTTTTTCTACAATAACTCCATAACTTGGGGTTAGTTTATGGAAAATTTTTCAACGAGTGTGTATAAAGAGTAGAACAATATTCTCTACGAATATTAGAATATTGGCGATTATATTAAAGAAGTTATTGGCGAAAAACCGATTCGGGAGCCGGTACGGTAGAGTTGACATCGCCGTGTGGTTTACTTCTGGTCGGATTTCCGACTCGATATTCGCTATTGTTTCGTAGCGTTTTTATGACTTTAAACCCAAGAATAACATATTTCTTGTGTACATCAATATTCTCTATGAATTTTAGAATATTGGTGAATATATTAAAGAATATATTGGCGAAAAACCGATTCGGGTGCCGGTTCGGTAGAGTTGACATCGCCGAGCGTGTGTTTACTTCTGGTCGGATTTCCGACTCGATATTCGCTATTGTTTCGTAGCGTTTTTATGACTTTAAACCCAAGAATAACATATTTCTTGTGTACATCAATATTCTCTATGAATATTAGAATATTGGTGAATATATTAAAGAATATATTGGCGAAAAACCGATTTGGGTGCCGGTACGGTAGAGTTGACAGCGCCGTGTGGTTTACTTCTGGTCGGATTTCCGACTCGATATTCGCTATTGTTTCGTAGTGGTTTTATGACTTTAAACCAAGAATAACATATTTCTTGTGTACATCGATATTCTATATGAATATTAGAATATTGGTGAATATATTAAAGAATATATTGTCGAAAAACCGATTCGGGTGACGGTATGGTAGAGTTGACAGCGCCGTGTGGTTTACTTCTGGTCGGATTTCCGACTTGATATTCGCTATTGTTTCGTAGCGGTTTTATGACTTTAAACCCAAGAATACAGGAGGATACGTATTTCTTGTGGAGAAAAATATTCTCTATGAATATTAGAATATTGCGGATATATTAAACAATTCATTGGCTTTAAACCGATTCGGGAGCCGGTACGGTAGATTGACTTCACCGTGATTGTTTACTTTTGGTCGGTTGGTCGACCTGAGTCAGTGATTGTCGCTATTGCGGTAGTGGATATTCTTATGAGTTTAAACCCAAGAATACAGGAGGATACGTATTTCTTGTGTGGATATGTTTATTACATTATTATAATCGAATGCATTGAACATTTAGTGGTGTTTTTCGATTTTGTGGAATTATTTTATAATTAAAATTGTGTATGTAGATGTTGGTGGTTGCCACATCACAGGTAAGATTTTGGTTCAACAAGCCGCCCGTTGCCGAACGGAGAGCGATGTTGGCTGGAGCCTCATCTCGTTGGGATTTTTCCTCGGTTTCTTTTATGGATTCGCGTTGGAAATTAATCCTGGGTTTCTGTTGTGGATTCCCAATTTTTTAAGGCGTACCTCCGAGTTTCGTAGCATTTTCTCCAACTTGCTGGCGCAGTAGCCGCAGGAGGGAGAAGTGTACGGAACAGAGAGTGTGGGAGGGTACCGATATACTGGTCCCTACCCCTCGTTTGGTTTCGGCTTCCATACCGTTACCCTACGACATGACACATTAGCTTACACGCCTGTGTTGGAACGGTGTAAATACGTTCTCCAACACCAGTAGTTGCCGCCCGTGGCCGAACGGAGAGCGATGTTGGTGGAAGCCACATCACGTTTAAGCCGCCGTTGTATAACGGAGAGCGATGAAGGCATCACAGTTATGCCACCATTGGCTAATGGAGAGCCATGTTGGGGAAGCCTCATTAATATTTTACCCGCCTGTGGCCGAGCGGTAAGCGAGGATGGCTGTAGCCACATCTCGTTGGGTTGCCCATTCCAGAACGGAGAGCGATGTTGGCTGAAGCCACATTACGCTTATGCCTCCCGTTGCCTAGAGCGATGAGGGTTGTGACCCAATCGGGTTATGTCACCTGTTATCAAACGGAAAGTGATGTTGGCTGAAGCTACATCCCGTTTAGGCGTCTGTTACCAAACAGAGAGTGATGTTGGCTGAAGCCACATTCCATTTTGGCCGCCTGCTGCCAAACGGAGAGCGATGTTGGCTGAAGCCACATCCTGTTTAGGCTGTCCCTTACTATTTGGAGGGTGATGTTGGCTGATGCCTCATCACGGTAGCCCGCCGATGATCGAGCGGAGAGTGATGATGTTGGTGAATACATGTTTGTAGCCCGTTAAAAACGGGGAGTGGTGTGGTTTGAAGTTACATCCTGTTTAGGCCGCCCGTTACCAAACGGAGGGTGATGTTGCTGAAGCCACATCCCGGTTAGGCTGTTTGTTACCAAACGATGAATGATGTTTGCAGAAGCTACATCACGTTTAGGCTGTCTATTACCAAACGGAGGGTGATGTTGGCTGAAGACACATCACGTGTAAGCCGAGCGGAGAGCGATGTTGGCTGAAGCCACATCACATTATGCCACTCGTTGACAAACGGAGAGCTTTGTTGGCTGAAGCCACATTACGTTTAACCCGCCCGTGACCGAGCGGAGACAGATATTGGCTGAAGCCACATCATGTCCGTCCTGATATGAGGTTAAATGTTCTAGGATGTAAATAAAAACAATTATTGGTTCGCCACACTCGAACTTTCAGTTGATGGTTACAGGGTGTCTGGCTTGAGAGGTACTTTGGCCATTATTAACCATGGGTATGTACCGTTACAAACGGTACCTGTCTGGATATGATTATATATTTTCTAGGACGAAAACAATAAACAAATAGTTGGTTGAGCATTCTAAATTTCATTGATCATTACAGATCTTGGATTTAAGGGTTAGTTGCCTATGAAGGGCAGTAAGACTGAGGCTCCCATTTCTGATGATAATTACTCGTCACCGGGGGTGAGGGTTTAAGCCTCCCTGGTACACACAGTGTTAGTGGAGGAAAGCAGGCCATATTCTGGCTCTGCTGGGCTAGAAAAGTGGCTCACGAAGCTGGAGCAAATGCCCTCAGCTAAATCTCAGAAGAGAACAAGTAGAGGTTGCAAGGCAAACTCAGATGATCACGGAAACATTTTTTCCCAGGATGTAAAAGAAATTACTGTTTTGTTTCCATACATGGATAATTCATTCATTAGGGCCCAGTCACAGTCAAGCTGCTCACAGGCAGTTACCAACCAATTTATGAAACAAACCAAACATTTGTAAGGTTTGTTGGAATGAACAACTATATGAATTTACCTGTTTACCAAATGGTTTAGCATAAGATAGAACTAAAGGGAAAAATTGTTGAAGGCCGATGGCTTCATGAAGAAGTTTAGATCATATTAATTTCTAGAGTTGAGAGCGGTGTAGTTCGGGTTATGTAGTTTAGTCTGCATGCCCAAAGGCTATGTAAAAATGTTGACAGATAGTACTACACCAATGGCTTACATTCGCAACATGGGAGGGACAGTGTCCAACCCATATAATAAGTGAGTGAAATTAATTTGGAATTGGGAAAGCCACATATAATTTTGTTGGCATCGTGAATTAATAACATATTATAAAATAGTTTTCATGGCATCCACAGTCTATATTTTTGGCAAGTGGATGTTTTCTCTTTGATTGGGGAAATTAAATTTTTATTACATTTTCCCAAAGATTCAGCCTAATCGGCAGAGTAGCAAGAAGGGTTTTGATAGTCCCTGATTGGGACATGCAGCCATGGTTGGAAGTATTAGCCCTAGGAGCTAAGGACTTTATATATTTTTCCTACACGTAAGGGAAAGGTTTTTGAGCATTAATGATTCGGGGGGGATATGTTAACAACATCCCTTCTGGCATTCCTTTCGGAAGACATATTTACGACACTTTGGTTTAGACAAAGTTACTCAGCATGATTATTTGGACTGGTTATTAAATGATATTGGCTCACTAAATTGATTTGTTTGAATCAAGAAAGAATAGCAAGTTACAGAAATATGTTTTATGCCATCCACAAAATAAATGGGGCATTTTTTGTTTAAATACATAAAGCTTGCCAAGGTAGTCCGCCTCTTATGAATGATGCAGGATGATGGATTAGGTTATGGAGCCATTAATGCAGCTCGATGAGCTCTTTCGGTCATCTTACCAAGGATTGACGGAGAATTAATTGGGAAACACGAAGTTCTTCAGTGTTTCAGGAGGTCAGTATATGAAAGAAACCCTCCAAAACCATAGTATAATAGGTTTTGGGATGTCTCAGGGGTATTTAAGTTCTTAAACTAGTTAGGGACATCTATAGATAAACAGCTAGGCTATAAATTAGCTGTATTGTTACTGTGGGTAACCAGTCATAGGGCCCAAGTAATTGTTGACCTTTTTATTTACTGGCCTAGACATTGATGACAAGGAGGCCATGTTTGATTTGGAAAATTTTAAAATCAAACAGTACAGGAGATCCCCTCTCCTTGATTCTTTTTAATGGGTTCCCATATGACAGGAAACTGTGTGTAGTGTCAGCCATTAGGGCTTATATATCCAAGATAAAAGGAATACATAATTCCAGACAGCTTTTGGTAAGCTTCATAAAGCCACATGAGGCTTTATCCAGAGATACGATCGCCAGTTGGATGATTCACCTGCTCAAGTCAGCAGGTTTTGACATAGGACGCTACGCTTCGCACTTTACAAGAGGTGCTATGGTCTCGAAGACGAGACAATTGGGAATCTCAGTGAAGAGAATCCTAGCATATGCCGGTTGCAAGACGGCAAGGTCGTTGGTTAAATATGGCAACAAACGACTAGAAAAGACAGGCGGGGGTTGTAATCCGCCTACTCACCAACTAAGAAGATGTGTGAGAATTTACAAAATTGGAATTTACAACTGAAAAATTACTATGTTTATCAGATAATAGAGGATAAAAATGAGGCTACGTAAAGTCTCCCTCGGCCTCGAGTAGCCGAGGCGTTGTACCGAGGTAAAATAGTATAGTTAGACGAATCTTACCTTGGTACAGATGATGGATAACTCTTGTTTTCCCGAGGTACAAGCCTCGGGTAGTCGTGGGCTAGGGCCCGCCCACCACACCCTGTTACGACTA
The DNA here is from genome assembly GCA_030323885.1 of Branchipolynoe longqiensis. Classification (NCBI taxonomy): domain Eukaryota; kingdom Metazoa; phylum Annelida; class Polychaeta; order Phyllodocida; family Polynoidae; genus Branchipolynoe; species Branchipolynoe longqiensis. The sequence goes on along the minus strand of CM059201.1, from coordinate 24,680,815 downwards.
TTACGTTTGCTTGTGCCAAAAGAAAACATGAGGAATTCCAATCATTAAGCTCATTTTTATCCTGAATAATTAGGTGAAGATTGCTGTACCGGATGTTGCTTCCTTCTCCCTAGCCCACGACTACCCGAGGCTTGTACCTCGGGAAAACAAGAGTTATCCATCATCTGTACCAAGGTAAGATTCGTCTAACTATACTATATATATGCACAACTGTTCTACTCAGTAGGGAACCTGCCTTCATTCCTTGTTGGGGAGTCGTGAGTTCGGTCACTGGCCGCGTAAAACCAAATATTGATCAAATTGCTTGTTACCTTGCCTGGCGTGACTTGAAGACAACACCTTAGTGTCAGTATGGTCACTGAGTGGGGTATCCCGTCGTGATGTAGGCGAAGCGGTATCCCTGTAAGGCAGCACTATAGAGTTGCCATGAGTGTGACCTGTCACAAGTCCCGATATTGCTTCACTCACTCACTCACTCTCTCACTCACTCATTCTCTCTCACTCACTCTCACTCACTCACTCACTCTCACTCACTCACTCACTCACTCACTCACACTCTCTCTCACTCACTCACTCACTCGCACACTCACTCTATCTCACTCACTCTATCTTACTCACTCACTCATTCACTCACTCATTCAATCACTCACATATATTTATGTGTGTGTATTTGCAGTCTGGAAATGGTTGGCAAAGCGTGCACGCAGAGCATACCTCTCGGATAGCAGTATCCCTGTAAGGCAGCACTATAGAGTTGCCATGAGTGTGAACTGTCACAAGTCCCGATATTACTTCACTCACTCATTCACTCACTCACTCTCTCACTCTCTCTCTCACTCAGTCACTCACTCACACAATCACTCACACTTTCTCTCACTCACTCACTCACACTCACGCACTCACACTCACTCACTCACACACTCACTCATTCAATCACTCACATATATTTATGTGTGTGTATTTGCAGTTTGGAAATGGTTGGCAAAGCGTGCACGCAGAGCCTACGCTCTCGGATAGCAGTATCCCTGTAAGGCAGCACTATAGAGTTACCATGAGTGTGAACTGTCACAAGTCCCGATATTTCTTCACTCACTCACTCACTCACTCACTCACTCACTCACTCACTCATTCACTCACTCATTCACTCACACTCACTCACACTCACTCACACTTACTCACTCACTCATTCACTCACTCATTCAATAAAGTCACATATATTTATGTGTGTGGATTTGCAGTCTGGAAATGGTTGGCAAAGCGTGCACGCAGAGCCTACACTCTCGGATAGCAGTATCCCTGTAAGGCAGCACTATAGAGTTGCCATGAGTGTGAACTGTCACAAGTCCCAATATTTCTTCACTCACACTCACTCTATCTCTCTCACTCACTCACTCATTCACTCACTCACTCACACACTCACTCATTCAATCACTCACATATATTTATGTGTGTGTATTTGCAGTTTGGAAATGGTTGGCAAAGCGTGCACGCAGAGCCTACGCTCTCGGATAGCAGTATCCCTGTAAGGCAGCACTATAGAGTTACCATGAGTGTGAACTGTCACAAGTCCCGATATTTCTTCACTCACTCACTCACTCACTCACTCATTCACTCACTCATTCACTCACTCACTCACTCATTCACTCACTCATTCACTCACTCACACTCACTCACACTCACTCACACTTACTCACTCACTCATTCACTCACTCATTCAATAAAGTCACATATATTTATGTGTGTGGATTTGCAGTCTGGAAATGGTTGGCAAAGCGTGCACGCAGAGCCTACGCTCTCGGATAGCAGTATCCCTGTAAGGCAGCACTATAGAGTTGCCATGAGTGTGAACTGTCACAAGTCCCAATATTTCTTCACTCACCCTCACTCTATCTCTCTCACTCACTCATTCACTCACTCACTCACACACTCACTCATTCAATCACTCACATATATTTATGTGTGTGTATTTGCAGTCTGGAAATGGTTGGCAAAGCGTGCATACAGAGCCTACGCTCTCGGATAGCAGTATCCCTGTAAGGCAGCACTATAGAGTTACCATGAGTGTGAACTGTCACAAGTCCCGATATTGCTTCACTCACTCACTCTCTCACTCACTCACTCACTCACTCACTCACTCACACTCACACTCACTCACACTCACACTCATGCACTCACGCACTCACACTCATGCACTCACACTCACGCACTCACTCACACTCACTCATGCACTCACTCACTCTCTCTCACTCACTCTCTCACTCACTCACCCACTCACTCACTCACCCACTCACTCACTCACTTACTCATTCAATCACTCACATATATTTATGTGTGTGTATTTGCAGTCTGGAAATGGTTGGCAAAGCGTGCACGCAGAGCCTACGCTCTCGGATAGCATCAACTACCAGCAACGTCGGGCACTCAAGCGACAGGCGCCGGCAAATTGAGCTCCCCTAACGGTCGTTCGGGCGACACAGTTACCCCGCAACTCCTATTTCCGGTCCAATTGCCACCTGCTTCCGGTTAATCTGGGCGATGATCCGAAAAGATATGCGCGGATTAGAGAGCAAGCGAGCAAATCGGGTCGTGTGTGGCGATGGTGGGCGGTGTGGGGGGTAGGGGAGAGGGGAGACTGCAGAGGTGGGGGGGGGGTGTTTGGGACGGCGCGCATCCCGAGCTTGAGTGCAGGGGTGAGGAGGGGTGGGGAGAGGGGCGGGGGGTCGGGATTTGATTTAGCACTTCATAGAGAGTGCAAGGGAAACGAAGGAGAGGAGTTGGTGGTACGGGGCGGGGAGTTGGGGATAGAGCTGACTCGGCCCTTCTTCAATCTCCGAAATTGGACGGCGGCGCTGCTTATACCAGCCTACCAGCCGGACAATGGGCGACTCGGGGCAGCCTTCAGAAGCCTGTATGGAGCAGGGAGGTCGCCGGGTAAGGCAGGGGGTGGCGTGGGGGATAGTGGGTGGGACGGCCGGGGAGGGGGGAGGGGAGGGGGGTAGCCCGGCCGCCATCCGGCTTGTCTTCTTGGTAAGGAGTGCTCTTTTTGTTGTTGGTATTATCTCTCTTTTTTCTCCCCTTCCTTTTCTTGTATTTCCTTTTTTGTTGTTGTGTGTGAATGCTCAGCTCTCACAGACTCTCGATTACGGCGAGATTATCAGCTATTGCAGTAGAGCGTCCCAGTTTACAAACCACCAATTATAAATTAAAGGATGGGGGTGTGGGGAATAAACAAGCTCTGAATTTATTATTTAATAAACTCTCCTCCCACACCAACACCCCTCAGCTCGCTGCGCCCATGACAGACATACACGGTTCAGTTAAAGACTGGTCCAACTGTTTGCTTGTAATTGAAAATAGAAACATGGCAACGACAGTGATCGGTGGATCACCACCAAGACGTGGTTTTATCGGGGACTTATATATATATATTTTACCTCGGTAAACAGCCTCAGGCTAGCCTCAGGCTAGGGAGAGGTAAGCACGTCCGGTACCAGCAATTAGCATATACAACTCACGACTGGATAACGTGTCGTTGGGTTGCTCCGGCAAAATTAGTCTACATACAAGCAAATACGCAGTAAGTATAATAAAAACTGTGGTTAGCTTAATTATGATGCATTAGAGCATCAATATGGAAAGTTTAGACTTTCGTTGGTCCAATTTGGACGAGTTATTTGGTTATAAACAACCAAGGATAGAACACTCGAGTGGGTTTCGCGAAGGAACCAAACCGGTCATTAGCGGTTATGTCAACACCCGGGTCACCGTGTGACTATGGGTAGAGATGTGGGTTTCGCCCTATCTCATGTGGAAATTCTCTCGTACTCTAATAGAGAGTAATGTTGGAGATGCTCCTGGGTTTCTTTTATAGACTCCCCTAGACAAAACTTTTTCAGGCGTTTCTCCGAGTTTCGTAGCATTTTCTCCAACTTGTTGACGTAGTAGTCACAGGTGGGAGAAGTGTGCGGAACAGAGGGATGGGCGGGCCGATACACTGGTCCCGACCCCGCGTAAGGTTTGGGCTTGACCCACAACCCACGCACAAATTTAGCTTATTACGCCTGTGTTATAACGGTATAAACACGTTCTTTAACACCAATAGATGTCCAAATGAGTTTGAAACAACCATATTGTGACATATATATATACCGGGACTGATCAAAAATGTTTGTTTCAGTTCCCGATGGCCACGAAGCGGAGTAAGCGCGGTGCAGCAGCAGCCGAGGGGCGTGTTCCGAGTGGAGTGGACGAGGAGTACGACTCCTCACCCGTGTTGTCGGCAGGGCCGTCGACACAGCCCCGGGCGCATATCCTCTCCGACCCGGACGAGGACGCAGTGCCTGATGTGCCTGCGCCTCCAGATTGGGAGGCTCGCTTTGCAAGATTGGAAAGCCACATCTTGACTGCCAAATCGCCTGTGTCTCGGAAGCGGCGTAGGCCGAGTGTCCAAGAGGATTCATTTGAAGATTTCTTGGACACAGACTCGGCGGTGGAGCTTAAGGCTCCTCCTCCTCCTTCTCCTAAACGGAGAAAGAAGAAGAAACAGGTGATTTCTTCGGGTGATGAATTCACCAAGGAGCGGGCAGAGTCTGGTTTGCGCAAAAAGCGGAAGACTAAGTCCAAAAAGAAGAAGAGGAAGAGGAAATATTCTTCTTCTGAGTCGTCCACTGGGTCTACTTCTACGGAATCAGACTCAGACACCGTATATGAAGGGGTCTATGCGGACATTGGCACTAAAGTGGCTAAGAAGGTGGAGAAGCCAAAGGCTAAGCGGGTTAAAACCACTACGCTTATGCGCGAGACCGTGAATGGTCATTTTCGCACGTTCAAACCGGCGGAGGTTATCTCCAAGTTAGGAGATGAGTTAACAGGCATAAAGGGTGTTCCCAACTCCATCATTAAAGAGATGGATCGGGATGTCAATATGACGGATGACCGTAAGAAGTTTGAGGATGTGTTGCACACAGTGCATAAGGCAGTGTTGGCTACCCTAACAGCTATTGTTCCTGTGGCTAATAGGATGCAGAGTGAAAATAAGTTCTCATCTTTGGCTAAGACAATGGACAAAGGCATTGCAGTACTAGCGGCGGCAGGTAATTACCTGTCGTTTCGAAGATATGAAAATGTCTTCAAGTCAGTTTGCACAGATGCTGGCAAAGAAGTGGCTCGCTCTAAGAAGGTTACCGATAATGAGGGGAAGGAGTTTACGCTCTATCTTGCTCCAGAGCCGATTAAAGGGAAACCTTTAGATAATACCAAGATGTTTGGCGGTCAACTACAATACCTCTATAAAGAGGTAGAGACTGCAGCCAAGAGTGGCAAAAACATGGATGGCAAGAAGAAACAGGAAGTTCCTCGTTTCAAAAAGTCACGAGGGGATTTTCGTCCACGACGGTTCACCAGAGGAACCAGACCGAGTTCAAACTTTGGTCAAGGGTTTCGGGGCCGGGGCGCTCGCCCAGGCTGGACCGACAACACCGCACGGCCAATAGGTCGAGGGTTCAACTCGTCGAGACCTTTCCCCAGGGGGGGGTCCAAGTAGAGGTCCAAACACAAACTTTACAAGTCCCTGCAGCCTCTAAAAACACACAAACTGTAAGCAACTTTGTGGCTGGTAATATTAGTAATCATATTTCTGAGTGGCACAAAATTACTAGTGACCAAGAAATTATAGAAATAGTTAGGGGTGTTCAAATTCCTTTTACACAAATTCCTGTACAAAGTATAATACCTTTTCCATATAACATTCAACCAGTTGAACGAGACGCACTAACTAAACAGGTACATAAATTCTTTGAGAAAGGAATTATACAAAAAGTGACACACTGTTCAGGACAGTTTATTTCAAACATTTTCTCGAGACCGAAGCCTAATGGTGATGTTCGAATGATCCTGGATTTAACAATCCTTAATAAAAGGGTGGAATATAGACATTTTAAAATGTTCTCTCTAGATACGGCACGGGATCTGATTACACCAGATGCGTGGATGGCTAGTGTTGATTTACAGGATGCATATTATACGCTTCCCATAATGGAAAATACCGAAAATTTCTTCGATTTATTTGGGATAACCAACTCTATGAGTTTACCTGTATGCCGAATGGCTTAGCTTGTGCGCCACGTTTATTTACTAAATTGCTTAAACCTGTTTTCTCGGTAATGGCGAGGAAGGGTCATATAATGTTTCCATACATAGATGATTCTTTTATTATAGCATCAACACAAATTGGTTGTGTGAATGCAGTTTTGGATTTATGTGCATTACTCACTAAATTGGGGTTTTATGTACATCAACAAAAGTCAGTGTTTAAACCAACAAAACAACTTAAATGTTTAGGGTTTATTCTGGATACACAGTCCCTTACAGTGTCGATAACAGAACAAAAACTAATTAAGTTTATGACTACAGCGACTCAGCTTATTAAGTTATCAAAGCCAAAAATTAGACAGGTTGCTGTTCTTATTGGCATAATGACCTCATATGCACCTGCGGTGTTATATGGGAAGGCCCATATTAAGTCGCTAGAAATAGATAAAAATTTAGCGTTAACACGAACTAAAGGCAATTTTGAGCGAAAGATGTTTATTTCGCAAGAAGGGTTACAGGATATTGGATGGTGGATGCAACATATAGCAAGTTCACCAAATCCAATCCGCATGGCGGAACCTAATACAGTAATTACTACTGATGCTTCGTTAGAAGGTTGGGGAGCTCATCGAGATGGGGTCACAACAGGAGGTAGATGGAATGATGATGAAAAATCAGACCATATTAATGCACTAGAATTGCGTGCTATTTATCTGGGCTTACGTAGTTTAGTAAAGATAAATAAATCACAGGTTAGAATACTAACTGATAATACTACTGCCATGGCATATATTCGTAACATGGGTGGAACCAAATCAAAGTCTTGCAATCAGTTATCTAAACTGATTTGGAACTGGGCACAGGCTCAACAAGTCTGGCTGACTGTAGCGCATATTCCAGGGTCACAAAATACACTTGCAGATTATAAAAGTAGAAATTTCCATGACCATTTAGAGTGGTCTCTCTCTACACATTTGTTTAACTTCGTTTGTGAAAAATGGGGTACACCTGAAGTTGACTTATTTGCATCACGAAATAATAACAAGTTACCCTGTTATGTTTCTTGGCATCCTGAACCGGATGCTTGGAAAGTAGATGCGTTTGCTATTACCTGGGAAAATAATTATTTTTATATTTTCCCACCATTTAGCATTATCAGCCGAGTAGTGAGAAAAATCGGCTTGGAAGGGACACATGCGATACTGGTGGTGCCCGATTGGGACACGCAACCTTGGCTGCCAGCAGTTTCACAACTGGCAAAAGATCGTATACGATTCCCAAGAAAACTCGGGAATCTGACGCACCACGGACCGCTAGTGGTTCACGGCGACGTGTCAACGACGCCCCTATTGGCATTCCTTTTCTAAGGAAGCAGCTACAGCAATTTGGATTGGACAGAATTACTGAGGATAGGATAGTATCGGATGCCTGGAGGCCAGGAACTGTCAAAATGTATACAACCTATTTAAAGAAATGGGGTGTACATTGTTTGTTAATGAAAGTTAAGCCAACAAATCCAAAGATTTCACAAGTAGCTCGGTTTCTTCGTTCTCTAGAGGATGAAGGACTTTCCTTTGGATCGATTAATGCGGCGAGGTGTGCGTTATCAATTATATTACCTAGAATTGATGGCGAAACAGTTGGAAAACATCATGTTATTTGTTATTTACTTCGTTCAATTTATCAAAGGAATCCTCCAAAACCAAAGTATAGTCGGTTTTGGGATGTTTCTATAGTATTTAAGTTGTTTCAGGCTTGGCCTCACAACTCGTGGTTAGATATAAAACAGTTAGGTTTTAAGGTCGCGGTCCTGTTATTGTTAGTAACCGGACACAGAGGACAGACGATTGTTGCTTTATCTTTAACTGGATTAGAAATAGACAAGCAACAAGCTACGTTTGATTTAGAAAAATTGCTTAAATCGAACACGTTAGGTGACCCTTTATCAACGGTTCACTTAGACTGTTTTCCGAATGATCGGAAATTATGTGTTGTGTCGGCCATACGGGCTTATATATACAAGACAAAGGATTTACGTGCATCACAACAACTATTAGTGAGCTTTATAAAGCCACATAAGGCGATTTCACGAGACACACTTGCCAGATGGACAATTACTGTGTTGAAATTGGCTGGAGTGGATACGAGTAAATACTCTTCCCACTCAACTAGAGGAGCCATGGTCTCCAAGGCGCGGGTGCTTGGTATTTCTGTGAAAAGAATACTAGCGCATGCAGGCTGGAAGACGGCTAAGTCGTTTGCAAAACATTATAATAAACGACTAGAAAAGCCTACCGGCGTTGCAAAGCGTCTTCTCGCCAACTAACAAGAATAGGTGAGAACAAAAATTTAGAATGTTATAATAATAAGAAAGAATGATATTAAGGATAAAAATGAATTATGTAAAGGTCTCCCTAGCCTGAGGCTAGCCTGAGGCTGTTTACCGAGGTAAAATAGTATAGTTATACGAGTCTTACCTTGGTACAGATGATGGATAACTGTTGTTTTACCGAGGTATAAGCCTCGGATAGATGTGGGCTAGGGCCCTCCCGCCACACCCTGCCACATCTATTCCGTTGGTGTACCTTTTCGGTAAAGTAATAGTATCCATTGTTTGAAAGTCATTTTTATCCTCAATAAGTAGGTTAAGATTGCTGGTACCGGACGTGCTTACCTCTCCCTAGCCCACATCTATCCGAGGCTTATACCTCGGTAAAACAACAGTTATCCATCATCTGTACCAAGGTAAGACTCGTATAACTATACTATATATATATATATATATATATATATTTTACCTCGGTATACAGCCTCAGGCTAGCCTCAGGCTAGGGAGAAGGAAGCACGTGAGGTACCAGCAATTAGCATATACAACTCACGACTGGATTACGTGTCGTTGGGTTGCTCCGGCAAATTTAGTCTACATACAAGCTAATACGCAGTAAGTATCATAAAAACTGTGGTTAGCTTAATCATGATGCATTAGAGCATCATTATGGAAAGTTTAGACTTTCTTTGGTCCATTTTGGACGAGTTATTTGGTTATAAAAAACCAAGGATAGAATTCCTTCTCGAAGGATTGAAACCGATCATTAGCGGTTCTGTCAACACCCGAGTCACCGTGTGATTATGGGTAGAGATGTGGGCTCTGCCTCGTCTCCTGTGGAAATTCTCTCGTACTCTAATAGAGAGTAATGTTGGAGATGCTCCTGGGTTTCTTTTATAGACTCCCCACAAACTTTTTCAGGCGTTTCTCCGAGTTTCGTAGCATTTTCTCCAACTTGTTGACGTAGTAGTCACAGGTGGGAGAAGTGTGCGGAACAGAGGGATGGGCGGGCCGATACACTGGTCCCGACCCCGCGTAAGGTTTGGGCTTGACCCACAACCCACGCACAAATTTAGCTTATTACGCCTGTGTTATAACGGTATAAACACGTTCTCTAACACCAATAGATGTCCAAATGAGTTTGAAACAACCATATTGTGACATATATATATACCGGGACTGACCAAAAATCTTTGTTTCAGCTCCCGATGGCCACGAAGCGGAGTAAGCGCGGTGCAGCAGCAGCCGAGGGGCGTGTTCCGAGTGGAGGGGACGAGGAGTACGACTCCTCACCCGTGTTGTCGGCAGGGCCTTCGACACAGCCCGGGGCGCATATTCTCTCCGAGGAGGACATAGTGCCTGACGGCGCCGCGGCTCAAAATTGGGAGACGCGGTTTGCGGCGATGGAGAGTCATATAATGGCTCTCAAACCACCGGTGTCTCGTAAACGGCGAATGCCGAGTGTTCAAGAGGAGTCTTCTTTGGAGGATTTCTCGGAGACAGACTCAGAGATGGAGCTTAGGGCTCCTCCTCCTTCTCCTAAACGGAGGAAGAAGAAGAAACATATCGTTTCTTCTGGTGATGATTTCACCAAGGAAAGGGGGAGGATGGGACTTCGCAAAAAGCGCAAGACCAAGTCCAAGAAGAAGAAGAAGAAGAGGAAAGATTCTTCTTCTTCCGACTCGTCCACGGATTCCACTTCCACGGAATCGGACTCAGACACGCGATATGAAGGTGTCTATGCTGCCATTGGGGGCAAAGTGGCTAAGAAAGTGGAGAAGCCAAGGGCTAAGCGTGTGAAAACCACTACGCTTATGCGTGAGAACATTAATGGCCATTTCCGCACGTTTAAACCGGCGGAGATTATTTCTAAGTTATCAGATGAGTTAACAGGCATTAAAGGTGTTCCCAACTCCATCATTAAGGAGATGGATCGAGATGTCAATATGACGGAGGACCGTAAGAGATTTGAGGGTGTGTTGCACACAGTGCATAAGGCGGTGCTTGGTACCCTAACAGCTATTGCTCCTGTAGCAAACAGAATGCAACGAGAAAATAAGTTCTCGTCTTTGGCTAAGACGATGGACAAAGGCATTGCATTGTTGGCGGCGGCAGGTAATTACCTGTCGTATCGAAGATATGAAAATGTCTTCAAGTCGGTTTGCACAGATGCTGGCAAAGAAGTGGCTCGCTCAAAGAAGGTTACCGATAATGATGGGAAAGAGTTTACGCTCTTTCTTGCTCCAGAGCCGATTAAAGGGAAACCTTTAGATAACACGAAAATGTTTGGCGGTCAACTACAATACCTCTATAAAGAGGTAGAAACTGCAGCCAAGAGTGGCAAAAACATGGATGGTAAGAAGAAACAGGAAACTCCTCGTTTCAAAAGGTCACGAGGGGATTTTCGTCCACGGCGGTTCACCAGGGGAACCAGACCGGGCTCAAACTTCGGTCAAGCTTTTCGGGGCCGGGGCGCTCGCTCAGGCTGGACCGACAACACCGCACGGCCACTGGGCCGAGGCGTCAACTCGCCGAGACCCTTCCCCAGGGGCGGGTCCAAGTAGAGGTTGAAACACAAACGTTACAAGTCCTTCCAGCCTCTAAAACCACACAAACTGTAAGCAACTTTGTGGCTGGTAATATTAATAATCATATTTCTGAGTGGCACAAAATTACTAGTGACCAAGAAATTTTACAAATAGTTAGGGGTGTTCACATTCCCTTCACACAAATTCCGGTACAAGGCAGGATACCTTTTCCTTATAACATTGAACCGGTTGAACGAGAGGCACTAACTAAACAGGTACAAAAATTCTTTGAGAAAGGAATTATACAAAAAGTGACATACTGTTCAGGAGAGTTTATTTCAAACATCTTCTCGAGACCAAAGCCTAATGGCGAGGTTCGAATGATCCTGGATTTAACAATCCTTAATAAAATGGTTGAATATCGACATTTTAAAATGTTCTCGCTAGATACGGCACGAGATCTGATTACGCCAGATGCGTGGATGGCTAGTGTTGATTTACAAGATGCATATTATACGCTTCCCATAAGGGAAAAAGACCGGAAATTTCTTCGGTTTCTTTGGGATAACCAACTCTATGAGTTTACCTGCATGCCGAATGGTTTAGCTTGTGCCCCTCGTTTATTCACTAAACTGCTTAAACCTGTTTTCTCAGTAATGGCGCGGAAGGGTCATATAATGTTTCCATACATAGATGATTCCTTTATTATAGCATCAACACAAATTGATTGTGTGAATGCAGTTTTGGATTTATGTGCATTACTTACTAAATTGGGGTTTTATGTACATCCACAAAAGTCAGTGTTTAAACCAACAAAACAACTCAAATGTTTAGGGTTTATTCTGGATACACAGTCTCTTACAGTGTCGATAACAGAACAAAAACTAATTAAGTTTATGAATACAGCGACCCAGCTTATTAAGTTACCAAAACCTAAAATTAGACAGGTCGCAGTCCTTATTGGGATAATGATATCGTATGCACCCGCTATTCTATACGGGAAGGCCCATATTAAATCTCTAGAAATAGATAAAAATTTAGCGTTAACACGAACTAAAGGGAATTTTGAGCGAAAGATGTTTATTTCGCAAGAAGGGCTACAGGATATTGCATGGTGGATGCAACACATAGCAAGTTCACCAAATCCAATCCGCATGGCGGAACCTAATACGGTAATTACTACTGATGCTTCGTTAGAAGGTTGGGGAGCTCATCGAGATGGGGTCACAACAGGAGGTAGATGGCTTGATGATGAAAAATCAGACCATATTAATGCGCTAGAATTGCGTGCTATTTATCTGGGCTTATGTAGTTTAGTAAAGATACATAAATCACAAGTTAGAATACTAACTGATAATACTACTGCCATGGCATATATTCGTAACATGGGTGGAACCAAATCAAAGCCTTGCAATCAGTTGTCTAAACTGATTTGGAACTGGGCACAGGCTCAACAAGTCTGGCTGACTGTAGCGCATATTCCAGGGTCACAAAATACACTTGCAGACCATAAAAGTAGAAATTTCCATGACCATTTAGAATGGTCTCTCTCTACACCTTTGTTTAACTTCATTTGTGAAAAATGGGGTACACCTAAAGTTGACTTGTTTGCATCACGAAATAATAACAAATTACCTTGTTATGTTTCTTGGCATCCTGAACCGGAGGCTTGGAAAGTAGATGCATTTGCTATTATCTGGGAAAATAATTATTTTTATATTTTCCCACCGTTTAGCATTATCAGCCGAGTTGTCAGGAAAATCGGTTTGGAAAGGACACATGCTATACTGGTGGTGCCCGATTGGGACACGCAACCTTGGCTGCCAGCAGTTTCACAACTGGCAAAAGAACATATACGATTCCCAAGAAAACTCGGGAATCTGACACACCACGGACCGCTAGTGGTTCACGGCGACGTGTCAACGACGCCCCTATTGGCATTCCTTTTCTAAGGAACCAGCTGCAGCAATTTGGATTGGACAAAATTACTGAGAATAGGATAGTAGCTGATGCCTGGAGGCCAGGAACTGTCAAAATGTACACATCCTATTTAAAGAAATGGGGTGTACATTGTTTGTTAATGAAAGTTAAGCCAACAAATCCAACAATTTCACAAGTAGCTCGTTTTCTTCGTTCTCTAGAGGATGAGGGACTATCCTTTGGGTCGATTAATGCGGCAAGATGTGCGTTATCAATCATATTACCGAGAATTGATGGCGAAACAGTTGGAAAACATTATGTTCTTGGTTATCTACTTCGTTCAATTTATCAAAGGAATCCTCCAAAACCAAAGTATAGTCGGTTTTGGGATGTGTCTATAGTATTTAAGTTGTTTCAGGCTTGGCCTCACAACTCGTGGTTAGATATAAAACAATTAGGTTTTAAGGTCGCGGTCCTGTTATTATTAGTAACCGGACACAGAGGACAGACGATTGTTGCTTTGTCTTTAACTGGATTAGAAATAGACAAGAAACAAGCTACGTTTGATTTAGCACAATTGCTTAAATCGAACACGTTAGGTGACCCTTTATCTACGGTTCACTTAGACTGTTTTCCGAGTGATCGGAAATTATGTGTTGTGTCAGCCATACGGGCTTATATATCTAAAACAAAGGATTTACGTGCATCACAACAACTATTAGTGAGCTTTATAAAGCCACATAAGGCAATTTCACGAGACACCCTTGCCAGATGGACAATTACGGTGTTGAAATTGGCTGGAGTGGATACGAGCAAATACTCATCCCACTCAACTAGAGGTGCCATGGTCTCCAAGGCACGGTTGCTAGGTATTTCTGTGAAAAGAATACTAGCGCATGCAGGCTGGAAGACGGCTAAGTCGTTTGCAAAACATTACAACAAGCGACTAGAAAAGCCTACCGGCATTGCAAAGCGCCTGCTCGCCAACTAACAAGAATAGGTGAGAACAAAAACGTTGAATATTATATAAGAATGGATGATATTAAGGATAAAAATGAATTATGTAAAGGTCTCCCTAGCCTGAGGCTAGCCTGAGGCTGTATACCGAGGTAAAATAGTATAGTTATACGAATCTTACCTGGGTATAGATGATGGATAACTGTTGTTTTCCCGAGGTATAAGCCTCGGGTAGACGTGGGCTAGGGCCCACCCACCACGCCCTGCCACGTCTATCCCGTTGGTGTACCATTACGGGAAAATCATAGTATCCATTGTATTGAAAGATCATTTTTATCCTGAATAAGTAGGTTAAAATTGCTGGTACCTCACGTGCTTCCTTCTCCCTAGCCCACGTCTACCCGAGGCTTATACCTCGGGAAAACAACAGTTATCCATCATCTGTACCAAGGTAAGACTCGTATAACTATACTATACATATATATAGGGGGGGGGGGTAATGTATAGGTAAATGGCGGCAATTGAGCAGAGACTGAGTGGATGGGAGACTAAACTAGGACGATCGCTTTCCTTGGGGAAACAGTATTTCTATTAGTGCCGTCCATTAAATATGTCGCTGCTGCCACGCGGTGAGTTGTGACGTCATTCAGACAATCTGCAGGTTTGTGGTCGGGTACACCGATGGCTATTGTCTCCTGCGCCATTGTTGCGCTTTCTCTTCTGACATCTTTTAAAGCTGCATAGTCTGATGAGACATCAAATTTTCAAAACCAAACCAATTATCTAGATTTGATTTTACATATCTAACTTAGATACTGATGCACTTATTAAGCATCTGTTTCTGCGCCAAGGCAGATACTGAGTCAATTTAACAGAACCTGTTACTGCAGAAGTCTATGGTGTCAGAGTTTTGGCAAGCTTGGCCAAACTAATTTTCCATGTTTGCACTCAGAATATCTCAAAAGTTTACCATTTAAAATGAAAGTTACTTTGAACTAATGCAAAGTAGATACTTGTGATCGATCTAATATATTTATCTCAGAAAAAATACCGACATTTAAAACCATCGGACTATGCAACTTTAACTAGTGAACTATCTCCCTATTGTGCTCCATCACAAGTTTTGACCTTGCCATTCTTGTGCCCATTCATTCTTGTGCCCAGCCAAGTCTTGTGCCCGCCCAAGTTGTGTGCCTCCTACACCCACAGAGTTTTGCCCATCCGCTCTTGTTCTCTCAATCTAGTGTGCTCCCACTCGTGCATTCTCTACCAATCTCACTCTTGTATTCTCTGCCATCTTTTTGTTGTTCTAGTGTCATATACCAGACGCGATGGCCGAATGAGTTAGACTTAGAGTGTCCGTCTCCCGTGCTAGTCATGGGTTCGAACCCTGGTCGAGTCAAACCAATGACTTAAAAATTGATACGTGTTGCTTCCTAGCCAGGTGCTCGGCATTATTAGGACAGGGCAAGGACTGGTGTGCTCAGTGTCAGGATAATGTGACTGAGTGGGATACCAGGTCATTGTGCCGGCGGCCTGGTTTCCCAGTGCGACAGCACTATAAAGTTGTCATGATTGCGCACTGTCAGAAGTCGGTACCCGTCCTGATATGACCTTAGATGTTGCTAGGACGTAAAACAACAACAAACAAAAAACTAGTGTCATACTTTCTTTCAAATGTTCTCTTCTCCGTTGCTCACCTCCGTTGCTCACTTTCGCGCTCTTTCTCTATAGTATTAGTAGTGCACTAGACATCGTGGCATACTTAACTCAATCACAGGAAGCCAATCACAATCTGTCACCTTTCAACACATCTGAGATATCTCGGTCCATCTGGCGGCTTACTAAATGTTGCCAAATGTTGCACCACTATCCACATCTTTCTCCTTCGCAACTAAATTTATTTTGTTTCACTTGCTCGCTTGCCTCATTTCTCTTGCCCTAGAATTCTCACTTCAACCCTTTTGCTTTATGCCTCTCACAGGATGTGTGACTGCATGACTGTTAATATATCTAATACTATAGTATGTATGCAGGTATTGCAGGTATTGCAATACCTCGGGGAGTTTGACGCCCTTGCCGTGCAGAGTTGTAAACCACTGCCTTGTGGTACGGGTTCTTGACAGAACAGAAGGCTAAGGGAGCAAACCCTAAACAGAAAACCATGTCACTGTGGTAGCATTAAGGGTGGTTGATGTATGGAACTCCCAACATTTCCCGACCAGCCACTGCAGGGACAAATAGTTTGGCGCTTGTCTGGACATGTTCTTGCCGGTGTGAAACCTCTATTTGCTCCCCGAGAGAGTGCCGCTGGTAACTTGCAAAAGCCAGCAGCACTTCAACCCTTTTGCAGGCAGCTTTCATGAAATGTAAAGCAGTCTTTGTCACATCGCGACCAATAGCATGATGATGATGATGACTATAGCTTTCTGGATGTCTTCCTGATGCTTTTATATCATGTGTCGCAGTATTTCGCCGCAGTGTCTCTCTTGCAGTAGCGTACCGTTCATACAATTCCACTCACATTCTATCGCTGTTCCCAATATAACAGTCTCTATATATATAACTCCCACTCCTGCAAAGTGCTGTCTGCCTCCACCATCATCTCCTCTCCCCCGGTTGTCAGAGCGCCCAATGCGCAGTACTTGTCCTGATATCCATGGTTCGTTTACGACTATTGAGTCGGAGCTGGTGCTGCGTGCCTAGGGCCTATAGATAACCAGTGAGCAGCTCGACAAGAAGCAGTCGTCAATGCCTCTAATGTAGATGCAATGTAGCACCAACCAGCGGGAATCACTACTCCTGGCGAGGGAGCTCCCCTCATCCACATGTTTGCGTCAGAGTTTCAGATGTGTATTTTATTCTAGATTGGTCGCTAGATGTACACCCACACGAGCGCAAATGCCCACTAATTAAATATAGAAATTAGCATATATAGAAGTGCGTGAAAGGGTGGGGCAAGTATAAAAGTTAGTAATGGGACTGTGCAATTGTGATTAGCCATATGATAATGTAATAGTCTGCACTGACCTCTCAGGCAAGTAACCACATAGACAGGTATGCTTGGGTAGTGTGGTGATATCAGTGAGACTAGGTGGTGTAATGGTTAGCACACTGGCCCGGGATGCAAAGATTTGTGGGTTCGAGTCCCACTCTAGGTGCAATATTTCCCATTTTCACCACCCCCACAACACTGGTGCCATGACCAGGATCCTGTACAAACAACGTGCTGTATGGTCGTTGAACCTACCCTGTGTATGTATGTGTTAGTGTATTGCTTGTATGTATGTAATTGTAAGCATTAAAAGACTTACAATTCCAGGGGGGATGAGTGTAGAAGTATGCACTGACCTCTCAGGCAAGTACCCACATAGTCAGGTAGGCGTGGGTAGTGTGGTGATATTAGGGAGCCTAGGTGGGGTTACGGTTAGTACACTGGCCTGGAATGCAAAGAGATGTGGGTTCGGGTCCCGCTCTAGGCGCAATATTTCCCATTTTCATCACCCACACGACAGTAATATCATTCATCTAGGCACAACTATTCCTTCGTTGACTAATAATATTACGTATGAATTATTATGAATTATTCAAATATTTATAAGTAGAATTTGCATGACCAGTTAGATGTCCCTTTGCACCCCCCTCCCATTCCAAGTTCACTATTTGAATGGTGGACTGTGAAGTATGCACCTCTGCTCTGTACTACTCTACAACTAGTGGTTCAATCACTTACCAAATTGACAGTCACTCACTCGCATTCTTCACAAGTTAGTTTCTTACTAAATTATGTCCCTTTAACTGGCATTACAAATAGAAGGACACATTTTCTATTAATAATTGTATTTATTTTTTCGAAACTGTATTGAGATAGAAGAGAAATAAGTCCTTATTAATAGCGACCTGTCCACACCGCTTTAGGTAGTATGGTCACTTCATAGTATTGTAGTAGGCTGCACTGACCTCTCAGGCAAGTAACCACATATTCAGGTAGGCGTGGGTAGTGTGTTGATATCAGGGAGCCTAGGTGGTGTAATGGTTAGCACACTGGCCCGGAAGGCAAAGAGATGTGGGTTCGAGTCCCACTCTAGGCGCAATATTTCCCATTTTCATCACCCCCATGACAGTATATTACCTTTTCATCAATACTGGTGTAGTGGTCTGCACTGACCTCTCAGGCAAGTAACCACATAGACAGGTAGGCGTGGGGAGTGTGTTGATATCAGGGAGCCTAGGTGGTGTAATGGTTAGCACACTGGCCCGGAATGCAAAGAGATGTGGGTTCGAGTCCCGCTCTAGGCGCAGTATTTCCCATTTTCATCACCCCCACGACACTGGTTGACGTGATCAGGATCCTGTACAAGCTTTGCGCTGTATGGTTGTTGAACCTACCCTGTGTATGTATGTGTTAGTGCATTGCCTGTATGTATGTAATTGTAAGCATTACAAGACTTACAATTCCAGGGGGACGAGTGTAGTGGTCTGCACTGACCTCTCAGGCAAGTAACCACATAGACAGGTAGGCGTGGGGAGTGTGTTGATATCAGGGAGCCTAGGTGGTGTAATGATTAGCACACTGGCCCGGAATGCAAAGAGATGTGGGTTCGAGTCCCGCTCTAGGTGCAGTATTTCCCATTTTCATCACCCCCACGACACTGGCATGTTGGATTACATGTAGATCCCCAAACTAAATTGATTTATTAGAATTAAGAATTTTCGTGTACGCAACCATGCATGCATGTATAACCACGGGACCACTCCACTTTTATTACCTCTACAGCTGTAGCCAGTCTCCATGTATATATATAGGGACTGTGCTTTTATCGACAAGTTAGCATGGGAGAAGAAAGAAAGTACTTAGCATAGGAGAAGAAAGTAAGTACTGAGACATTGGGAACGGACACAGGTGTGAGGGCATTAAAGGGATGTACATCAAGTATGGCGTGTTGGAGGGGACGTGGTTGGCATGGTAATCTTACTGACTACTGTATCAGTCAGAAGCCTTTATGGCCCTGTCAGACTACGGCGTAGTGCATCAGTGTATGCCCAACGTATGAAACAAATTTCAAATTGTTGGCACCTTGGCGTGCAATACTGTATGACAGTGTTTACCAGCGTGCTCTTAACGAACACTACTTATACCAAACATACTCATAACATAGCTCAGCATACACCAAAGTCACATACGTCGGCATACGCTGAGGCTACATGGCGTAGTGTGACAGGGCCTTTATATAGTATCTCCAACCTAAGGCAATTAATATCGGCAGAAACCAAAGCACTCACCTAGGTTTGCCATATACAGTACAACCCCGTTAAACCATGCTCGGTTAAACCAAACGATCGGTTAATCCCAACTATTTTCGGCGGTCCGGCAAAATACTACCATTTATCATATAAAAAAGTTGGTTTAACCAAAGTCGGTTAATCCAAACTATCGGTTAATCCAAACAAAATTGTCGGCCCCAGGCCACTTCCGTTACAGGTAAACCAGACATTCATGTGGTTTTAAGGTCATCTGAGACTTTTTTATATGATACATCACCGAAAAAAGTTTGGATTAACTGATCGTTTGATTTAACCGAGGTTGGTTTAATGGGGTTAAACTGTATATACATAAAAAACAATAATCATAGTGTCCACATACATTGTACCTTCATAATGCACCCCCGTTTTTGCCAAAGCCAAGTCAAAGTCAAAGCTCAATGATCGGTTAATCCAAACAAATTTCTAGGGTCCCTTCAAGTTTGGTTTAACGGCGTTATACTGTATCCGGTTATTAATGTAAACTGATGATGCTAAGAGTTCGGAATTATATTTGTAAAATACAAAGAATCCAAAGGAAAATTGAATGTGGGTCAGTCAAAAGTAACCTCATATAAAATCGTTAAAAGATAATGGAAAAGTATTAAATAATTCAACAACTAAATAATTGTTACACATAATGTGAATATGAGCTATACAATCTGTGTGCGTGTGACTATTGAGTTATAGTGCATCATTAAATGAAGAGGTGACAGTAACTGACAACCGACTGGGAATGTTTCTTTTTTCTCTTATCTTGTTCTTTACCTATCATTCATGTACCGATGTTTTGCTTAATTCCCTGTAATTGTCTATCTGCATATTGTTGTAGATTTGTTTACTGTGTAGAGGCAATTGTGATTAGGGCTGGAAGACCAGTGCATTAGCACTGACAACATGCTATTCAGAGGAATAAAAACATTTGAATAAAAAAAACTTTAAAAAAACTATTCCATTCAGTACCACTTGCAAACATCCCCGCACCCCCAAGAAAACAAAAATCCTTCAGAAATTTACCAATGAAACATCCATTGGCCATGACGCATAAGCCCCCCCTCCCCCCTCCCCCCCCCCTCCCCCCACCCTTTCTCCACCCCTCCCTACCGCCTCCCATTTCCCCGTCCTCGAACTCATCATTCTTGAGGCGATATCCCATAATATCCCAGCAGATGTTCCGCCTCTTTTGACAGGAAATACAAACAAATCTCACACGTGACCGCCACTTTAGCCAAGTGCAAAGGCATCATTGATTGAGAAAACACCCACCAAAAAAAATGTGTCGAGTAACCTTGCATTCTCTCGAATGACCGCCATGTTCGATAACTCGCCGCCAAACGCCGTCTCTTGTTTACCCCGTCCCCCCGGGGCCCGCCCATTGAGAATTGATGTGGGACGTTGCAGGTGCTCGTGGGATTCAAGTGGAAGGCACCTCAAGGTCGGTGGGTGGCTCGGGCTGGTTGCTTCGCTTGCATATTGTCTATTATAGGCTGGCAAAGGGCCGAGTGTACAGGGAGACGTGGGTATGTTGATTGCACCAGAAACTTTAGGTGATGATAGATGAGATCACCGTTCCGACTGCGCATGCACTGAAAACGGCGTTGGCAGCAAAGC
The DNA here is from genome assembly GCA_030323885.1 of Branchipolynoe longqiensis. NCBI lineage: Eukaryota > Metazoa > Annelida > Polychaeta > Phyllodocida > Polynoidae > Branchipolynoe > Branchipolynoe longqiensis. Next base: position 24,660,082 of record CM059201.1, on the reverse strand, counting down.
AAAGGCGTACAGCCATTGAGTTTGGTTTGCCGATACGCATATGGAAAAACTTTGATTTTATTCAAAATTAATAAAAAATACATAACAATTTGGCACAAACATCAATGGATTGATGCAATATAATAATATAGTGAATATTTAAGACACACCTCCATAATTAAACATTTTGAGCTAAGAAACATACAATTTCAGTCACTTTACAGACTGATGTTTACATCACCATTGACTAGACATAAGTAATTCTTGTTCTAAATATTAAACTCTCAAAGAAATATATAACCAATATCTGACTAACCCTACTCATTTTCTAGTTCTACATGTCATTAACCCTAGGATAAAAATAAAACCATGAATAAAATAAGTCAAACTCACTCTAGCTCTGGCTCTAACACTAGTCTGAGTGCCCAGATTTGTCTAAATCTAAATGCACATGGCATATGATTTGCTGATTATATTGATGTAAATGCACTGCTTGATAAAATATTAATATCTTAATTTATTATGTACATTTTTTTAGTTGGTATTCTATGTTTGAAACAAGAGCTGAGATGAGCTGAAACTAACACATTTCATAACTGCCCCCAGTGTATTAGCATGTGCCATGTGCTTCTCATGGGATTGTTTTTCTTCCACGCATCCCACAATGCACTGCGCGGCTGGAATGGCGATGTAGTCTATTGGTTAAAACACACACTTGCATTTTCAGATGTGTGACTGTGAGTGCTGCTCTAGACATAGTTGTAATTCTTGTGACAACCCTACGTTCATTTGATAATTACATATTAGTTTGTATGTGACAGTTTTCAAATTGTGGTATGTACTATATATAGTACACGGTGCCCTCGCCTGCCACCAAACATCCTAATTGAACTAGACCTGGAAGTCATCTATCAAGTGCTTTTCATTCCCTTTTCTGACATTTTGTATTACTAGGATATGACCAGGACTAGTTAGCTCAGTGTCAGGATAATGTGCCTGGGTGTCGTATCACGTTGCTGGGACGGTATTATAAATCCATATTACGTATTAGTGCATGCTGTCATAAATCGGTCATCATCATCATCATGCTGTCGGTCGCGATGCGACAAAGACTGCTTTCATTACTTGACTGCCGCTCTCCATTTAGCTCTCTGCTGTGAGAGTTGCATCCATGAGTCAGTCTTAATGTCTCTCAGCTTCAGGGTTCTCTTGATGGTATCCTTGAACCGGAGACGAGGGCGCCCTCTCTTTCTGTAGCCAGAAGACAGTTGAGAATAGAGAATCTGCTTTGGTAGCCTGTCTGACGACATCCTCATGAGGTGTCCAGTCCACCGAAGATTCTTTTTGATCAGAAGATCTTCCATAGAGGGCAGCCCCGTCCGTTCGAGTATTTCCTTATTTGTCACTTTGTCCTTCCAGGTTAGCCTCATGATTGAACGCAGATGTCACATCATGAAGGCATGCAGCTTTTTCACCTGTTTTTCATAAATCGGTACACGTGCTTATATGACCTGCTAGGACATAAAAGTCCTAACTACCAACCTGGTGGACACGTGTGCTAAGTCATGGATGGATACATGGATACATGGCAGTAGATGCTACAGTGACCGGACAAAACTAGCCTGTCTGAGCTCTCTTGTCTTATTAGGGCTTCGCTTTACAACCTCTGCCTACAAATGGCTGTTCTAGGTCGCATGCAGCATATTGTCGTGCCAAATTACCCAGCCTGGCTTTTACGTGGGGCAGGCAGAGCACATTCTGCCTAAGCCAATCCGCCTGTCCAAATGCACTCCGACTGTCGGTCCTATGCACACAAATACAACCCGGATGCTTGTGCTCAGCTTATTCCTGTGACTGTGGTGTTTTCCTTTGCAATACAGAATTTAAAATCTCGTTGCCATACATTCAATTTTACTCTTTGTTGCTGTGGATCCAAGCTAGGCCGTAAATAGAAACTAAATGAACCTAGTGATGCGGGTCTAAAGCTAAGATTCCTTCTACGCGGGATGCGGCATGCGGTATGCGAATGGGAGGATTCCTTCTATGCGGTATGCAGCATGCAGCATGTGGCACACGACTGGCTATATTTAAAAAATAAAAATATACAAGTATACTCCATACTGCACTGTATATGGCCTAATATGGCATTTATATCTATGTACCTCTTGGTACGTCACATGGAGGTTCCTACCTTTATAATTCCCAAATTATAGATAAGTATTCATATTTATGTGGCTATGGTAGCATTTTTACGAACCCGTAACCCAACCACCACCACTACCATATGTTTCCCCTCTGCACCCTTGTGTGTGTCCATTCCGTAATGCTCAGTCGCCTCTCCTCGTGGACAAGTGCGACTGACGTTTCTATTCGCATGCCGCATGCCCCACCGATCGCTACAGGGACTGATCGAGTTGCCGCATTCGCATTCGGATTCGCATTCGCATACCGCATGTAAGGGATGTAGTCCATTGACTTCAAGGCGTTTCGATTTTTTGTCGCATTCGCATTCGCATACCGCATGCCGCATACTGCGTGTAAGGAATATTAGCTTAAAGGTGTACATTCGAATTCAGCAGATGCTGGTGGTACTAGTTAATTATCGCCTGGAACTACTAATGTCCTGTAATGAGCACAAGCTGTGTGAGGGGGTGGGGGGGGGGGGGCATTGGAAATGGGCATCGTGGTAACGGTGGTAGGCATTGAGGAGGTTTTAGAAAGGAACTTAATGAGCTTTTAATGGTACACCCTTCAGGGGCGTACCTAGGCGAACAAGCGTATACCAAAACGTCCACATCGTTTTGTCCAAAAAAATAAAATAAAATAATAATAAAGAGAGAGAGAGGAGGCATGTAGTAGTCCGGAGTGTCGAAAACTCAAGTCTAAAATGTGTCAAATCTGCCAGCTTAAGCTTAAGCGGCCCCCTAAGCCCCCTGCTGAAATTAGGAGTACACATTGTTAAAGGTAGCTACGCCCCTGCCCTTTTCCTGTGTTGTCTATGAAAACCTAGACACTTAAAGCTGCATAGTCCGATGAAAACATCAAATTTTCAAAGCCTAAGCACTTATCTAGATTTGATTCTACATATTTAACTTAGACACTGGTGCACTTATTAAGCATTTCTTGCTGCATAGAAGGGCATAATAAGTTAATTAATAGAACCCGTTACTACTGAAGCCTATGGTGTCAGAATTTTGGTGTGCTTGCCAACATTATTTTGGCACGTTTTGATGTCAAATTATCTCCAAATTTAGCCATTTAAAATTAAAGTTACTTCAAACTAAAGTAAACTAGATTATAACTATTAGTATAATAATATATTTATCTCACAAAATAGCAGAAACTCATCGGACTATGGACCTTTAATGCTCCCTCTTCACCTCCCCCCCGCCCATACACACACGCGCACACACTCAAACTGCAGACTTCTTAATCTATTCTTATTATTATTACTATTATTATTACTATTACTATTATTTTGTTTTTGTTTTTGTTTTTTGGTCCATTAGTTGTTTAAGCAGGGGAAATTTCAGTCATAGACGACTGGTCTTCCTCATTCCACTGCTGGTCGATAGAAAGCCCGAGCCTACACTTTTACTGACCCAAGGGATTTTTAACCTCCCACACCACATAGACATGGTATGAGAGCAACTGGCCTTTGATGACGCTGTAAGTTATACACAGCGGTGGAAATCCAAATTGGCAGAGCTGGAGGCACGGGGAATCGAACCGCCGACCCTCAGATTAGGAGTCTGACCTAGAAATATGTGGTCTCGTTTGACTTCCAAACTTCCCGAATACTAACTAAACTACATTATTATTTTGATTCATAGCAAACACTGTTTATTTAGATCGGCGATATTTAAAATGTCATTTGCTATATAAACAATAAAGCGACACACAATTCGAAAGGGGAAAGTGGAGATTTTCTTTCATCCCGTACTTGATGCCTGTGTCTATAGTGTCCACGCACGCTACCCGTACTGTTCCAACGCGGCTACCGCAATCGTAATAGGATGTTAATGGCATTGGCGTGGCGCGGTATTGTCTGTGCGTAGCGGCTGTGTGCACTCTCCTCACCCCCCCCCCCCCGCCCCCACCACCACCACCACCACCACCGTCACCTGCACCTCTTCCACATCCACCCCACTCCACTTCCACTCCCACCCCCACCCCCACATCCACCTCAATCCACCTCTACATCTACCCCCACTTCCACCCCACCCCCACATGCACCCCAATCCACCTCCACCTCCACCTCCAACCCCACATGCACCCCAATCCACCTCCACGTCCACCTCCACGTCCACGTACACCTCCACCCCCACTTCCACCTCCACCTCCACCTCCACCCCCACTTCCACCCCCAACTCCACCCCCAACTCCACCCCCACTTCCACCCCCAACTCCACCCCCAACTCCACCCCCACTCCACCCCCAACTCCACCCCCACTTCCACCCCCACTCCACCCCCACCCCACCCCCACACCCACCCCAATCCACCCTCCACCCCCACTTCCACCCCCACCCAATCCACCTCCACGTCCACCTCCACCTCCACCCCCACCCCCACCCCCACTTCCACTCCACCCCCACATCCACCCCAATCCACCCTCACCTCCACCTCCACCCCCACTTCCACCCCACCTCCACCTCCACCCCACCTCCACCCTCACTTCCTGCCCACTTCCACCTCCACCTCCACCCCCACTTCCACCCCACCCCCACATCCACCTCCACCCCCACATCCACCCCACCCCACATCCACCCCAACCCACCTCCACCCCCCACCTCCACCCCACCCCAACCCACCTCCACCCCCCACCTCCACCTCCACATCCACCCCAATCCACCTCCACCCCCACCTCCACCATCACTTCCTGCCCACTTCCACCTCCACCTCCACCCCCCACTTCCACCCCACCCCCACATCCACCCCAATCCACCTCCACCTCCACCCCTACTTCCTGCCCCTTCCACCTCCACACCTCCACACCCCACACACTTGCACACACGCAACCATTTATCCCATATGGCTGCCCATTGAACCACGCCCCCCCCCCAACTTAGGCTCACCCCCCCCCCCCCTTCATTCCCAGTTCCACACAGCGACCAGAACTTTTTTCTTTCTTTTTTTTAATTGCTTAGACTTAATGTTAATTTCCATCGTGTGTTTAGTGCATATACAATTTTAAAGGTTTTACAAGGAAACATTAGTTTAGATCATTCCAATGGAATTAAATGAATTTCAAAATTGAATAATTTTTTAAAGAATTTAATGAATTTCACTAATTTAATGCATTCCAAAATGGTAATGGATTTCAAAATGTAATTAAATTAATTTGGCGGGTCGGTATTGGTTTGGGTGAGGGTGGGGCGAAGAATGTGCTTCCGAGTTTTGTTCTGTCTGGTCTTCATTTGGAAGTGGTCTTAAAGTTGCATAGTCAATGGTTTTGAATGTCTAATTTTTCTGAGATAAATATATTAGATCGATCACTAGTATCTACTTTACATTAGTTCAAAGTTACTTTTATTTTAAATGGTAAACTTTTGAGATATTTTGAGTGCAAACATGGAAAATTAGTTTTGGCAAGCTTGCCAAAACTCTTACACCATAGACTTCTGCAGTAACAGGTTCTGTTAAATTGACTCAATATTGCCTTCTACACATAAACAAATGCTTAATAAGTGCATCAGTATCTAAGTTAGATATGTCAAATCAAATCTAGATAATTGGTTTGGTTTTTGAAAATTTGATATTTCATCGGAATATGCAGCTTTAACCTGGAGCTCCCATTCTAGACACGTCACCGACACACAACACGCGTCTGAGTCCAAATGGTCTTAGAATGGGACGCAGCATCCTAAGAAACGGTGAGCTTTCGCTAAATTTGCAAAACTGCAGCACCGATGCGTCTGCTGCCCTGAAGGCCACAACAGACGACTTGAACACAAGACTTCTTGCGCTTGTTACTGAGAGTCCTCAGTGAAAACGTACGATGCTTGCTGAGTGAATTCTGCTCCCGGCAGACGACTATTGTGGCGGCAGACGACTATTGTGGCGGCAGACAACAACTGACAAAGTCACCACATCTTGCGCCCAATGACTTTAGGGGTATCCAGCCTCACGATATTGGACCATTATCTCGGATGATTACAGGTAATGATGGGCACAGCGCATGCGCCTAAATTAACAGCCGACGACTGGGTGCGCAGGCGCAATGCTTTCTTTAGGTGCCAGAGATACAGCTCGGGAATGGGTTTTTAGATACAGCTCGGGGGTTCAAACTTGACTTTGCGGCGCGACAACGCTAATGACGCCGAATTCTGCTTCGCCCAATGTGGCGGCGCAGGCCAGCGAGTGATACAAACTCGCAATCAAGTTCACCTTTTAGTACATCTGAAAGGTGGCTCACCGGCGAGTCTAAGTTCTCCGGCCTAAAGTAAATCATTTAAGCGGCTGTCACACCTCGCCGGATTGAACAATGGACAGAATTGTCTAGTCTGGTGGTGATAAGTATCAAAATGTATTAAAATGTGTCAAAATGTTGCGCTATCGAGTCAATGGCCGCTGGACATACGGTCATGAAACGGACATGAAACATGAACGGACAAGAAATGTAGACGTCAATCTGGTGCATCCGTTCCAAGTTGTGTGCATGTTCAAAACTTGTACAGACAAAAACTGGACTATCAACGGACTTTTTTTTGGTTTCTTTCCGTTTCCTCCAATCTGGTGATGTGTGACAGCCGCTTTAGAGTTCTTTCAAGCTACTCTACTTTATGAATTATTCCTTGTGATTGACTATCATCTGGTATAAAATAGGCTACGACTCCAGAGGATAAAATAAAGAGAAGAGACGAGGAGTGGTGGAAGCCTACCTTTATTTCCGAGGCCCATATGGCCGAGCAATAAACAGCCCTACCTAGAAAAAAAAAGGAAATAATTCAGAGCTCATGTGATCATGACGTGATCATGACGCGCGCTGGCTGGGCTATGGCTACATGGACATGGCACCAGCCAGGCGGGGCGGGTTCCGGCCCACAGCAAATATATATAAATAAATAAGACGTACATAATAAATAGCGAGGAATTGGTAAAAGTATGATAAAAAAGGATAGGATATAAACTCCGCCCCTTTATATTCATATAATGAATGATATAGCACATAACCCCTTTCAAGCCTCCAAATACACTACCGGTGCATCAATCAACGTATGTGCATGTATTTAGGACACGCATGTTACTGTGGTAGATTAGATAGTGTTGCACCGAGTGGCACTCGAGCCATTAAAATACAGCTCCGTAGCATTATCATACAGCGAAATAATTCAATGCATATGGAATAAACAATGTGCCTACCTATAATAAATAGTATTTGTCATGGTGCAGAATGATTTTGACCTAAAGCCAAAGACTGAGTGAGACCCATATGAAATCATACCCACAGAGGATTATGATTGCACATATGCCCTAAATCATGTATTTTGATAATAATAATAATAATAATAATAATAATAATACTAATGTTTGATTAAATTCCTAATAGGTGTTTATAATCCATTAAACTGATATTGATGTTTGATGTTTGTTGGAATTGTTAGTCCTGGCAACATGTAAGGTCATATCAGGAGCAGGAAACCGATATTGAACTTACTGGTCTGATTTCACTTTTTGTTACAATTTAATTATTTGTTAGTATATTTATATTTCAGTTATAACTCCTCGAAGCGATTAATTTATGAACACTTTAATAAACGTTTAATCGCCCACTACAGGGCAGGAATCCCTTCCGGGATCTTTCGAATATTCAGGAGGAGGTTAGAGGGGGGGGGGGGCACCATTCAGTCTCTACTAGTACTACTCCCTTAATCTTATCACAAACAATATTATAATCCTGACTGACATCCTTCTCCGCCCGCCCCACGTCCTGTGTCATCTCTACGGTTCCTTCAACCGCGCATGCGTAGCAGCTATCCATAATAAACACGTCACAATGCGCATGTCACAAATAAGCCTGAAACATTATGCGACCCTTAACACCTGTAAATGGCCACCATAATCAAGGCGCCGCCTCCATGCATTGATTCAGAATTCCACTCCAAAAGGGAAAGGACAAATAAGCCGACAAAGGACGGCCTGTAACTTCATCTCTAATTAGCGAAGATGCACAAATTAATTAGCGCCACTGCTACCCATCCTCCTGCAACGGTTGTTGCTAATTTTTCCGATAAAAGGTTAGTGGATCATTTCACTGATCCCAGAGTTACTGTAGACAAGAGACTGTGTGGACGGGATCAAAACACACCCTACTGTAGACAAGAGACTGTGTGAATGGGATCAAAACATACCCTACTGTAGACAAGAGACTACGTGGATGGGATCAAAGCACACCTATTGTAGACAAGAGACTGTGTGGACAGGATCAAAACATACCCTACTGTAGACAAGAGACTGCATGGACAGGATCAAAACATACCCTACTGTAGACAAGAGACTGCATGGACAGGATCAAAATACACACCTACTGTAGACAAGAGACTGCGTGGACGGGATCAAAACACACCCTACTGTAGACAAGAGACTGCGTGGACTTGATCAAAACACATATCTACTGTAGACAACAGACTGTGTGGATGGGATCAGAACACACCCTACTGTAGACAAGAGACTGCGTGGACGGGATCAAAATACACCCTACTGTAGACAAGAGACTGCGTGGACGGGATCAAAACACACACCTACTGTAGACAAGAGACTGCATGGACGGGATCAAAACATACCCTACTGTAGACAAGAGACTGCGTGGACGGGATCAAAACATACCCTACTGTAGACAAGAGACTGTGTGAATGAGATCAAAACATACCCTACTGTAGACAACAGACTGCGTGGACGGGATCAAAACACACCCACACACTCATCACCCCTGCACCCCGCCCCCTTCATCAGCGCATTTCTGGCTCGCTGGTCGTCGGCTTATTTAGCATGTGTCTATTGACCTGTCAGAATAGTGTAGGTTTAAAAGAAAACTCATTGAGCTGTCAAAAGAGTAGCTGTATTTTAAATACATATCCTAAAAGTTGGCATCATTACTGCTAGTACTATTCTAGGGAACAGGACTAATTTAATGTCCACGTCATTTCTTTTCCTGCACCTAATCACATGCCTGTAAATAACAAATGCTAATATAATAACCTACATGTAAATGGACCCTCTGCTTTCCCACTAGTGAAACAATAGGCCCTTTGTATTTGTTAACTCTGGAGTACCACACAGGCCGTCCTCGGCATCCAACCGATCCGCCAGTGCCGCTGAAATATGAGAGAATGACATATTGTCGGCGCCACCTCTTTGTTGTACACCAAAGGCCGATTGCTGAGGGTGCTGTGTGCTGTTTGGTAACCGACAATTCTCGTTAAAAAAAAACAAAGGCTATGCGTTATTGGTGTTATGTGTGTGTGGGTATTAAATAATCCGCCAACTGAATTTAAACACTTTTAGCTGCGTCTGGGGAGATGGTATGTTTGGGTGAGGTGGTAGAACGAGTCAGTGGGCTTGTCTCATGACAATTTTTAAATTTGTATTTGAAGTGACTATATTTGATCACTGAGTAGTATGTAGTTGACAGCGAATCCGGCTGTACCAAATATCGGGGATGAAAGTGGCCTCCAGCAAAAAAAGCGGAAATAAAACTGAGATTATTACACCGATGGCGACTATCCATGAAAACGCAGATTTTCTTCCATAGGCTTAGCACTGTCCGGGAATCGCAGAAAATTGTCGGTAGTCAGGTTTCAGCTATTCTTGGTGTGACTATATTATCACCAATACTTAAAACTCTTTCTTCCTTGGGTTTATGTTCTAGCAACATTTAAGGTCATATCAGAATGGGACTCAAACTAACTAATTGTCATATATATATATCCTGATTCCTTGGCATTTTCTTTAACATGAATCGATAAATATAAAAAATCGCGGAAATCCGCGAAATCGCGGAAATCCGCGAAATCGCGGAGAACTTTCATCCCTGAAATATACATTGCAGTAAGCATTTGGAACGCTTCTTCTAAGCGACACACATACACGCCACAACAGGAACTATTGGTCACTGGTCTGCAGCTGGATATTTTCTAATAGAACATTGCCTGTGTCTGTGTGTTTGAACCAATGCATATAGATTTTAAAATATATAGATTTAATTATTTAACTGACTGCCTTCTCTAGTTTCAATTAGACGTGTATGATTTAAGTTGAACATTTCGTGTTGGTATATTGCGCTGTTATTAACATTTGCTTCTTAATATATTCCTTGTTACTAAGTCTGTTATTAATATTAAGCGATGCAACCTGTCAAAATGAAAGTGCAATCCAAACTCTGAGCATCAACTTGAAACTAATGAAACCGGTTAATTTATTACGTGCTGTCTTCAATTATATACGAATTGACACCTATATCAACTGAAGCAGTAATTTTGACAACTTTAGCAACTGGTAAGGGCATTTGTTTGCATCCCATATGTGTATTTTATTAAAGCTGATTTGAATATTATAATACAGCACGAGGTTTGCTAAACTAGGATAAGGCAAGGACTGGTTAGCTCAATATTAGGATACTGTGACTGAGTGGGATAGTGGGTCATGGTACTGGCGGTCTGATCTCCCAGTGGGCAACACTATAAAGTCACATTGAGTGCCCACTGCACTGAGCTCTGCTTCATTTTAATACTATTTCTTAGAGTAATTATGTTAGTCTAACTCAATTATATATGTTCACTGATAGGATCAGACCCCCCCCCCTCCTTCACGCGCACACAAAAGCATACACACAAACACACACACGCATACACACAAACACACACATGCATGCACACAAACACACACATGCATACACACAAACACACACGCATACACACACATACACACAAATGCATACACACAAACGCATACACACAAATACATACATACAAACACACACACAAACACACACAAACGCATACACGCATACACACAAACGCATACACGCATACACACAAACGCATACACACAAACACACACATGCATACACACAAACACACACGCACGCATACACACAAACGCATACATGCATACACACAAACGCATACCCACAAACACACACGCACACACACAAATGCATACGCACAAACACACACACACGCACACACACAGACACACACAAACACACTCCTAGATTAGGTCATCTAAAGGTACACAGAAACAAGGAGTTTCCAAATGTACACACGATAAAACCACTGCTAGTGCCTCTGTTGGTGTCTCTTTAAAGCCCTGAGAGGGTTATGTACTTGGTGGCTGTGCACCCAGACGGCAGTCATCCGTTACTAAGTCCCACCCACGGAGGTCTGCACCGCAAAGGCACGTCGGGGTTCCCCGTTACCAACAATTCGCCAACAACAACTGCCAAAATAGTCTCTCCACATCTGATGCCACTCACTTCGTGGGATTCGCATGAATCGCGTGCATTATCTGACATCATATCTGTTTTTAGTAAACGATGCATTAGAGGATCACTTGTCGTTTTCCTGCGTGTACATGTTTACTGTATAACACAAACAAAATAGTCTTCTCCCACAATGACCTTTTAAACCTTGCATCGCACACCCGAACAGCTGGTGCAAAGGCACTCATAAAGTCATAGCGATTTGCCCCGCTGTCTCTCCTTGCGACGAGCTGTCTGCCTCTTTGCCCCACCCTCAAAACCCGGCCTCTCGCCCTCTCTAACCTCAGACCCAGGGTCGCAGGAGTGTGTCCCTTCATATTAGTGGTTAAATTGGCCGTGCCTTCTGTGGCCGTGTCACTGGTACTGAATCGACTAAAAAACCTACCCATTTCTCCTCCCCGTTACCTCTATTCCACCAACCAGTCTCGCCACACACCTATTTACAACTCCGACAATTCAATGCAATATCTGTTTGGTAAGTGAGCTGCAGTTCTCAATTCGGCCTGGACTCAGTGAGACAACTTACACACCTACTGAGGCGTATAAGGCCACGAAACACTAAATGGGTAGACACTTATTAGAATCGATTTTCTGTTTTAACCACTAAGTTCGAATCTTTTTTTTTTGGCATAGAAAAACATAACCCAATAATAAAGTATTCTTAGCCCATGAGAACAGTGTCTGCATCCCGTGAGACGAACCAGGCCTTATTTTATCCAGAAAGGCTGGACATTTCAGAGTAATAACAGCAGCAGCAGCAGAGTAGTTTTGCAAGTAAAGTAGATCACCCGTAGATGCAGTAAGAGGCAATCTTCCAAGTTTTAAAAACTCTTGGCGCAAGACCAGAGTACCCAGACGTTTCTGGAGGTGTGTGGATTTCCTAAGGTATCTGCATTTGTAAGGGTTCTATCGGAGGTTTGTAAGCTTCTGTGAAAGTTCAATTATGGTGTTGACCAGACGGATGGCCGAATGAGTTAGAGCGTCCGTCTCCCGTGCTGGTAGATCGTGCGGTCATGGGTTCGCACCCTGGTCGAGTCAAACCAATGACTTAAACATTGATTCTTATCACCTCTTAGCCAGGCGCTCAGCATTATTAGGAGAGGACAAGGACTGGTGTGCTCAGTCTCAGGATAATGTGACTGAGTGGAATACAAGGTCATGGTGACAGCGGCCTGGTTTCCCATTGGGACAGCACTATAAAGTCGCCATGAGTGTGCACTGTCACAAGTCGGTACCCGTCCTGATATGACCTTAGATGTTGCTAGGACGTAAAACAACAAACAAACAAACATCAATTATTGTGATCTATGAGTTCTGCAGGAGTTGTCTAAGGCTCTGTCTGCGTTCTGTACAGGTTCTATCAATTTTCTTCTATCAGCGTTACCCGTAACCCCACCCGTCTACACACATGTATAGCATGTCAACAAGTGTCTAACCACACAGGAAACACGAGAGTAAAGCCGTGTTTACACGGGCGAGTTAAGTCGCTTCATATAAATCGCCTTGCCTAGTTCGCCTCACATTCGCCGTGTAAACGCGACTCTGAGGCGGATTAGGGCTGATTCGCTTCATATGATTCACTTTATGTACACCACCTCGCGAGGTGGTTTATATGAAGCGAACTAGATTAAGCACTGGTTCGTATGGACTTGCTCATGCGCAGATATCGATTTCCGCCTTAAACCACTCCGTGTGTATACGCGACACTAAATCGATTCATATAAATCGATTTGCCTAATTCGCTTCACAATTGCCCGTGTAAACAGGGCTTAAGAATCGTTTGACTTCAAATGCTTGGAAACGTAGGTCTCGCGCTTGCCACCATCCCGAACGGGAATCAAGATGGCGGCTCGTGCGGTAGCCACAAACACGCGAAGGCCTAAGCTATTTACCCGGTATGAATGCGCTATATAAAATGTTAGAAGCTTTTTGGGGCAATTTGAAGAATTCAGCTGCCTTTTCCTCACACGCAACCCTCCATACACAATAGCATTTATATGTGGGCAATTTGCTGGGCAATCTGAGGATTGTATTAGTGCTGCATGTCCGCCGCAAGGGGGCAGCACATGTACCGCTTATGGCGTACATAGACCTATTTCATATGACGTCAGCATAGGTATTTAGCTCAGTGCGCGCGCAGTTTGGCTGCAGGATGACACACTGTCACACTGCAAACTCAATGGCCAACAGAAAAAGTGAAATATCTCTAAGACCACACCACATAGAGAGAAACCGATTGTAACACGTATAGAAAAGATATTCAGCGAATAGATTATATTAAATTCATAAGGTTAGGGTTCTGCATTTCTATTAATTTTGAATAAAATAAACGTTTTGCACTGCGCGTATCGGCAAACTCAATGCATTGTCAATGGCCGTGGGCAATCTTCTTACAGAAAAGGTGAAATATCTCTAAAACCACACCACCTAGACACAAACCGCTTGGAAGACATATAGAAAACATATTCAACGAAAAGAGTATATTAAATTGATATGGTCAGGCTTCTACATTTCTATTAATTTTGAATAAAATAAACGTTTTGCACTACGCATACCGGCAAACTCAGTGGCAGCGTGCATTCGTTTTGCACCCAACCTGCGCGTGCATACACGATGTTAGTAAACATTGAAATATGTCTATATGTCCGCTCCTGCAGTCGGCCATTTTCAAGCCGTGCAAACACGTGATAACCGCTCTTGTGTGCTATTTTACAACACCCTCATTACTATACGTACCACAAACCCCTATTGGAATATTCACAGTACCAACGGGATGGGGGTGGCGGTGGCGGGGATCGTATTTTTATTTGATTACAAATTAGATTCACCTTGTGTCTGATATTCATACATTTGTTGTTGAGGTTTCTTTCAAAGATTACTGAATGCCGCCTAATCTACGTGATGTTGTAATGCTATTGCGTACAGTGAACATGTTGTTTGGGTTCATGTCACAAATTGCGATCCAAGCTCCACAGATTGCCGGCAAAAGTGCGAAACCCTATTTGACAGTATACTAAGGAAATTGCAGGTATGCAGGTATTGCAGGTATAGCAATACCTTAGGGAGTTTGACGCCCCTGCCCTGCAGAGTTGTAAATCACTGCCTTGTGGTACAGGTTCTTGACAGAACCGAAGGCTAAGGGAGCAAACCCTAAACAGAAAACCATGTCACTGTGGCAGCATTAAGGGCGGTTGATGTATGGAACTCCCAACATCTCCCGACCAGCCACTGCAGGGACAAATAGTTTTGCGCCTGTCTTGACATGTTCTTGCCGGTGTGAAACCTCTATTTGCTCCCCGAGAGAGTGCCGCTGGTAACTTGCAAAAGCCAACAGCACTTCAACACTTTTGCAGGCAGCTTTTATGAAATGGACATTGAGACCGACTCATGGACGCAACTCTCACAGCAGAGAGCTAAATGGAGAGCGGCAGTCAAGTAATGAAAGCAGTCTTTGTCGCATCGCGACTGACAGCATGATGAAGGAAATTGCCTAAAATTTAATATCAGTTTTCAAATTGAGAGGCAATTGCAATTGAACCCTTAGCCACACAGGCCCATCAACTGCCTCCATTGGCCACCATTCTTAAGCAGTAGGGCATGGAGACGCGCCCTGACCGATAATACTTCATAGGGGTTTTGAGTGACAAGCTGGAAGGCGACCTCCCCTTGCCTCCCTACCCCACCCTACCCGTCCTTACCCCTCCGTGCCCCTTCCTACCGTCCTTACCCCTCCGTGCCGCTAACCACCCCTCCCCATCTCCGCCGCGCCCCGCTCCGCACCATCCCGTCCCGCTCCGCTCCATCCCGCTCCGCCCCGCCCCGCTCCGCCCCGATCCGCCCCGCTCCACCCCGCTCCACCCCGTCCCGTCCCGCTCCGCCCCGTCCCGTCCCGTCCCGCCCCGCTCCGCCCTGCCCCGCCCCCCGCTCCGCCCCGTCCCCCCCGTCTCGCCCCGCTCCGCCCCGCTCCGCCCCGTCTTCCTCCGCCCCGTCTTCCTCTGCCCCGTCCCGCCCTGTCCTGCTCCGCCCCCGCCCGCCATCTCACTCCGCCCTGTCCCGCGCCGTCCCGCCCCGCCCCGCCCCACCTTGCCCCGCCCCCGCCCCACCCTGCCCTCCCCGCCCCCGCCCCACCCCCGCCCCTCCCCTCCCCTCCCCTCCCCTCCCCTCCCTCCTCCCCTCCCCTCCCCTCCCCCCCCTCCCCTCCCCACCCCCTCCCCCCTACCCCGCCCCGCCCTTGTCTGCAGTCCTGTCAGCCTGGAACCTATCAACCTGCGCCCGCTCCAATGCTGTTGTACTAATGGATTACCAACCATGCTCTGCTGGCTGTTTTTACTAACGAACCATTTATACTCAAAATGGATACGCTCGAGCTTGATGTAGATTATATTAACGCATTCCACAAGATATTAGACAAGTTAAGTCCATTTATTAAACACTTCTAGATCTTACCATTTTCGTCACTTCAGGACGACTGTTTCATACACACACAGTGCCGTGTAGAGAACACCAGTCGGTAACCCCAACACTACGCTGCTCCAGCTATGCCTAGTCTGCAAACTCTACCAGAATCAACCCCACCTCCCACACCCTTTTCGTGTATCGGTTCAGGTGGGGACCAGTGTACTTGCATCGGGAGTTGTGTTGCGCACACACCCCACTGCTTCGGGCGACAAACACATTTGTGCCAGTCGGACTGGAAAGATCAAGTGCCACTCACGCACGAGGTGGGAAGAGGGTCTCGTTGCCTCCGATGGGCCGTGTTCACACGATGCGATATCGCACATGACATCGTACACGATATCGCACATGACATCGTACACGATTTTAGGCATGTGAATAAGTCTTAGTATGGGGATATCTGTCATTGGTATCTGGACACATTTTGAATCACTGCCATCTAAGTGTATTCGATAGTTAGACTATAATAATACTAAAGTAGACGAGACAGGATAGCTTTTGGTGGAAGCTGTGATATATCTTCACTCCCCACATGCTATGTCATACACCAACTCAGGGAATCGATTTAACGGACATAAGGAACGTACACACTCAGCTATTGCATTGTGCCTTGTGCCTTGTGCCTTGTGCCTTGTGCCTTGTGCCACTTGTGCCACTTGTGCCACTTGTACCACTTGTGCCAGGCGTAGTGTCGGGGTTATACACCGGTATTCTCTACACATGGCACTGTGTATGAGAACAGTCGTCCTAAAATTAGTACTGCGACCAGGGCCACATTCAGGGTCCGTCTCGGAGGTGCCTCGGAGATGGCCTTGACGTCACGCTAGTCTGAACGGCAAAAGCAGTTTGTTGTCTCGAAAATGGTCGCTCCCCCCCCATAGGCGGCAGCCATTTGCAATGGAAAAGCTGTGCTGTGATTGGCTGAAACCACTGAATATGGCGGCCATTTTCGAGGCGCTTTTTGTCTCCTATCTGAAAAGGAGAAGCACCCTGAACACAAATATGCCAAAAAGCATCGCGGAGACGTCTCTGTGGAGCCTCCAAGAAGCACCCTGAACGCAGCCCAGTACTACCTGCATGGGCTGGGGAGATCAGTGTCACGACAGTGGGAAATCATTTCACGGTGTTTATGGCAGGATGTCCTTAAATTATAGTATGCCCCACAAGTATAGATCGTTCGGTTTGTTACTTGCGACCTCCTGCAGTGTATGCCGCCAGGTGACTGGGCACTAGTTATATTTTGTGGGCCACCGTACACTACACAAACAATTAACCCGTATCCTGAGTAGGGGTGAATGACAACCATGGCTAAACCGAGCAAAATCTGCTTCAGTAGGAATTAACTGTGGAGTTGATGGTTCCAGCGCACATTGTTGATCTATATTGGCATATAGTTGAGAAATTGCGAGAATGCAAAAAAAAACACCCCAAAACAACGAAACAATGGACGTATTTGACTGGGCCTCTATATTCACACATCAAAATATTTCTTTACAAATTCCTATTCGACTGGGACCGGAAGTGGGTTTCTATACATATGAATCTAATGTGTCTTGTGGCTCCATCCATTAGGTCACATGGTGTATTCAGTAGCTTCAGCCAATCAGAGCTGTTCTTTTCGATTGCAAATGGCTGCCCTCTATGGGGACAGCCATTTGCAATGGAAATGAACAGCTGTGATTGGTTCTTTTCGATTGCAAATGGCCAGCCCCATACAGGGCAGGCATTTGCAATGGAAGAGAACAGCTCTGATTGGCTGAAACCACTGAAGCCATTTGACTGGTCCTCTTTGCATTCGAAAACCTACTTCACTGCGCAGGTGGGCAGATAGAAAGGTCCCAGTCGAATGCCTCCAATAATGATGGCTACACAGCTTTCAATTTGACGTTTAAAGTGTATTAATCTACGTGACTTAATCTACTCTACAATTTAAAAAGGGCTGCGAGAGTAGCTAAATGCACATCAGCTTTTAAATGTACAATATGCTTTTGCTGTTCATATCTATTCTTGTGCAGACTGTCGCGTTGCTTTTCGCACTGGTCATGTGATGCCCTAGATAAAGGATTCACCCCGTACTTACAGTACATGGGTGAACGATAATGTAGTCTAAATACTGGCGAAAATAGCTTTAGTATGGAACAGGAAGTAGAATGCCTGGCTCCAGTATCAAATGGGTACTTATATCGGCAAAGAGTTGGTGAAATGGAGAGAATGCAAAAAGACAAGATGCTGGCCATAGAATGCCGTCAATTTCACCTTTAAATTCTATTAAACTATATGTTTTATTATATTTTTCAACTCAAAGGTAGTGGGGAAATATGAAGACATATATAAAGAATAAGTGTGGCTTCTTAGATTGTAAATTTAGGCTCTCATTTCATTCCCCCACTTTTTCGACAGCTTTTATATCGGGTTGGTATTCACCCGTGTACTACAAGTACAGGGTGAATCTGTTATCGAGTGACGCCCTATCTATTATTATCCGCCTAAATGTAGGCTGGGTTTTGCTGCGGGGATGGCTGCCTTGATGCAGACGACGTCCTGCCGTGGAATGCGTATGCTGATGCAGGTAGTGTCCTCAATGCGGTAAAAGCCATCATCGCATGTCGTCAAAAATGGAATAACCATAAAACAAGCGGCTGACTGAAGAATTGTTGTTGTTGGGCGATAATGGAAAGCTTCGGGCAGCACAAACAAATGGATTTCGCAGTTTGCGGTGGTAAGTTATTGGAATTCTCGACGCCGAGTGTTTGTCGGGGATAAAACATGGCGGTGATCAAAGCGTGGGAATGTTAGTTAGTTTCTTGTTGTTTTACGTCCTAGCAACATCTACGGTCATATCAGGACCGGTAATGAGGCATTCGTGGGTCCTGATTACCAAGTCATGCTAGCCATAGCTCATTACTGCAGTAAACACCGCCTCTCATGTGTCGCCTGTTGTAATTAAACCGGATGTCACACCTCGCCGGATTGAGCAACGGACACAATTGTCTAGTTCGGGCATCATAAGTATCAAAATGTATTAAAATGTGTCAAAATATTACGATATTGCGATATCGGGTCCGGGTCAAAGGCCGCTGGACGAACGGACATGAAACGGACATGAAACGGGCATGAAACGGACATGAAACGGACATGAAACGGACATGAAACGGACATGACACGGACATGAAACGGACGAGAAACGGATATGAGAAAAGGACATGAAAAGGACATGAAAAGGACATGAAAAGGACATGAAAAGGACATGAAAAGGACATGAAAAGGACATGAAAAGGACATGAAATGGACATGAAATGGACATGAAATGGACATGAAATGGACATGAAATGGACATGAAATGGACATGAATGGATAGCTAACGGTAAGCGGACTAAACGGACTCAAACTGGACAAGAACCATAGACGTCAGTCCGGCCGCATCCGTTCCTAGTTTTCTGTATGTTCAAAACTTGTGCGGACACAAAACGGACTTTGTTCGGGTTCTGTCCATTTCCCCTAATCCGGTGAGGTGTGACAGGGCCTTAACTGCCGTCAGAAGCGAGCACAACTAAGCTGGACTGTTATATTTTCTCCTGGCAATTGGTGCAGCTGCAATGTTTTCTTCCGTCCAGTTAGTTAGTTGTTTCCTGCGTTTACACTAGCTGCAAATAAAAGCTTGTGTTGCAAATGAAGATAATTCTGCATTGCTATGGCTCGCCATTTAGTTTGGAAATATGATGAACAGAAGTTCTAATGAACGAAGTGTCTATAGTATAAGGCGAACGGTTGCAGGTCAGCCATTTGTGTCGAAATAGTTACTGAATCTCTATTGATACTATTAGATGCGTTTCTATTTGTAATCCTCTCACATCGCCTCATTGTATTTCACTACTGCATTAGTGTCACCACGCCCCCTCTCTTTGACAAGAAACCGCTATCATAGCACATAGACATTCGCCACAACAATAATTATAAGATCTGTACCCTGTTCTACTGAAAAGTAGAAAAGTCTATGAGTGTCTGAACATATGTGGTGTAATACGAGTACTATCAGAACTAGAAAGCCATGTAGCATTTTCCACATGAATTCTTTGTGTATGTATGTATGTATGAATGTATGTATGTATGTGTGTGTATGTGTGTATGTGTGTGTATGTGTATGTGTGTATGTGTTTGTATGCGTGTGTATGCGTGTGTGTGTATGTGTGTATGTGTGTATGTGTGTATGTGTGTATGTGTGTATATGTGTGTATGGGTGTATGGGTGTATGTGTGTGTATGTGTGTGTGTATGTGTGTGTGTGTATGTGTGTGTATGTCTGTGTGTATGTGTGTGTATGTGTGTGTATGTGTGTATGTGTGTGTATGTGTGTGTATATGTGTGTGTATGTGTGTCTATGTGTGTGTATGACAATGAATAATTCAGGCGCAAAACCACGTAAACGCCAATCCAGAAACGGAGATAGACGTTGGAATCAAACCTACAAAAAGTAGGTTTTTAAAATATTCCTTCATTTCTGTTCATTGCTCCATAATCATGTGATCATATGAAAAGTGGAGTTAGTGAGAATTAAAAGTATTTTCAGGTAAAAATCTTGTATTTACACAACTTTTTTGGATTGGCGTTTACGTGGTTTTGGGCCTGAACTCTTCGTACCTATGTATGCAAAACATACATACATAAGGCGTATGTATGTATTGCGTATGTATGTGCGTATGCATGCTTAAATAGAACGAGGCGACACTTCCTCTTGATTCTAAAGAATTACTTACCAGAATGAAGTCTTTCATTTTCAGGGATGAAGTGACTTCTGAAATAGAACAGTATTTATCTTATAATATGTGACATTTGAAGCGTTTCACTGTGCAACACTATAACTGTGTACATACATCACGACAGGACCACCCAATAGCACTTGTATGCTTGCATGGCATCTCCTTCCTGGTGAAAGCTTCCTTGTGTCCACTAAATCTCCTAGTCAATCACTCATGTGACTTAACTCTGACTTTGATGTTACCCAACCCGTCAGGAGTAATAGATAGCAAGAGAGACGTCCAACATGGAAATAACCTCAGAAGTTGTCGGTGAAAAAAATACTGTCAAGCTCTCAGTGAACTGGACAAGTCCATTTAATATTAAAAACCTGCCAATTTAGTCAATCATGGATGAAAGATCCTCCGCCTTTTTCGCGGATTTCCACGATTTTTTGTTTTTCGCCGATTATCGCGGATTTCCACGAATTTTAGTTTTTCACCGATTAATCCCCGATACACACCTCCCGTATAAAACCTAAAACTGCCCGTTTCGCGACTAAGTTTGAGTTTTCGGCGGTTTCAGTCTTTAGGTGTGTGACCCCCTAACACACCTGAGCCTTCCGATTCGTGAGTTAAAAGTCAGTTTTAGGGCTTAAGACTGGAATCTTATGAGATTAAAAAAATGAATCGGGCCGTTCGATTAATGGTATATATGAGTGCCCCAGTCTTTAGCAGTCGGTATATGTGTGTTGTCCCTGTGTTCAGTTTTAGTCTGGAAATGGGACGGGTCAGGTTGTGACGGGTCGCGTCGGGCAGTCAGTTTTAGCGCGTGAATCGTATACGGGAGGTGTGTACCAGGCTTAACGTTAAAAAAATTCCAATATGTATGACAGCAGTTGGTTTCTCCAAATTCCATTCTTATGACCTTAGATGTTGCGAGAACATAAACTCAAACAAGAAAGAGTTCGGCATGTTGCGATTGATTACACAGTCACAGTCAGGAGAGTTGAAACCCAACTTTGGCCATTTTTGCTGTGATTCCCTGACAATGCTAATCCTATGGGAGAATATGTGCATTTTTGTGGAAGTTCCTATTGGAACCCGCTAGGTGGCGCCGAGGTCTCGGCCTCATTTCCGTATGTATTGCCAGAGAACACTTTCATTCCTCTTAAATAAAGATGACTTTGACTAAAAAATGACTTTGACTAAAAAATAGATAAATACAAGTTATTTTCGGTGGAAGCTGTGATAACTTGCTAATTTTATTTCACAGCAGACATCTGGTATCGGGTAGTAGCGGACGACCGACCGACCGACATACAATAACGCCCTTTTCTTTCTCCCCGAGTCGCCCACCTGAGAGGAAGGAGGCCTCGTGGTACCCATATGTGAGGTGGACTAAGTAACCCCAGACTCCACCCACTTCCGGAACGCACCGTGCCCATAAGGGTGCCATTATTTATGGCCCTGTCACATTACAATGCTTCTCACCGGCGTGCCGCCAACGCGCAAAATCACTTCTAATCGTTGAGACACGTCAAACTTTTCGGCGTCAGCGCAACGTATTGGTAGCATGCGGCCGACGTTGTGGTAACGTATATCAATGCATGAGAGAAAAAAAGAAGTTTAGCGCACCGTCCTGATATGACCTTAGATGTTGCTAGGATGTAAAACAATAACAAACAAACAAAGCAACAGTTTGGCGCAACGTGTGGGAATGACCCTCATGCGCGTTCGCATAACATTATTCCAGCGCCTCTAACGTATCTCGACGTGCTCCTGATGTCGCCATAATGTTGGCACCCGCGCGTTGTCGCACGTCGAAAGTTTTGCGCAAGCGCAAAACTTCGCCGATCCCCTGACACGCGCCGCCGACCATCGCCATGCATCAATGAATACCAATGCGCGACTAACACGCGCGTAACGCTTCCTGACATTGCGCCAACAAAATCACATACGTCGACACACGTTGGCGAGAAGCATCGTAATGTGACAGCACCATTAGGAAACCTCCCACAGTGTATTCCCCTCAACACAGATCATCATTATTAACGCCGACGATTTATAAATCATGTTCAACAGTGGTGCGGAACCTACATCTGTTGTCACTTCCCCCACTCTTCGGCTTTCCACGCCCTCTAGTGGTCGGTCCAGCCATTAGGCCCGTTGTACACAAAGCTCGGTTACAAATAAAACCATCTGCTCATATAGTTTCGTCAAAGCTTATGTGCACATACGTATATAACTATGAATGTGTATCCCTTAAAACTACAGTTTTGAATCCATTAATGTGATGCAAGTGCCTCTTTTATAGTCATGTTCCCCTTGTTATGAGTTTGGGTAATATGACACGTGTGCACAATGGTGCTCTGCATGTTTCCATTCGCTGTCCCGCCGAAAGAGTGCTGTACATCCTACGGGCATGTGTACAATGCCCCCCTGGGCGTGTATACAGTTGTCTGTTTGTTTGTTGTTGTTTTACGTCCTAGCAACATCTAAGGTCATATCAGGACGGGCGTGTATACATATATATGCTGGTTTTAAATGGCACTCTGGGAAAACTAATGCTACGCTCTCGGTAGTAATTAATGGTATTGTGGTCAGGGGCGTAGCTAGGAATACGCGCGTACGCCAAAACGTCCACATCGTTTTGTCAACAACAAAAATTAAAAAATAATAAAGAGAGAGAACGAGGGGGGTTACTTAGATATGATTTCATATGCGGAAGGGTGTGACGCCATAAGCGGCCCCCTAAACCCCCTGCCGAAATTAGGAGCACACATCGTTAAAGATCTAGCTACGCCCCTGGTGGTGTACATTTTATGGAATAAATAATGCATAAATAATGTACAGTGTACTATGTATAAGTATAAGTACATGTGTAATATATATATAATATATAATATTTACATAAATATACACATATATACACCGAATAATATATTTATGCAGTATACAATGATAAATGAGAATATCTACGCACTGTTGATTATTTACCGGCTCATCATGAGTTAGTTCTATCCGCAATGAGGTCATTATAAACCATTCGCAATTTAAGCATGCTTCGAAGCGTTTCAATTGATGTGCTTTGATTATAATCGTTTTTAATTGGATTATCTCTGATTGTAAAATGTATACCCAGTTAAAACATGATATAGATTGTTCCAATTTCAATGGTCTATATTTCAATATAAACATAAGATATGCGTTATTTTTCTGTGAGTGTCTATATAAATATAATTTTTAATCGTACACTGTGCAGGTTTTTGTGTGTAATATTAATAATTGAACGTCCCACGATTTTACTGGCTGAACAGCCCTTACTTCACCAATGACGCAGTCGTGAAACTGAAAGATCACTATTGTAAAAGTTCATGGCAGCAAATATATCAGTAAAGGTTTTCATCACATCACTGCATACCACGTGTATGGAAATAATTCCGCCTATTAAATTACGGTTATGAAGGAGGTGGGGTGCCATAAAGCTCGCCTAGTTCCAAACATAAAAGCATTGGTTCTCCTTTCAGTCAGAGCGCACCCCAGACCAATGATCTAGATTTGATTTTACATATCTAACTTAGATACTGATGCTCTTATTAAGCATTTGTTTCTGCGTAGAAGGCAATGCTGAGTCAATTTAACAAAACATGTTACTGCAGAAGTCTATGGTGTCAGAGTTTTGGCAAACTTGCCCACATGGGTGTGTATACAGTTTTTTGTTTGTTTGTTGTTTTACGTCCTAGCAACATCTAAGGTCATATCAGGATGGGCGTGTATACATATATATATATATATGCTGGATTTAACTGGCACTCTGGGAAAACTAATGCTGCGCTCTCAGTCTCAGTAGTAATTAATGGTATTGTGGTGTACAAAACTAATTTTCCATCGTTCCACTCAAAATATCTCAAAATTTACCATTTACAATAAAAGTAACTTTGAACTAGCGTAAAGTAGATACTAGTGATCGATCTAATATATTTATCTCAGAGAAAATACAGAAGTTCAAAACCATCGGACTATGCAACTTTAAACCATACGTCTTTGGCACCCCCACCCCTAGGAGGGGGCGGGTGGGTAAAGGGGGATGCGGCTTTGCAAACTTGCCCGAGATGCGGCGAGTTATTGCGCATAATTACCACCGCTCATTCAAGGAGGGCGCGCATCTCAGGCTGTCACGTGACCCGGATTGTTTACCTTCGGTCATGAAGGGCGTATTGGCACAAGATATTGACAGGAATGCAAGGGGAAACAAGATGGAGGAAGATGTAAAGGGAGTGGTGGTGGTGGGGATGGAGTGGAAGGGGCTGTCTATTTTGTCTTGAAGATTTATACTGCCTATTATGGATAAGCCTGAATAGACTTGTTTTCACCATTAGACAGTTTGTCGATAGAAAGCCCGAGCCTACACTTTTACCGACCCAAGGGATTTTTAACCTCCCACACTACATAGACATGGTATGAGAGCAACTGGCCTTTGATGACGCTGTAAGTTATCCACAGTGGTGGAAATCCAAATTGGCAGAGGTGGCGGCATGGGGAATCGAACCACCAACCTTCAGATTAGGAGTCTGACCTAGAAAAAAGTCAGACACTCTAACCACTCCGCCACAGAGAACACCACATATATGTAATAGGAAGAGGTGTTGGGAGGGGGCGGGGGGGGGGCACTAAATGAGGGGTGAGGGGTGGTTGATTTTCTTCAACGACATATATTTTATGCACATTAAATTAATCCTCTTTTGTTCAAGATATTTAAAATTAGACCTGTAGCAAATAAACATGGAAATTGAGCTTTTACTTTTAGGCATCGCTATAAAAACTGAGAGCAGTGCTAATTCTTATGAAACAGTTTCGCCGTGGTTATGACCTTTGCTGCCGACACGGCGTTGAGCAATCACCACTAACTAACTATGTAACAGTTTGATTTGTTATGACCGCTGATGTTGCTAGGACGTCTTTAAGAGAGCCTAATTTCACAATCTAAGAAGCAACATTTATTCTTTGTATATGTCTTCATATTTCCCCGCTACCTTTGAGTTGAAAAATATAATAAAGCATCTGGTTTAATAAGATTTGAAAGTGAAATCGACGGCGTTCTATGGCCGCCATCTTGTCTTTTTGCATTCTCTTCCATTTCACCAACTCTGTGCCTATATATGTAGCCATTTGATCCTGGAACCACCTGGAGTCTCACTCACTCATCTCCCATACTAAAGCTATTTTCGCCCGTATTTACAGTACGTTGTCGTTCACCTGTGTACTACAAGTACCGGGTGAATCTTTTATCTAACCTCCGCCCTGCCTCCCTAATGTGTCATGTTATTAGAGCGAATATTCAGACCACTACAACACCAATGTATCCTTGCTGAAATAAGAATGCTCTGGGGAATAACTATTGTGCAAAAGAAAGAAAGCTCACCCAAAAGACAACCACACATTCTCAGATAGCCATGCAGATATATGCAATTTCAAATCATGATGGGAAAGTGCATATAAAACTTAAAAGACCCCTTGCTGCTTATCAGAAAGAGTAGCTTCTGTGGTGGCAGCGGGTTTCCTCCCAAGAAATATCCCTGAATGACCATATGTTTGACGTCCAATAGCCAATGGATATGCTTTAAAAAAAAATCAATATGCTCCAGAGGCGTTGATAAATAAAAGCTTTCCTTTTTTATATCGTGAGTTCCTTGGTTCGATGTAGTGAAGTGTTAATAATGCATGATGCAGACGCGTCAGTAGTGTTGAATACTGGATACATAAAGGCGCCTTCATTATAGCTAACCTCATCACCTTCCACCCAGCACCCCACCCCACCCCAAGCCAACCCAACCCCAACCCAACCCAGAGGTGGGTGACCCCTCTCTGCAAGATGGACACGCTGTCACCTCTAATACAGCCGCTCCCCCATGTAAGCATAGCCTGCTCTACTTGTCTGATTCACCAGTAGCTTATTGTCATCTGGTCTGAGTATAAATATCACAATGTCCTTCAGATTCATCACAGCTGGTGGGATTGCATGATGCCGTGCAGTTAGTACTAGTTGAACTGGACATTATTCGATAAAATGAGGATTAAATCCAGGCTGGTATTTTTGTCGGGTAGCGACGGGTTGTGAGTGCGATGTTGTTGTTGTTGTTGTTGTTGGTGTTATACTACGCACATTTCACATTTACCGTGACTCAGCTGTTTGAGTTTGTTGTTTTTGGTATGTGCAATTTGTTCTTCCTTCAAAATCCTGCTTAATTAGATTGTAATGATGCAATAATATGACGGGTTCATTGTGCAACACCTTAAAATGAACTCCTGCTTGTATGGGTGCCTTATTAAATCTGCGTTATTATTAGTATTATATATATTTTTTACCTTGGTATAAAGCCTAAGGCTAGCCGCAGGCTAGGGAGAAGGAAGCACATCCGGGTCCAGCAATTAGCATAAAGAACTCACGACGGGAGGACGTTCGTTGAGTTGCTCCGGCAAAATTTGTCTACAACAAGCTAAATAACTGTAAGTATCGATCAAAGCTTTGGGTTAGCTTGTTTATGATGCATTATAGCATCTATTTATGAAAGCTCAGAACTTTCTGAGGTCCCTTTGGGACAAGATTGGTGTTTTTATATACACGGATAGAACAATGCATTGCTTGTGTCACGAACCTCACTAATCTATATATATATATTTTACCTCGGTAAACAGCCTCAGGCTAGCCTCAGGCTAGGGAGAGGTAAGCACGTCCGGTACCAGCAATTAGCATAAACAACTCACGACTGGATAACGTGTCGTTGGGTTGCTCCGGCAAAATTAGTCTACATACAAGCAAATACGCAGTAAGTATAATAAAAACTGTGGTTAGCTTAATTATGATGCATTAGAGCATCAATATGGAAAGTTTAGACTTTCGTTGGTCCAATTTGGACGAGTTATTTGGTTATAAACAACCAAGGATAGAACACTCAAGTGGGTTTTTCGAAGGAACCAAACCGGTCATTAGCGGTTATGTCAACACCCGGGTCACCGTGTGACTATGGGTAGAGATGTGGGTTTCGCCCTATCTCATGTGGAAATTCTCTCGTACTCTAATAGAGAGTAATGTTGGAGATGCTCCTGGGTTTCTTTTATAGACTCCCCTAGACAAAACTTTTTCAGGCGTTTCTCCGAGTTTCGTAGCATTTTCTCCAACTTGTTGACGTAGTAGTCACAGGTGGGAGAAGTGTGCGGAACAGAGGGATGGGCGGGCCGATACACTGGTCCCGACCCCGCGTAAGGTTTGGGCTTGACCCACAACCCACGCACAAATTTAGCTTATTACGCCTGTGTTATAACGGTATAAACACGTTCTTTAACACCAATAGATGTCCAAATGAGTTTGAAACAACCATATTGTGACATATATATATACCGGGACTGACCAAAAATGTTTGTTTCAGTTCCCGATGGCCACGAAGCGGAGTAAGCGCGGTGCAGCAGCAGCCGAGGGGCGTGTTCCGAGTGGAGTGGACGAGGAGTACGACTCTTCACCCGTGTTGTCGGCAGGGCCGTCGACACAGCCCCGGGCGCATATCCTCTCCGACCCGGACGAGGACGCAGTGCCTGATGTGCCTGCGCCTCCAGATTGGGAGGCTCGCTTTGCAAGATTGGAAAGCCACATCTTGACTGCCAAATCGCCTGTGTCTCGGAAGCGGCGTAGGCCGAGTGTCCAAGAGGATTCATTTGAGGATTTCTTGGACACAGACTCGGCGGTGGAGCTTAAGGCTCCTCCTCCTCCTTCTCCTAAACGGAGAAAGAAGAAGAAACAGGTGATTTCTTCGGGTGATGAATTCACCAAGGAGCGGGCAGAGTCTGGTTTGCGCAAAAAGCGGAAGACTAAGTCCAAAAAGAAGAAGAGGAAAAGGAAATATTCTTCTTCTGAGTCGTCCACTGAGTCTACTTCTACGGAATCAGACTCAGACACCGTATATGAAGGGGTCTATGCGGACATTGGCACTAAAGTGGCTAAGAAGGTGGAGAAGCCAAAGGCTAAGCGGGTTAAAACCACTACGCTTATGCGCGAGACCGTGAATGGTCATTTTCGCACGTTCAAACCGGCGGAGGTTATCTCCAAGTTAGGAGATGAGTTAACAGGCATAAAGGGTGTTCCCAACTCCATCATTAAAGAAATGGATCGGGATGTCAATATGACGGATGACCGTAAGAAGTTTGAGGATGTGTTGCACACAGTGCATAAGGCAGTGTTGGCTACCCTAACAGCTATTGTTCCTGTGGCTAATAGGATGCAGAGTGAAAATAAGTTCTCGTCTTTGGCTAAGACAATGGACAAAGGCATTGCAGTACTAGCGGCGGCAGGTACCTGTCGTTTCGAAGATATGAAAATGTCTTCAAGTCAGTTTGCACAGATGCTGGCAAAGAAGTGGCTCGCTCTAAGAAGGTTACCGATAATGAGGGGAAGGAGTTTACGCTCTATCTTGCTCCAGAGCCGATTAAAGGGAAACCTTTAGATAATACCAAGATGTTTGGCGGTCAACTACAATACCTCTATAAAGAGGTAGAGACTGCAGCCAAGAGTGGCAAAAACATGGATGGCAAGAAGAAACAGGAAGTTCCTCGTTTCAAAAAGTCACGAGGGGATTTTCGTCCACGACGGTTCACCAGAGGAACCAGACCGAGTTCAAACTTCGGTCAAGGGTTTCGGGGCCGGGGCGCTCGCCCAGGCTGGACCGACAACACCGCACGGCCAATAGGTCGAGGGTTCAACTCGTCGAGACCTTTCCCCAGGGGCGGGTCCAAGTAGAGGTCCAAACACAAACTTTACAAGTCCCTGCAGCCTCTAAAAACACACAAACTGTAAGCAACTTTGTGGCTGGTAATATTAGGAATCATATTTCTGAGTGGCACAAAATTACTAGTGACCAAGAAATTATAGAAATAGTTAGGGGTGTTCAAATTCCCTTTACACAAATTCCTGTACAAAGTATAATACCTTTTCCATATAACATTCAACCAGTTGAACGAGACGCACTAACTAAACAGGTACATAAATTCTTTGAGAAAGGAATTATACAAAAAGTGACACACTGTTCAGGACAGTTTATTTCAAACATTTTCTCGAGACCGAAGCCTAATGGTGATGTTCGAATGATCCTGGATTTAACAATCCTTAATAAAAGGGTGGAATATCGACATTTTAAAATGTTCTCTCTAGATACGGCACGAGATCTGATTACACCAGATGCGTGGATGGCTAGTGTTGATTTACAGGATGCATATTATACGCTTCCCATAATGGAACAATACCGAAAAATTTCTTCGATTTATTTGGGATAACCAACTCTATGAGTTTACCTGTATGCCGAATGGCTTAGCTTGTGCGCCACGTTTATTTACTAAATTGCTTAAACCTGTTTTCTCTCGGTAATGGCGAGGAAAGGTCACATAATGTTTCCATACATAGATGATTCTTTTATTATAGCTTCAACACAAATTGGTTGTGTGAATGCAGTTTTGGATTTATGTGCATTACTCACTAAATTGGGATTTTATGTACATCAACAAAAGTCAGTGTTTAAACCAACAAAACAACTCAAATGTTTAGGGTTTATTCTGGATACACAGTCCCTTGCAGTGTCGATAACAGAACAAAAACTAATTAAGTTTATGACTACAGCGACTCAGCTTATTAAGTTATCAAAGCCAAAAATTAGACAGGTTGCTGTTCTTATTGGCATAATGACCTCATATGCACCTGCTGTGTTATATGGGAAGGCCCATATTAAGTCGCTAGAAATAGATAAAAATTTAGCGTTAACACGAACTAAAGGCAATTTTGAGCGAAAAATGTTTATTTCGCAAGAAGGGTTACAGGATATTGGATGGTGGATGCAACATATAGCAAGTTCACCAAATCCAATCCGCATGGCGGAACCTAATACAGTAATTACTACTGATGCTTCGTTAGAAGGTTGGGGAGCTCATCGAGATGGGGTCACAACAGGAGGTAGATGGCTTGATGATGAAAAATCAGACTATATTAATGCACTAGAATTGCGTGCTATTTATCTGGGCTTACGTAGTTTAGTAAAGATAAATAAATCACAGGTTAGAATACTAACTGATAATACTACTGCCATGGCATATATTCGTAACATGGGTGGAACCAAATCAAAGTCTTGCAATCAGTTATCTAAACTGATTTGGAACTGGGCACAGGCTCAACAAGTCTGGCTGACTGTAGCGCATATTCCAGGGTCACAAAATACACTTGCAGATTATAAAAGTAGAAATTTCCATGACCATTTAGAGTGGTCTCTCTCTACACATTTGTTTAACTTCGTTTGTGAAAAATGGGGTACACCTGAAGTTGACTTATTTGCATCACGAAATAATAACAAGTTACCCTGTTATGTTTCTTGGCATCCTGAACCGGATGCTTGGAAAGTAGATGCGTTTGCTATTACTTGGGAAAATAATTATTTTTATATTTTCCCGCCATTTAGCATTATCAGCCGAGTAGTGAGAAAAATCGGCTTGGAAGGGACACATGCGATACTGGTGGTGCCCGATTGGGACACGCAACCTTGGCTGCCAGCAGTTTCACAACTGGCAAAAGATCGTATACGATTCCCAAGAAAACTCGGGAATCTGACGCACCACGGACCGCTAGTGGTTCACGGCGACGTGTCAACGACGCCCCTATTGGCATTCCTTTTCTAAGGAAGCAGCTACAGCAATTTGGATTGGACAGAATTACTGAGGATAGGATAGTATCGGATGCCTGGAGGCCAGGAACTGTCAAAATGTATACAACCTATTTAAAGAAATGGGGTGTACATTGTTTGTTAATGAAAGTTAAACCAACAAATCCAAAGATTTCACAAGTAGCTCGGTTTCTTCGTTCTCTAGAGGATGAAGGACTTTCCTTTGGATCGATTAATGCGGCGAGGTGTGCGTTATCAATTATATTACCTAGAATTGATGGCGAAACAGTTGGAAAACATTATGTTATTTGTTATTTACTTCGTTCAATTTATCAAAGGAATCCTCCAAAACCAAAGTATAGTCGGTTTTGGGATGTTTCTATAGTATTTAAGTTGTTTCAGGCTTGGCCTCACAACTCGTGGTTAGATATAAAACAGTTAGGTTTTAAGGTCGCGGTCCTGTTATTGTTAGTAACCGGACACAGAGGACAGACGATTGTTGCTTTATCCTTAACTGGATTAGAAATAGACAAGCAACAAGCTACGTTTGATTTAGAGAAATTGCTCAAATCGAACACGTTAGGTGACCCTTTATCAACGGTTCACTTAGACTGTTTTCCGAATGATCGGAAATTATGTGTTGTGTCGGCCATACGGGCTTATATATACAAGACAAAGGATTTACGTGCATCACAACAACTATTAGTGAGCTTTATAAAGCCACATAAGGCAATTTCACGAGACACACTTGCCAGATGGACAATTACGGTGTTGAAATTGGCTGGAGTGGATACGAGTAAATACTCTTCCCACTCAACTAGAGGAGCCATGGTCTCCAAGGCACGGGTGCTTGGTATTTCTGTGAAAAGAATACTAGCGCATGCAGGCTGGAAGACGGCTAAGTCGTTTGCAAAACATTATAATAAACGACTAGAAAAGCCTACCGGCGTTGCAAAGCGTCTTCTCGCCAACTAACAAGAATAGGTGAGAACAAAAATTTAGAATGTTATAATAATAAGAAAGAATGATATTAAGGATAAAAATGAATTATGTAAAGGTCTCCCTAGCCTGAGGCTAGCCTGAGGCTGTTTACCGAGGTAAAATAGTATAGTTATACGAGTCTTACCTTGGTACAGATGATGGATAACTGTTGTTTTAACCGAGGTATAAGCCTCGGATAGATGTGGGCTAGGGCCCTCCCGCCACACCCTGCCACATCTATTCCGTTGGTGTACCTTTTCGGTAAAGTAATAGTATCCATTGTTTGAAAGTCATTTTTATCCTCAATAAGTAGGTTAAGATTGCTGGTACCGGACGTGCTTACCTCTCCCTAGCCCACATCTATCCGAGGCTTATACCTCGGTAAAACAACAGTTATCCATCATCTGTACCAAGGTAAGACTCGTATAACTATACTATATATATATATATGTATATATATATATATATATATATATATATTGTATATATTAGTCTCACTCACTCACCTACCACCCTTATTGCACAGGAAATTGCTTAGATGACATGTGTTTGTTTAACCGTTCTAGTTCTATTAAAGTTGCATAGTCCGATGGTTTTGAGTTTGTAATTTTTCTGAGATAAAATATATTCGATTGATCATTAGTATCTACTTTACTACAGTTTGAAGTAACTTTTATTTTAAATGGATAACTTTTGAGATATTTGAAGTACAAGCATGTAAAATTAGTTTTGACAAGCACACCAAAACTCTGATACCATAGGCTTCTGCAGTAACAGGTTCTATTGTACAGAAAGAAATGCTTGATAAATGCAACAATAGATAAAGAAGATATATAGAATATAATCTGGATAATTGTTTTGGTTTTGAAAATTAGATACTTCATCGGACTATGCAGCTTTAATATGCCTTGGATTCCCCACTCCTGCTGCTGGCCGCCACCCTCTCTCTCCATCTCGTAGCCATTTCACGTTTTCGTTAATATAACCCCCCTCCCCCACCCCACCCCTGAGTGCCGACAGCCTATGTACTACATGTTCACGGGCTCTCCCCCCATGTATCGTTTGTGTATTAATTACCATTACTCCTACGCTTCCATTGCTAAGGTCGATTGTGTACTCCGCCACCGCTGTCACTTATAAACACCCAAGATATTTCCTATTATTGTTATTGTCTGTATTACGAAGGTGGTTACTAGCCCCAAGGAGAGGGTCAGGCTACATACTGTGATGTCTACATTACTCCCTCATCTGTGCAGAAGGCCAATATTAATAGATATAATAATGAACCATCATTAGGGGGTTGACCATGATGGTTAGTGTAATAAGGGATCTGTTCATAAAGGGTAAGGAATGCAAGGAACGTCTCAATCACATTTTAAGAGCTCACAACTTTATTTCTGTTCCTACTAACACCATCTAATCTCTTCAAATGTCAATGATATGAATAACTACTTCCCCTCCATTTCCTTTATAATCAAGATACTCCCAATTACGGTATTTAAAGCCATATTATTGTCTAAAACATCAGAGCGCCAATGAAACACGTCTCATGGATCCGGGACCCGGCGGCTTGAACCTTCTATGTTCCTAGGAGAGTAGCGCGGGATGCTGCGGCACATCTCCTAGCAACGAGTTACAGCAGCGAACCCTTCCCCGCATTTGATGGCCAATGCGGGTTCGTCTTGGCGAGCAGCCCGCACCAGCCACAGCTCGATTACAGCCTTGCCTACTTCATTTGTATGGTTGTATACGCGGCGAGGGAGGGGCGAGGCACTAGGATAGTAGAAAGCAAACACCTGCACCTTTTCCCTTCTCTCTCTAGCTACTTTTTGACACACCTACAACACAGCAAGGTCCCCTGTACCACTCTGCACTAGTTTCCACGCACGGAGATCGATGCTCGGTACCTATCGCCGGTACTCGCCCACCGCGGGTACCTACCCCTCTCGCGCCCCTCCCTGATGTGCACGCGCCGCTGATTGGCTGGTAAATCAGAGGGGACGCTGCGCGCACCCCGGAAGCACCACCCAACGTGATCAAAAGGACGCCACCGGAAGTGCCAGGTCATGTGATGTCGGTGGCGCCCAGTAGCGGTGACCCTAGGAACTACCGGCACCATGAAGGTCCCCCACGGGGGACCCTGGGGCGCGTTCCAGTAAAATATTGCCCAATTTTTTTCCCATGGTGCATTTGAGCATTGAAAGTTCTAAAGGAATGCTATAATAACCCGGATTCTACTCAATTAATAAATTTACATACAAGTAATTTTGATTTATGAACCCTGTTTGGATGAAACGAATATTTTGAGCTCATTGGTTAGGCAGTGTTTAACAGTATTCATTTTTGGAGGCCTAATTTGCAGTGAGTCATGTCAGTAGACTCACGTCAGGGATGTCCTTGACAAGTCACGTGGTCACTGAGGTTCCTCTGTGTGGCGAGACCCAAAATGGGGGATGTTGATGAGGTTCTCTCGTGACTTCCCGCGAGAGTTGGTCGAGGCTTGGGTATCTTGTTGGTTCCCCTTGTTATTCACACTGGTGCCTCGTGTGCAGTGTTATTGGTGGTGCAGATTCTGGCGCATGCGTTGCGTAGCACTAGCAGTGGAGAGTAGCACCATGCACCGGCCCAGCGTGATGGGCCTCATCAACGAGGAATGCCGAGAGGTGGGATGGTGGTGGTGGGGGGAGGGGGGGGGGCACTCCTGCACTTGGAGAATGAGTCAGGGAGGTAGGGATTAAAGTTGCATAGCAGTGGAGAGTAGCACCATGCACCGGCCAGCGTGATGGGCCTCATCAACGAGGAATGCCGAGAGGTGGGATGGTGGTGGTGGGGGGAGAGGGGGGGGGGGCACTCCTGCACTTGGAGAATGAGTCAGGGAGGTAGGGATTAAAGTTGCATAGCAGTGGAGAGTAGCACCACGCACCGGCCCAGCGTGATGGGCCTCATCAACGAGGAATGCCGAGAGGTGGGATGGTGGTGGTGGGGGGAGGGGGGGGGGCACTCCTGCACTTGGAGAATGAGTCAGGGAGGTAGGGATTAAAGTTGCATAGCAGTGGAGAGTAGCACCATGCACCGGCCCAGCGTGATGGCCTCATCAACGAGGAATGCCGAGAGGTGGGATGGTGGTGGTGGGGGGAGGGGGGGGGGCACTCCTGCACTTGGAGAATGAGTCAGGGAGGTAGGGATTAAAGTTGCATAGCAGTGGAGAGTAGCACCATGCACCGGCCCAGCGTGATGGGCCTCATCAACGAGGAATGCCGAGAGGTGGGATGGTGGTGGTGGGGGGAGGGGGGGGGGGGGCACTCCTGCACTTGGAGAATGAGTCAGGGAGGTAGGGATTAAAGTTGCATAGTCCGATGGATTTGAGTTTCTGTCAATTTTCTGAGATCAATGTATCAAATTGATTGTTATAATGCACCATACTTTTGTTTGAAGTAACTTTTATTTTAAATGGTTATCCTTTAAGATAACAATTACGCAACGCATGCGCCAATTATAATTAGTTTTGGCAAGCATGCCAAAACTCTGGCACCATAGGCTTCAACTGTAACATGTTCTATTAAATTGCCTCAGTATCCCATTCTGTGTGGTAACAAATGCTTAATAAGTGCATCAATATCTAAGTTAGATGTATAGAATCAAATCTAGAAAATTGTTTTGATTTTGACAAGTTGATGCTTCTTCGGACTATGCAGCTTTAACTAAGGACTGTTTTCTCCGCCAGGACTGTAATCGAACATTCGGAACGCCGGACACTGCGACTTGCAAGATGCAGGAAATCAGTTACTGCAGAAACCGTTACCTTTCATCTAGCTAGATGTTTATTTTCCTTTTCTACAAATTGTAAAATTGTGAGCTTTTAAATTCATGTGTGTCTTTTGAGATATAATTGATTGTATGCTTTTGCATTCTATGTAAAAGTGATTGAATATATTGTTTTTTTAAAACTTTTCTCACTGTGAGTGTGAATATGGTCCAACCATCCATCCATCCATCCATCCATCCATCCATCAGTCAATTAACTTGAATAAAGGACATACTACTTTTTTGGGCTACATACACAACAATCAGTTCAGTTTCTAAAATTCTCCCTTCCTCTTACTATGTTTGTTTGTTGTTTTACGTCCTAGCAACATCTAAGGTCATATCAGGATGGGTACCGACTTGTGACAGTGTGCACTCATGGCGACTTTTATAGTGCTGCCCCACTGGAAGACCAGGCCGCCAGCACCATGACCTGATATCCCACTCAGTCACATTATCCTGACACTGAGCCAACCAGCCCTTGCCCTATCCTAATAATGCCGAACGCCAGGCTATGAAGCAACAAGTATAATTTTTAAGTCATTGGTTGGACTCAACCAGGGTTCGAACCCACGACCTCACGATCTACCAACACGGGAGACGGACGCTCTAACTCATTCGGCCATCCCTCTTACTAAGCTACTGTACAAACCCAAGTGCAATTTGTGACGATCCGTTGACTATATTACCTTGACTTATCCCCGCCCCGCCCCGCCCCGCCCCGCCCCGCCCCGCCCCGCCCCGCCCCGCCCCGCCCCGCCCCGCCCCGCCCCGCCTCGCCCCGCCTCGCCCCGCCTCGCCTCGCCCCGCCCCGCCCCGCCCCGCCCCGCCCCGCACAGCCCCGCCCCGCCCCGTCCCGTCCCGTCCCGTCCCGTCCCGTCCCGTCCCGTCCCGTCCCGTCCCGTCCCGTCCCGTCCCGTCCCGTCCCGTCCCGTCCCGTCCCGTCCCGTCCCGTCCCGTCCCGTCCCGTCCCGTCCCGTCCCGTCCCGTCCCGTCCCGTCCCGTCCCGTCCCGTCCGTCCCGTCCCGTCCCGTCCCGTCCCGTCCCGTCCCGTCCCGTCCCGTCCCGTCCCGTCCCGTCCCGTCCCGCCCCGTCCCGTCCCGTCCCGTCCCGTCCCGCCCCTCCCGTCCCGTCCCGTCCCGTCCCGTCCCGTCCCGTCCCGTCCCGTCCCGTCCCGTCCCGTCCCGTCCCGCCCGTCCCGTCCCGTCCCGTCCCCGTCCCGTCCCGTCCCGTCCCGTCCCGTCCCGTCCCGTCCCGTCCCCGTCCGCCCGTCCCGTCCCGTCCCGTCCGTCCCGTCCCGCCCAGCCCCGCACAGCCCCGCCCCGCCCCGCCCAGCCCCGCCCCGCCCCGCACCGCCCCGCACCGCCCCGCACCGCCCCGCACCGCACCGCACCGCACCGCACCGCACCGCACCGCCCTGCACCGCCCTGCACCGCCCTGCACCGCCCTGCACCGCACCGCACCGCACCGCACCGCACCGCACCGCACCGCACCGCACCGCACCTCCCCACACCGCCCACCTCCCCACACGACCTCCCCCCACACGACCTCCCACCCCTCCCCATCCACGCCCCTTCCCCATCCACCCATCACCTACAAAACCATGCCATAAATAACAGGACCTCCCTCCCAGTAAAATTACAGTCTTCCGACAGCGAGCAAATCAGGCGACCTTCACCCAAACATCGGAGTGCTGTTTGAAGCCGTCAACCCTGGGTCTGCCTCTAATCATGGTGTAAGTCTAGAGTGTAACCTAGAGGATAATTCCCCCCGCGTCGACTCGCAATCTAAGTCCTGATTTATGTGAGCCCGTCACGTCAATGATACGTCGCCAATCAAATAGCCTACCCACTGACGGTTCGACGGGGCGATAAAAGGTGGTTTTGGGCGAGTTTAGTTCCTTTGATGTCCACACTAGGCGCATGGCACTGTGGGTTGGGTGTCGCAGCTAATAGTATCCACCCGTGTGGTTCAGCGGCTGGGTATGGCTAAGAATGATGTCCGGTTCCACGTAGTAACCATTGCGGCCGGTATGAGGGGGTAGCCGTCCTTCCAATGCAATTCTTATGGATCTTGCCAAGACTTTATTTAGCGCTATATTCAGATGAAACTTCATATTTGCATAACTATGATGGCGTTTTGTTTGTCAAACATGTCGTAGTGTATGGTGTAATACTGATATACTGTTTCATTTATATATACTCTAAAATAAACAATCGACTAAGTGTTATTAAAACGCATGGCGCCAATGGTCAAGGGACCAGACTGGTGTCACCCTATCCGCATGGTAACCAGCGACAATTGGGGTATCAGCGGGCACCAGCAGATGGAGCTACCCGTCACCCAGCTGCATACAATAACTGCCCGCTATTTTGTATTCTTTATCACCAAGGTCACCCAAGGTCGTTTTCCTCCTATTCGGCTAAAAGTCGCACTCACCGCCAAATTGGTTCCCACTGACGCGTTTTCAATTTGTGCAACTTCAATGGCATTTTTATAGGAGATGTAGTTTATTGTGTGGTTGACAGCATTTACTTTGACAAGTATCCGAGCTGCAGGCCTGGCCTAACAATGGACTCCACCCCCCTTCCCCATCACCCCTATCTCACAGTAACGACTAAAATGGCCGCTTTTTAAAAGTGGCTGAGAATTGGGTTGGAGTTTACAACTTCGCAGACTCCCATTACGTTATAATAACCATCTGTAATTTTACGACATCCACACTTCTGAAAAAGCGGCGCTGCGTCACAGAACATGCAGCGCGACTCGCAGTACTTAAAGCCGCATAGTCTGATGAAATATCAAATTTTCAAAACCAAACCAATTATCTAGATTTGATTTGACATATCTAACTTAGATACTGATGCACGTATTAAGCATTTGTTTCTGCGTAGAAGGCAATACTGAGTCAATTCAACAGAACCTGTTACCGCAGAAGTCTATGGTGTCCAAGCTTGCTAAAACTAATTATCCACATTTGCACTCAAAATATCTCCAAAGTTTACCATTTAAAATAAGAGTAACTTTGAACTAATGTAAAGTAGATACTAGTGATCGATCTAATATATTTATCTCAGAAAAAATACCAAAATTAAAAACAATCGGACTATGCAACTTTAAATAGGAAGAGCCTGTGTGCGCCTCCGGAAATCGAGGACAATTATTCATGGTTGATATAGATAATCCACCAGGGACAAGATGTGTGCGTAAGGGTGGGGACGAGGGGCATACCCTGCCCTCCAACTTCAATGGGGAGAAAGTCAGATTTACTGTTTGCAAAAAAGAAAACCCACCCCAAAACATAAAAAGAACCAAAGATATCTGACCCTTCCCGAAATGCATCTCTCAATGCTGGTCTGGGACGTTCGGTGTATTTCGCGCTGGTTTATTCGGAATTAATCTATTCTAATCCAGTTTTAATCATGTTTCATCCCATGGAAGGGATCAGAACCGTTGCTGAAGCATCTTCCCTCGTCCCCAAGGTCTAATTACCGGCACTGGGATTAGGCCCTAATTACGCGGATTAAATCCAGTAATGAGGCGTTTATTCCTTAGGAGTTTAGTGTGGTGGCGCTGGTGTTCGCGGGGTCGGAGAGGTAAGGGAAACTTGTACACACGTGAGAAGCACTGTGAGAATGGGCCTTCTGTTTTGATGCGACGAGATAGGACGGACAAGTTGGGTAGGGCTCCCGCTTGCCTTGTTTAGAAGATCATGAGATCTATAGACTAGATCACCGTTCCGACTGCGCACGCACTGAAAACGGCGCTGGCAGCAGAGCAAAGGGGTACAGCCATTGAGTTTGCCGATACGTGTAGGGCAAAACTTAGATTTTATTCAAAATTAATAAAAAATACATAACAATTTGGCACAAACATGGATGGATGGATGGATGCAATATAATAATATAATGAATGTTTAAGACACAACTCTCCATAATTAAGCATTTTGAGCTAAGAAACATACAATTTCAGTCACTTTACAGGCTGATGTTTACATCACCATTGATTAGACATAATATTAAAATGTCAAAACAAAAACTTGTTTCAAAGAAATATATAAACAATATCTGATTTTTAAGTAAAGATTGTTTTATCTTCTCACTTTTCTACAATAAGTCTCAGGCTTTCCAATATCTACATTTCTAAATTCAGTCTTTTTTCCAGACTAACATTCCTTATTACACTTACACACGTACACCGAATGCAATTTAGACATGTGTCTACAGAGTTGCTGGAATCTTGCACATATATAATCTTTTGACATGTTGAACTCGGATTAATAGACCATGCACCCTCCCTCTATATCAGTTTCTCTGCCTTACACTACATAAGCTGAATCCACATCCCCTTATTTGTTCTTTTATTTGAAATACGTGAGCCGGCTTTTCCCGTATTGAAATGTTTCAATGTGCGCTTCGGATTAGAAAGATATGTAACCCCCCGCCCTCACCGTAATCCTTACCTCTAGCACCCCTCCCCCCCAATCCTCCCCGACCCACACCCACAACAGGACAAATGATATGGGGGGGGGGAGGGGAGGGGCACACACAAAAAAAAACCTGCCTGGCCTATGTCAGTATCACCAGTTCGCTTGGAGGGGCGGCATTGCGGCCTGGGTCTACATGCCCGTCTGTTACCAGCTCGCTTCCTGCCACACCATTCAAAGGTGATGCTACCCAATGTGCTCTCTGAACTTCCTTAGATCAGGCACACCCCTAAGGAACCGCCCATAGTAAATGGCGCCAGCACAAACTCACAGACATGCGCACACCGCGGCTCCTCTCCCCGCACACCGATGCCTTCACCTCCACCTCCACCTCCCTCTCCCACTCCCCTCGCCTCCCACTCCCCTCGCCTCCCACTCCCCTCGCCTCCCACTCCCCTCGCCTCCCACTCCCCTCGCCTCCCACTCCCACCGCCTGCCACTCCCACCGCCTGCCACTCCCACCGCCTGCCACTCCCCTCGCCTCCCACTCCCCTCGCCTCCCACTCCCCTCGCCTCCCACTCCCCTCCCCTCGCCTCCCACTCCCCTCGCCTCCCACTCCCCTCGCCTCCCACTCCCCCGCCTCCCACTCCCCCCGCCTCCCACTCCCCCGCCTCCCACTCCCACTCCCCCGCCTCCCACTCCCCCGCTTCCCACTCCCACCCCCGCCTCCCACTCCCCCGCCTCCCACTCCCCGCCTCCCACTCCCCCGCCTCCCACTCCCCCGCCTCCCACTCCCCCCGCCTCCCCACTCCACCCGCCTCCCACTCCCCCGCCTCTCCCACCGCCTCCACCCGCCCTCCCCTCCCCCCCCGCCTCCCACCCCCCCCCCCCACCCCCCCGCCCCACCCCCCCCCCTCCCACTCCCCCCCCCTCCCACTCCCCCCCCTCCCCCTCCCCCCGCCCCCACTCCCCCCCCCCCACCCCCCCGCCCTCCCCCCCCCCCCCACTCCCCCCCCCTCCCACTCCCCCCCCCTCCCACTCCCCCCCCTCCCACCCCCCCCCCCTCCCCCTCCCCCCCCCCCCACCCCCCCCCTCCCCCTCCCCCCCCCCTCCCACTCCCCCCCCTCCCCACCCCCCCCACCTCCCCACTCCCCCCGCCCCCACCCCCCCCCCCCCCACCCCCACCCCCCCACCCCCCCCCCCACCCCCCCCCCCCACCCCCCCCCCTCCCACCCCCACCCTCCCCCTCCCCCGCCTCCCACTCCCCCCCCCCCCCACTCCCCCCCTCCCCTCCCCCCCCCCCTCCCCCCCCCCCCCCTCCCCCCCCACCCCCCTCCCCCTCCCCCCCCTCCCACTCCCACCCCTCCCCTCCCACCCCTCCCCCGCCTCCCACTCCCCCGCCTACCACCCCTCCCCTCCCACCCCCCCCCTCCCCACTCCCACCGCCTCCCACTCCCCTCCCCTCCCACTCCCACCGCCTCCCACTCCCCCGCCTCCCCACTCCCCCCACCTCCCCCTCCCACCGCCTCCCACTCCCACCGCCTCCCACTCCCCTCGCCTCCAACTCCCCCGCCTCCCACTCCCACCGCCTCCCATTCCCCCGCCTCCCACTCCCCCGCCTCCCACTCCCACCGCCTCCCACTCCCCCGCCTCCCACTCCCACCGCCTCCCACTCCCCATGTCTCCCACTCCCCACGTCTCCCACACCCACACCCACGCCCTCGCCCTCGCCCATCCCCACT
Organism: Branchipolynoe longqiensis; assembly: GCA_030323885.1. Classification (NCBI taxonomy): domain Eukaryota; kingdom Metazoa; phylum Annelida; class Polychaeta; order Phyllodocida; family Polynoidae; genus Branchipolynoe; species Branchipolynoe longqiensis. The sequence goes on along the minus strand of CM059201.1, from coordinate 24,617,788 downwards.
CCCACACCCACGCCCACACCGTTGTATCCAGGCCCCCCCCCCCCACCCCACCTCCCCCTGCACACACGCGAACACACATTGGCACACCACACCGCTCATACTGTTTTGGTAGAAATCTTACCTTTTTTACCATTAGAATTAGATGTCAGCTTCAATATTACTATATGCAAGTGATTGATACATGTTTACAGAGTAACGGTCGTGAATGAGGCCTTTGTTGCACACAATGTGTAAGATCACCATCACTCACTCATCCCCATCACGCCTCCACACCTCGCCCCAACACACACCGCTTAAATCCACCCCACCCCCTCCACATCCACACACACGCACACACGTATGCACGTCACACGGACCTCAGACAGGTGAGTCATCGAGACATTACCAACAGCTCCCCCTATTGGCAGAACCATTAACTAAGATGCAACTGGACCCCCGATGCATTCCATTCTCTTCTGCCGTGGCATATATCCTACTTCCCCCGAAAATGTTTGCCCCTGTTCGAGTATATACTCTGATGAGAAAACAAAGTTAATCAGAATTATAGAAGTGTGCCTGCCACTAAGAAACTGATATGAACTTAGTAGGCCTACTGTAGTAGTGGCTACTGTTTCTTAGAGGCGACACGGGAAATGACGAACAATTCTGTTTTTTTTAAATCTATCCAAAAACAGTACATAGCGCTGTAATGATTAAAGTTGCATAGTCCGATGGTGTTGAGTTTCTGTAATTTTTCTGAGATAAATAGATTAACCTGACTGTTATAATCGACATTACTTTAGCTTCAAGTCCTGTTTATTTTAAACATTTATGTTTTGGGATATTTGAAGTGCAAACATGTCAAATTAGTTTTGGCAAGACACCATAGGCTTTAGCAGTAACATGTTCTATTAAATTGCCTCAGTATTCCCTGCTATGTGGCAACAAATGCTTAATACATGCAACAGTAGCTAAGTTAGATATGTAGAATCAATTCCAGATAATTGTTTTGGTTTTGAAAATTTGATGCTTCATCGGACTATGCAGCTTTATTCAAAGTCGCGAAAATCCTGGATTGCATGAGAAAATGCTGCTGTCGGCTTGAGAGTGAGGATGGAGGGGTGTGTTTGATTGTGTCTGTGCGCCGGTAGCCCCTGGGAATACGCTCGGCGGCGTAAATTGCTCCTGACAAAGGTGGATGAAATAACTCCGCGAATTAAGCGAATGGAAATAAACCAACAACAAAATGGATTTCTTTTGATCTGATGCCAAGACGGCGGCTTTGTGGTGGTGTGGTGTCTGCGCGCGCGCCATGTAGTGGTAACATAGTAGGGTGTGTGTATGTATGTGTGGGTGTGTGCGAGGTTGATGGCGTGGCTGGCGTGGCTGGTGTGCCTGGTGTGTAGCCTGGGGCTGCTTTTGGCGCCCAGAGCAACAGTCCGCCCGCCTTATCCACACCCTTATGCAGACAGGCCTGGTCCTGCAGATACAGGCAGCAGATACAGGCAGCAGATACAGGCAGCAGATACAGTATTTCTACCACCTAGAGGCCTGAGCTTTATTATTTTCATTAAATAACCAGAAGACAGGACCTCATTTGTGGGCCAATAAATTTGTATTAAAGAATAACAATTCTTACATCCCGATGAATAATTATATATACTGTGAGGATAATCTGGATGTTTAACATTTACATACCAGATTTTAAGAGAACACATAATATTTCAAACAGAGTCCGCTCAGAGGTGCAGTCCGATCCACAGCAGCACAGATAAGGGGAATTCAGTACTCAGCCAAGGGAGGGAGGGATGGTAAGAAATTAACGAATCCTCTCTCTCTGGATGAAGATGAGCAAGTGACAGTTACAGTTACATGCATTCGACATGATCCATGACTAGTCAAGGTAATGGGATGCAGCAGGGTTGATCAACAACCTATGGCAGGCCGATGTGTGGTACCCGTTTCTTTGTTATAATTAAACATGTTACCGTGCAACATATCCAATGTTATATTTTAGGAGGGAGGGGTTGAATTGACTAAGCGCTTATTGAAATTAAATTCTTTTTGGATTAAATAGATCCGTTAATTAGTGCAATTGCAAGTTGTTGATTCCCTGCGAAGCTCAACTACCCAGTAACATTCCCTACAAAACCCGTCTCCACTCCCAAACCACGCATAGCCCCTACAATTACAAAACCGTATAGGCCCTATACTTCTACCCTCTTAAACAGCCCCTACACGGCCCCATCACTCGCTTCTACCCAACCGCCGCAAACGTGGATCGCCCCAGGGTGGATCTGTGCCAGGGAGGGCAGGGCGGGGCAGGGCAGGGCAGGGCGGGGCGGGGCGGGGCGGGTGAGCGAGCAGTCAGGAGGCGTGCTGGCTGGCTGGCTGGCTGGCTGGCTGGCTGGCTGGCTGGCTGGCTGGCTGGCAGAGCAGACCAAGGCATGTGAGGTAGAGGCGTTGCCATTGGTTTGTGGGCACAGACATGCCCTGTGTACGACATGCCCTGCGGGCGTAGCCTCACCTGAAAACAGCCAGGTCTGTTTGACTAACACAGCACTCAGCGCCGATGTGGGTTTTCTAGCTAGAGGCAGTTGCGGGAAGCTTGCACATGTTTCTTTAAAAGTAGTGTTATCCATACAGACTATACTAATGGGCTGGAACTAAGTAAGGATTACATGAGATAAGATGGATTGGGAGAGTCAGTAGAACGTACGTCCGTCCATATATAGGCACGGCACCAAGTTAAACAAACCGAAAGCCCTTGTCACACCTCGCCGGATTGAGGAAATGGATAGGGCCGGATATATTCTAGTCCGGTGTGATTCGGATGTGAAATGTATCGATTATGTTATGGACGGGTAACAGACGGTAATGGACAGTAACGGTTGATAACGTATCTAACGAACAACGGACAATTCAGTATACAAAAAGAACTATCTCGAATGGCAACGGCCTTGTAATGGATATTTTACGGACAGGAACGGATGGGTCATGGACGGGAATGGACGAGGAACGGACGGTAACGGATAATAACTGTATATGTCAGTCTGGCGCAATCCATTACAAGTTTTGTGCATGCTCAAAACTTGTAACGGATCGGGCCGGATATCACCGGATATACACTGGACACAAACTGGACTTTGCCAGTTATCAATGGACTTTGTTCGGTTTCTTTCCGTTTCCCCAATCTTGCGAGGTGTGACATATCCTTTACACATAGAGCGAATTTCGCCACTGCTCCATCAAGAAACCCATGCGAAAAGCATCTATTCAACCCGATACACACAAAAGGAAAATGCTCGGAGGACTGTTTGTAAGACGGTACCGTGATGGGTGGATGGGTGGAAAGATGAAAGGCCTCCCTCTCACCTGGTGATCCGAAGTCGGGTTGGTTGGACCGGATGTGGTGTGTTGAGTGACAGGGGCAATTTAGTCACGCACGGCCGGGGAAGGGGGAGTTATTAATATTTTAGTTTCCCCTACTATGGGCACAGAGACATGGAGCTGAAGATTAACCATACTTAAAGCTAACATTGGAGGAAGAACGAATGAATGATTGGGGGGTTCGTCTTCGCAACATTCGAGGTCATTCGAAAAGGTATCGACGTAGAATACTCCTGTCAGTTTTAATAGTTTTACAGTGATGCAGGTATTGCAGGTATAGCAATACCTCAGGGAGTTTGACGCCCCTGCCTTGCAGAGTTGTAAACCACTGCCGTGTGGTACAGGTTCTTGACAGAACCGAAGGCTAATGCCAGGTACACCCCTACCGTTCATCTGCACCCACCTACCGTTTACAAACTAAAACTGCCCAAAAGTCGGTAGGTGTGCATTCCCCTAGCACACCTACCGATTGCGATTCGCAACTAAAAACTCAGTTTTAGGGGTAAAACGGTAGGTGTGTACCTAGCTTACGAATGCGATTCGCGATTCGAAAAATGAATCGGCCTGTTTTCAGTTTTAAGCGGGTCGGGTCGAGTCGCGAGTTTTAGTGCGCGAATCCTATACGGTAGGGTGTACCTAGCATTAGGGAGCAAACCCTAAACAGAAAACCATGTCACCAAGCATTAAGGGTGGTTGATGTATGGAACTCCCAACATCTCCCGACCAGGCACTGCAGGGACAAATAGTTTTGCGCCTGTCTGGACATGTTCTTGCCGGTGTGAAACCTCTATTTGCTACCGAGAGAGTGTCGCTGGTAACTTGCAAAAGCCAGCAGCACTTCAACATTTTTGCAGGCAGCTTTCATGAAATGTGACCGACTCATGGATGCAACTCTCACAGCAGAGAGCTAAATGGAGAGCGGCAATCAAGTAATTAAAGGTGCATTGCAGGTGCATTACAGGTGCATTACAGGTGCATTACAGGTGCATTAGAGGTGCATTAAAGGTGCATTAAAGGTGCATTAAAGGTGCATTAAAGGTGCATTAAAGGTGCATTAAAGGTGCATTAAAGGTGCATTAAAGCGCATTAAAGGGGCATTAAAGGTGCATTAAAGCGCATTAAAGGGGCATTAAAGGTGCATTAAAGGTGCATTAAAGCGCATTAAAGGTGCAATAAAGGTGCATTAAAGGTGCATTAAAGGTGCATTAAAGCTGCATTAAATGTGCATTAAATGTGCATTAACGGTGCATTAAAGGTGCATTAAGGGTGCATTAAAGGTGCATTAAAGGTGCATTAAAGGTGCATTAAAGGTGCATTAAAGGTGCATAGTCCGATGGGTTTGAGCTTCGACCATATTTGGTTAAATAAATATCTTTAAGTGGATCATTATAATCTGCCCTACTTTAGTTTGAAGTAATTGTATTATGAGTGGCTAACTTTGAAGTTATTTGATGTGAAAAGACACGGAATGGAATTTAGCATCCACATCAAAGTGCTGGACACTATTGGCTTCAGCAGTGATTAACTTAGTTTTCCCTTCTATGTAGCCATAAATGCTTAAAGCTGCATAGTCCGAATAAAACATCAATTTTTCGAAACCAAAACAATTATCTAGATTTGATTGTACATATCTAACTTAGATGCTGGGAACACTAGGTCAATCTAATATAATCTCTTACTGCAAAAGCCTATGGAGTTCTGACGTGTTTGCCAAAATTGTCTTTGCCTGTTTTCACTTCAAAAACTTCAAAAATCAGTCATTTAAATTGACTTCAAACTGATATGATAGATTATAGCAATTACCCAACTGCCTTGGCTTTGGTTCGAACCCTGCTCGAGTCAAACCAATGACTTGAAAATTGATACTTGTCACTTCCTAGCCTGGCACTCGGCATTATTAGGATAGGACAAGGACTGGTTGGCTCAGTGTCAGGATAATGTGACTGAGTGGGATATCAGGTCATGGTGCTGGCAGCTTGGTCTTCCAATGGGGCAGCACTATAAAGTTGCCATGAATGCGCACTGTCACAAGTCGGTACCCGTCCTGAGATGATCTTAGATGTTGCTAGGACGTAAAACAAAACAAACAAACAAAGCCTCGGCTTCACGCCTTGGATGCCATCGGCGGGCATTAGTGTCAATTGTATTTCACTCCTTTGTCCGCGTCTCTCTCATATTCATCACACCCTCCTATAATTCAGAACAACCAGGCATTGCATTTTCAAATCGAGAGCCATCATCACCGGGTGCTTTAATTTAAGGGATGTAATTTAAGAGTTGTATGTATGGTGCCAAAGGAGTGAAGGGCAATCTGCTAACATTAACAAAGTAACAACAGAGTGTTGTCACGAAGGATCTGGAAGCTCTGATTTGTGATTGCATCTCAGTGGGAAAGCACTATAAAGTGATCAGCAGTGTGCGCTATGGCAAGTTGGTGCTGGTCCTGATATGAACTCAGCCGTTGTTAGGGTCTTAAGCCACAATCCATAGACATGTACAGCACGCACTATTCTTGGACGGAGTAAAAAAGCTAGAGGATTGAAGGATCCTCTGTCAAACAGTAACCATGTGAACTGAATTCAAAAGAAAAAGTTTCTAGCATGTTTCCATGCAAATATGCATGCATGCAGTGCAGATTTGTCTGAAAGTCACTTGTGCACATACATGCATGGAGATTACTTCAAATAGAAAGGTTGCACATGGCATGAGCTGATATATATAGCCAGTCTGTCAAGTTATGACATGATAACAAAAATCAATGCTGATGTTGTCGCACTGGTGATACGTGACCTCTGCAAAAGCTGGGAAGACTTGTCCAGAGGGGATGATTGCAAGGTTTACTTAAAGCCGCATAGTCTGCTGAAATATCAAATTTTCAAAACCAAACCAATTATATAGATTTGATTTTACATATCTAACTTAGATACTGATGTACTTATTAAGCATTTGTTTCAGCGTAGAATACAATACTGAGTCAATTTAACAGAACCTGTTACTGCAGAAGTCCATGGTGTCAGAGTTTTGGCAAGCTTGCCAAAACTAATTTTCCATGTTTGCATTCAAAATATCTCAAAGGTTTACCATTTAAAATAAAAGTAACTTTGAACTAATGTAAAGTAGATACTAGTGTAATGGCCCAGGCCCTCCGACTCACCCTTTCTCACACGAAAGAACACCAAGATTCAATTCAGTGTACGCTTCACCTGGTTTATTGAACCCTCTGCTCTCCGCGGCGTCAGTAGTTGTCTGACCCGCCCCCTGACTCGCCAGATCCCACATCGACTCTATTGGTGTGTGTGGGGGGGGTGGGTCAACCACACGCAGTAGAGGTCAGCCCAGTTGGGGTCTGACCGGTGGTGACCCATGCCGCCACCTAGCGCAGTGTAGTGGAACTGCGCTGATGGCATCGTAGTCTCCGCTGCTACCGCGTGATAGTAGAGCTCATGTTCAGACTACTACACTAGTGATCAATCTAATATATTTATCTCAGAAAAAATACAGAAATTCAAAACCATTGGACTATGCAACTTTAACAGTGCTCTAATTTGTGAGTTTGTTGTTATATGATAGTGAATGTGTTACTAGTATTAGTAAGCCATGTTTTATTAAGGCCTTTGTAATAGGTTCTGTAGTTAGCTATACGAGCCCTACAAGCAGGAAAGCACGGGTAGATTGAATGCATCAAAAAGCATAATTAGCCTCATGGCGAGGACGCTTCCCCATGAAGGCCACAGTTGTGAGTTCGAGTCTCACACTTGGATTGGTCCCATATTAGATAAATGATTCACCCGGTACTTGTAGTAGACGGGTGAAGGACAACGTCGTGTAAATATGGGCGAAAATAGGCTTAGTATGGAACATGAACTAGAAACTGTGGCTCCAGTATCAAATGGCTACTCATAAAGGCACAGAGTTGGTGAAATGGGCGAGAATGCAAAAAGACAAGATGGCGGCCAGAGAACGCCGTCGATTTCACTTTTAAATTGCATTAAAGTATATATTTTATTATATTTTCCAGCTCAAAACTAACGGGTAAACATGAAAACATATACAAAGAATAAATGGTGCTTCTTAGATTGAGAAATTAGGCTCTCATAAAGACTCAGTTCATTAGCCCAATTTTTTGACCATTTTTATATAAGGCTGATCTTCCATGTACTACAAGTACCGGGTGAATCTTTTATCTAGTCCCATATATGTCTGCAACACCCCCATGGCAATTCTGTTATTACCATTCCAGCATTCATGTAATTTCAGTCATTCTCGGTCACAACATTCTATATGTATCTTGTTCCCTGCGTAGCATACATTACCTGAGTTGTTCACTGTTTCAACTTGTTCCCTTACTATGTCATCCAGTGTTTTTCTAGCTTTGAAAATCAATATCTTATATAGACTCCATTACAACAGATTCATGAATGATAGAATGGCAAAGCATTGTCAATATTAATTTTGTAATATTTCATGTAACAAGTGGACCATTTTAGGGTAGGTTATTTTGTATATTAACTATTTTGATTAGTATTTTAAGTGTTTTTCGTTGTGTGTTTATTTTTACCTTGGGTAGTTAGCTATGACTGACGTTCTTCATCAAGAAAACCAGAAATCCAAGAGAACTAACAGTAACTTCCTTTGATATATTCTTGGTTCATTTCTAATGCCGGTCTGTGTGGGTAATGGCAATGTTCACACAGGAGTTACGCACGCATATAAGGGGTAGAAGTAGTTCTTTTCATGTTCCCTTTGTTTGCACAGCCAATTCACACAAACTACTCACACTGCACGCACAATGCAATGGGAGCATGCATTCATCGTTGCAACCACATGCAATGTGCACCTGAAATATGACACACGTCTAAGTGCTCACATGAACTTTTGCCATCGCACATACACAAACATTCACTCTGTTTAGATGTGGTTAACCTCTATTGGTCAGGCAAGGTACAAAGCTTCCGGTTATCACGTGATCAGACTCGGGTAATGAGAGCAGAGAATAAATATAACCAAAGCGAACAAGCTACATTTGTGGTTATTTATATTCAGTGATCAAATGGATTAGAACCGAGATTAGAGAGTTCGGAGCCTTGAGGTGTGAGATAATTAAGGGCTTGTAATTACTCGTGTCCTGGTGTTCTAATCAACTGCACACCTTCAGGGGGAAATGCGCTACTCTTTTTGTCCTGCCTGGTAAATTTCCAGTTTGAAGGGTGCGTACGTAAATCGCGTCGTGTTGAAGTGGGTGGTTGTATGGTAGATAAAAGATCCACCCTCTACATCCAGTACAGGGGTGAATGACAACGTAGTGTAAATACGGGCGGAAATAGCTTTAGTATGGAACAGGAAGTAGAAACTCTGGCTCCAGTATCAAATGGCTACCCATATCGGCACAGAGTTGGTGAAATGGGATACAATGCAAAAAGACAAGATGGCGGCCATAGAACGCCATTGATTTCACTTTTAAATCTTATTAAACTAGATAAATTATTATATGTTTCAACTCAAAGGTAGCAGGAAAATATGAAGACATATATAAAGAATATATTTTGCTTCTTAAATTAAGAATTTATTCGCTCAGTTAATTTCCCCAGCATGTCAAAATTCTTCGCCCGTTTTTCTAATATGTTGGTTTTCACCCCCTGTACTGTAAGTACGGGGTGAATCTTTTATCTAGTTGTATGGAAACCAATCTACTTAGGCCCCAGTCACACTAGGCTTGCGACCACTTTGTGATCTATTGCGACCAAAATAAACCAGTCACCAGTGGCCTTGTGAACAGAAGCCAAAAGCTGCATGGGGGGAAAAGGTTAGCGGTAGGTTGGCAATCAGTCGGCAAGCGATCGGCGACTGGTTGGGGACTGATTTGTGATCAGTCAGGGACTGGTTGGGTACTGATTTGCGACTGGTTTGCAACTGATTGCAGATCATTCGTAAATTAGGCCCCAAAACACTCGCCAACTGATACCCAACCAATCATCAACCAATCGCCGAGTGGTTGCTGGTAGTTGCAGCAGTACCATGGTTGTCGATCCAGTCACCGATTGATTGCCAATTGATCGGCCACCTATGAAAATGATCGGCGACCTCTGGGTGACCATTTTGATCGCAAGGTTTTTGGTGCACCACTTGGGCTATGTTCAGGGTACGCCTCCGAGTCACCTCGGAGACGTCTCGCTTTTCAGATAGGAGGCAAAAAGCGCCTCCAAAATGGCCACCAGTTTCAATGGTTTCAGCCAATCAGAGCTGCTCTAATCAATTTAATTTTGTAATATCATTACTCACAGGGGCGTAGCTAGACCTTTAACGATGTGTACTCCTAATTTCGGCAGGGGGTTTAGGGGGGCCGCTTAAGCTTAAGCTGGCGGATTTTACACATTTTAGACTTGAGTTTTCGACACTCCGGACTACTACATGCTTCCTCTCTCTCTCTCTCTCTCTCTCTCTCTCTCTCTCTCTCTCTCTCTCTCTCTCTCTCTCTCTCTCTGTCTCTTTATTATTTTTTAATTATATTTTTTTTTGACAAAACGATGTGAACGTGTTGGCGTACGCGCGTACGCGCGTACGCCTAGATACGCCCCTGACTGACCTGGAACATGGCGATACATCGCCATAATTATAAACTGCCATTCTGAAACAATTGGTGGAGGGCGGCTACCCGTACACAGCAATATCCCACACCACCCTGACGACCAAACCAGACGGGATGGCTGAATGAGTTAGAGCATCCGTCTCCCGTGTTGGTAGATCGTGCGGTCGTGGGTTCAAACCCTGGTCGAGTCAAATCAATGACTTTAAAATTGTTACTTGTCGCTTCCTAGCCTGGTGCTCGGCATCATTAGGATAGGGCAAGGACTGGTTGGCTCAGTGTCAGGATAATGTGACTGAGTGGGATATGGTGCTGGTGGCCTGGTCCTTCAGTGGGGCAGCACTATAAAGTCACCATGAGTGCGCACTGTCACAAGTCAGTACCCGTCCTGATATGACCTTAGATGTTGCTAGGACGTAAAACAACAACAAACAAACAAACAAAACCCTGATGACCAGAGACCCGCCAGCGTTTGAATCGCACCTCAGGTATCGTGTATGACCAAAGCCACCAGGGGGATACCAGGGGCCATATGCAGGAGTCAGTGTTAACCAGGCAAAACGGTGTTTGGCGGGAATTCCGGTTTAGCGGTGAAAAAATGGTATGCACGAGTCAGTGTTAGGCCTACCACCAAAGGCTTAACCGGTGTTACCTTACCCCTAACAAATATTAGGTTTAGCGAGTTTATTAGGCCCAAATCTATTCAATGCTGTCATATTTAACAGAATTACATATGCAATAAGTTAAATTTTAACAATTTAACCCTAAATTCGAAGCGTTATTAAGGCTACCGCCGCATTGGCGGCGATATTAATAGTTATATTTTCGAATCGACGAACGTAAAGTAAACAAATCGCCGCCGTCGCGACCGCCTCGTCGACATCGACATCCATACTGGCCGACGTCTACGCATTGGCGGCAATGTATTAGCGATTTGTTTACTTTATGCTCGTCGATTCGAAAATATAAATATTAATATCGCCGCCGTTACGGAGGCAGCGTTAATATTGCTTCGAATTTAGGGTTAATTTCCTCAAATTTCACTTATTGCGTATTTAATTCTGTTAAATATGATAGCATTTAATAGATATAAGCCTAAAATATGGGTACAGACGCAGAGGGATTTCCCAAATCTATAAATAAATTCACGTTTAGCTATAATGAAAGTGTTACGCGCTCCTGCATACGACTTGACACAGTTCCCGACGTCGGTGATAGCTAAACGGTAATAGGTTCTAACACGAAACGCCGCTAACACTGACTCCTGCATATGGCCCCAGAACCCCACGTGGTTACCATGGTTACGCCTAATAAAAGTCCCCGTAGCGCACCTGTGACATCGGTCATGGCCTCATCGCCAGATTAGTGAAGTCATGTTGTGTTGGGATACCATATCTTCTGGCTCTTTTATTTCATGGGTCAAGGTCATTCTGGCGGAGGGTCCTCTCCCCACCCACCACTCCCCTAATAAATAATAATACTAATAATAATAATACTACTACTAATCATAATGCTAATAATACTACTACTAATAATAAAGAGGGGGCAACTAACTTCATCGGTTCATCGGATGAAAAGCATTAACGTCAATCAAATAGACGGGATCACGGTTCGGACTGCGCATGCACTGAAAACGGCGTTGGCAGCAAAGCAAATGCGAATGGCCATTGAGTTTGTCGATACGTGTAGGAAAAAACTTTGATTTTATTCGAAATGAATAGAAATACATAACAATTTGTCATAAACATGTATGGACACATGCAATATAATGATCTGATGAATATAGATAGCTAAGGCAAAACTAGCCATAGTTAAACATCTTGAGCTAAGAAACATACAATTCCACACAAACAATCAGTGATATCCACATCACCGTGAGCTCATCTGGTCCCTGGTGAGTTACCTTCGTACTACTATTACTCCGCCTGGTGCTGAACGGAGAAGCTATAGATGTGTGCTAGATGCCCTAATTATATACACGAAAGTATAATTTCAACAAACAGGACGGGATGGCCGACTGATAGCGTATTCGCTTCCCGTGCGGCAGGTCGTGGGATCAATCTCTTTGCCTAGGCAAAGACTACGCAGTTAATACTTGTTGCATTATTAGGATAAGGTATGCGCTGGTTATCTCAGTGTTAGTATAATGACTCCTTTAGATATTGGATATTGGTGTCTTGTGGGGGTTGAAGGGGGGGGGGGGGTGAAGTGGCATCACTTTGTGAGTTTGCACTCACACATGTGAATTCGCTGATAACCTTAGATGATAGCGTAACCTTAAGCCACAAACCTCACTTGTACCTGTGAGTGATCCTTGTGAGTTTGCTACTTGAATCCGTTGAATGCCTTAGAGGTACGCAAGACATTTAAGCCACCCAAACTGGGTGTTCAACATTTCCTACTTTTCGAGAGAGAAAACAAGCCAAGAACACTTGACATGAACGATTATTAATGCCTTGCATTCGTTACTATAACAACCCTCAACGAGTTACATAACTAAACACAGTTCGTCTTGACAAAGGGTGCCGGTGTTGCGGTTTCCGAGGCACACCAGTTTGCGAGGGACACATCGATTCAAATTCATTGTCAATGGCCTTGAGTAAATCTTCATACAGAAAAAGTCAAATATCTCTCAAATTACACGACCTAGAAACAAATCGCTTGGTACACATATAGAAAACATCTTTACCAAAAAGATTATATTAAATTTATAAGGTTAGGGTTCTTGATTTCTATTAATTTTGAATAAAACTAATGTTTTGCACTGCGCGTACCGTCAAACTCAAGGCATTGTCAATGGCCGTGAGCAATCTTCATACAGAAAATACAGAAAAAGTGAAATATCTCTAAAATGACACCACCTAGAAACAAATCGCTTGGTACACATATAGAAAACCTCTTTACCAAAAACATTATATTAAATTGATAAGATTAGTGATGATGCTGTTCGATTTTGACGCATGCGCAGAAGCGATGTGTCCCTCGCAAACTGGTGTGCCGCAGAAACTGCAACACCGGCTTCTCAAGTCGGAAGCCGTTCTACCTGTGAATAATGCTGACTTATCAAGTTCTGTACCCTCCCTCTACCCGCCTCTGGTTCAACCCCAGCGCTACCTGGCGGGCAGCTACCATCTTATCTGCACTCCTCTTTCATCCCGGTGTGGTGGTTTAAAACCCCGGCCAGATCGCATCCCTTGCCGTGGCTTCTGCGCATGCGCGGATTTTAAGCGCGTCGTCTGCGCATGCGTCAAATTCTCCCCAGTGTCAATGGCCGTGAGCAATATTCATACAGAAAAAGTGAAATATCTCTAAAACTACACCACTTAGAAACAAACTGCTTGGTACACATATAGAAAACATATTCAACGAATAGATTATATTAAATTTATACGGTTAGGGTTGTGTATTTCTATTAATTTTTAATAGTGTCAGTGGCAGTGTGTATTCGTTCTGCAGCCGAGCTGCGCGCACATACACAATGTTTACAAACTCCGCGCATGCGCAGAAGCCACGGCAGGGGATGCGATCTGGCCGGGGTTTTAAACCACGACACCGGTCCTCCACCTGCACCCATCTATCCCTGTATTAGGCCCGCCACCACCCACTCAATCACTAACTACCATTTATTTGGTCCACCCCTCACTTCTCCTCAGCCCTCATTCCCAGCCATCCCACCCCCAACCCAATGCCATCCCCAACCCCAACATTATTTAAAACAAAACGGAAATTTCAAAAGAATTTTTTTTTTTTTTTATTTCTTCTGGTGTTTTTCACATATTTTTATTTAATTAAAAAAAAAAAATCAGACCATATCATTTTACGTGGCTGTAACCACGGCAACTAAGGTGGATGAAAGGATGGAGGTGTGGCGGAGTCGGATGGGACCAGTGAGGAGGGGAGGGCGGACATGGCGCCATGGATTCCCCCAGGTGAGATAAGTATTAAACCGGAAGTTGGATGTGTTTGCTTCCGGTCGTGATGCGTGGATTGGGGATGGAGGTTGAGGTCCGCATCACGAGGGCGAGGGAAGGTTGGAGTAGAGGTAACTGGGGTGTGGGTGTGGGTGTAATGGGTTGGAAGGTGGTGACGGATGTGTGAGGTAGGGAGAGGGTGTTTTGAGGACTAGATGTGTTGCAGAAAATCGAAGAAATGAGGCGTGAGATGAGACACGGACCAGCAGGAGTTTACCTGTCGTGGGTATCGCTGGTAGGTGGGGGCTGTGTGTTGGGGCAGAGAGTTGGCTGTGTGTTGGGGGAGAGGGGTGGCTGAGTGTTGGGGGAGAGGGGTGGCTGTGTGTTGGGGGAGAGGGGTGGCTGTGTGTTGGGGAGAGGGGTGGATGTGTGTTGGGGGAGAGGGGTGGCTGTGCGTTGGGGGAGAGGGGTGGCTGTGTGTTGGGGGAGAGGGGTGTCTGTGTGTGGCTCAGGTGAGAAGTTGACGGTGTTAATAAATACTTCCCAAGAGGCGTGCATTCCGACTCTAGGCTTCCTGGGCTCGACTAGAACCTTCAGCTCCTATAGCCAGAAACATGCGCCGGAGAGCTGTAGGCAATCCCTAACCCCCGGAATCTACGAGAAACCTACGAGACCTGCTTAGACTCGGTGGCTCTCTAAGTAAAGGTATACGTCTTAAGTTGGGTAGTGTTAAGGTACACATCTCATTGGTGTAAAATGATATGGCTGTTCATGTAACGAATGTAATATATATGTGCAGCATAGAGGTAATAGGATCTCAGTGTTCATGTTATGAATACAAGTTGTTGAAATCTAGTTTTTGTTCATTAAGCATACATTTGTGCACTGCTCATCGATGCAATATGATGTGCACAGTTGTGTAACGAACGCATCTTAAGCTCTCTTTTTTATAGCCCTGTCACATTACGACGTTTCTCTCCAATGCGTGTCGACGTGTGTCACTTTTTGGCGAAATGTTGGGAGACGTCTGGAAGTGATACGCATGTGTTTGGCGCGCGTCGGTACATGTCGGTGCATGTTGATGGATGGCGAGGATCGTCGGCACGCGCCAACATGTGGGTGCGACGGTTACGGGGAGGTTAGGCGCACGTCAAGATCCGTTGGACGCGCTGGAATAACGTTATGTGAATGCTATGCGCATGCCACGCGCACGTGACGGTCATTCCCACATGTTGCGCCAAATTGTTGCTTCATTGTTTTATGTCCTAGCTACATCTAAGGTGATATCAGGTCAGCGCGCCAACCTCATTTAGTTTTTTTTCGCCACGCATTGACACACGTTGGCCACGCGCTACTAACACGCTGCGCTGACGTCAAACTTTTACTCAAACTGCCAAAAAGTTGGACGTGTCTCGACGCGTACAACTTATTTTGCACGTTGGCGGCACGCCGGTGAGAAGCGTCATAATGTGACAGGGCCATAAGTATGCATCTCTTTTGTGATACTGAAACAAATGCCATATTAACATATATAAGGAATACTTATCAACTATTACATTATGAAGCATACATTCCATATATATTGATCATATATATTCAATATCATCTGAATATATATAAGTTTGAAATCAGGGCTGAGAATGACTGCCCGGCACGGCAACACCGGGGCAAATACGGGCAAGTCAATGATTGGACATAATAGTCGAGAAGTAATAAATAAATAATAATAATCATAATTATTAGATTAGAGCTCTGCCCCTTTTATATACGCATAATACATTATACATTCTATATATAATGGGAGGGGGGGGGGGATATTTAGCTTCGTAATGCAATCGTACCCATCGGCGGTTCAATATCAGCCGTTTCCATAACAACCGGCATAATATATGCACATCCTATAGCCGTGGATGATAACTCCACGCGCTAAGCACTCACACACTCATATACACCCATCTGTATTCGCTCACACACTCATAACACTCACAAGGCGAAGAGTGCAGTTATGTAGCTGTAGTTGGTAGCTGTAATGTATAACCTCCCGGCTTTGCTCGGAATGTCGTCTGCTATTGCTAGGCGTTAGTGTACGTCGCCTAGTGGGGTGGCTACCTGCAGTGATACGGGGTATTGCGTTACAGGTAAGGCTCCAGTAGTGCACATTTACTAACAATTCTCTGACTACTATTTATATTACACTTACGCTTGTATACTTAAGACAATTATTATTATTTCCTTGGGCCAACGGAAGTTATATGTGCTCATTGATTGTTAGATAAAAGATTGTTTGTTTGTTTGTTGTTGTTTTACGTCCTAGCAACCTCTAAGGTCATATCAGGACGGGAGATAAAAGATTCACCCCGTACTGACAGTACAAGGGTGAATGACAACATAGTGTAAATATGGGCGAAAATAGCTTTAGTATGGAACAGGAAGTAGAATGCCGGCCTCCAGTATCAAATGGATGCTAATATCGGCACAGAGTTGGTGAAATGGGAGAGAATGCAAAAAGACAAGATGGCGGCCACTTTTAAATCTGATTAAACTAGATGTTTTATTATATTTTTCAACTCAAAGGTATTGGGTAAATATAAAAACATATATAAAGATTATATTTAGCTTATTAAATTAGGACATTATTCACTTAATTAATTTCCCCAGCATGTCGAAATTCTTTGCCAGATTTTCTAATGGGTTGGTTTTCACCCCTGTACTACAAGTACGGGGTGAATCTTTTATCTAATTGATTGTCTGTCCACACATAGAATACATTCCGTTTAGCTGTTTAAATGCCCTTAGCTATACAACGTGGGATTGTTAGTGAGACGGTACTCAGGTGAGTTGCTTTGCTCAGTTATCTGTTATCGTTGTTGCCGCGTTTAGCACGTGAGGTGTACCCGACCCGTGTGTTAGGGTGGGTGGGTGGTCAACCGACCACCCCCTGGTGCCTGGCCTCAGGTGTTGGGTTGTAGGGACTGCTCGGCTATTCAGTCTGATGTTAAATTAGTCCATTCAGCCTTGCCAACACGGAGGAGTGCATGCAGGAACATCTAGTAGAAGTGAGCAGTAACTTCCCATGTCCGTACTGTTAGCGAGCTGACGCTACACTGCAACTAACTCATCTTTCTCTAGATAAAAGACTCACCCCGTACTTCCAGTACAGGGGTGAAAACCAGCCTTATATAAAAACGGTCGAAAAATCGGTCTAATGAATTGAGTCTTTATGAGAGCCTAATTTCACGATCTAAGAAGCAACATTTATTATTTGTATATGTCTTCATGTTTACCCGCTACTTTTGAGTTGGAAAATATAATAAAAGATATACTTTACTGCAATTTAAAAGTGAAATTGACGGCATTCTCTGGCCACCATCTTGTCTTTGTGCATTCTCTCCCATTTCACCAACTCTGTGCTGATATAAGTAATCATTTGATACTGGTGCCAAGCATTCTACTTGTTGTTCCATACTAACGCTATTTTCGCCCGTATTTAGACTACGTTGTCGTTCCCCCATGTACTAAAAGTATCGGGTGAATCTTTTATCTAGTCTTTCTCCAGTACCCAAGGACACTTATTTAACCAACTATATACCACACATGATAGTAAATTGGTACTATTGGTATCGGCTGGCCAAGATGGACAACCGTGTAGACACTGTATTGATTAAATCAGTGCATTTCCGCAACACCATCCGAGTGGATGGTATATGGCGACGTAGATAAAGGATTCACCTGGTACTCGCAGTACATGGGTGAACGACAACGTAGTGTAAATATGGGCGAAAATAGCTTTAGTATGGAACATGAAGTAGAAACTGTGGTTCCATGATCAAATGGCTACCCATATATTGGCACAGATTTGGTGAAATGGGAGAGAATGCAAAAATGCAAGATGGCGGCCATAGAACGCCGTCGATTTCAATTTTAAATTGTATTAAACTAGCTATTTTATTATATTTTTCAACTCAAAGGTAGCGGGTAAATATGAAGACATCTACAAAGAATAAATGTTACTTCTTAGATTGTGAAATTAGGCTCTCATTTCATTAACCCACTTTTTCGACCGTTTTTATATAGGGTTGGTATTCACCCATATACTGCGAGTACCGGGTGAATCATTTATCCAATGGCGATGGTGCTCTCATTTCAGGAGGCGAATGCTGGGTTGGAGTGCGCACGCAGGGCGGGCGTCAGTTTGAGGCGGGCAGGGGGGTTGATAGTATGGGGGTTGACGGACTGAGCAACCTGATCTCCTCCCCCCCAACTCCACCCTCACCCGCTCACACTCACCTCCCAATAGGTCTTAGCTCTCAACCATAACTCACCAGTTTCACACCGTCTCCTCACCTGGGTCACTCGTGTCCCGACCTGAACTGGCCTTTTATACTAACCTCACCCCACCGCCTTCAGTGGCGTCACCCAACCACTCGGCAAACTCTGCCATCTTGTTCCAATCTCCCCAACTAGCTGACTGGTGGAAGATACACGACTTTGCCACCCAAGCCACTGCCACGACCACGACCACGACCACGACCCAAACCATCGGAGTTCGTCGACACACTGCTTCCACTTGACCACCCTAAATGCTACCACTCACCCCAGTACTGCTCTGTGACCCAACATCATCATCATCATGCTGTCGGTCACGAAGCGACAAAGACTGCTTTCATTACGTGACTGTCGCTCACCATTTAGCTCTCTGCTGTGAGAGTGATGTTCATGAATCGGTCTTACTGTCTCTCAGCTTCAATTTTCTCTTGATGGTACATTTCATGAAAGCTGCCTGCAAAAGTGTTGAAGTGCTGCTGGCTTTTGCAAGTTACCAGCGGCACTCCGGGAGCAAATAGAGGTCTCACAATGGCAAAAACATGTCCAGACAGGTGCAAAATTATTTGTCCCTGCAGTGGCTGGCCGGGAGTTCCACACATCAACCGCCCTTGATGCTGCCACAGTGACATGGTTTTCTGTTTAGGGTTTGCTCCCTTAGCCTTTGGTTCTGTCAAGAACCTGTACCACAAGGCAGTGGTTTACAACTCTGCAGGGCAGGGGCGTCAAACTCCCTGAGGTATTTACTTGCATACCAACACTGACACCCCATCCAACCTAAATCACTACTACTAGTATCCAGATCCTTGCTGGTACATAGATGGTTGCTTCCACACGATCCAACCATTTCGCCACCCAAGCCGATCCTACCAACCAATCAGAAGATGCCACTCAAGCCGATCCTACCAACCAATCAGAAGATGCCACTCAACCACCCCTTTCCACCCATGTAACTCCAACGAAACCCATTTCCCAACTCGATGACTTCATTGCAACTCATAAATCAATGGACGACTGTCATCCTTGAAAACAAAACACACAGTAAAACAATCAGAAGCAAAATAAGAGGGGTCGCAAAGGTTATGGTTTAAAACTAAGTGAGCTCATCTGGTTCCTGGGTTCTGGGTGATATTAAAACAACCAAGGGAGCGTCCCGCAAGGCCATGTGACGCTGGTACCAGCAAGTGTGATGGGGTGGAGCCAGGGATGCGTTCATGTAACAGTTTCCAATACCAACACCACCAACATGAACATCTCTAACACTAACAGTAACAGCTGCGACATTAGGACCGTGACAAGCGGGCAACAAAATAAAAATAAACACTTCACTGTCAGCATAAAACACTTGGCGGAATAATGAGAACGTACCTGTGTAGTACCCGCCCCCCAAACACATACTACACACACAACATGCAGAACACATGCAACACACACAACACATGCAACACACACACAACTCATACACCACATGCAACACGGTACACCATGCGCAACATGCACGACACATGCAACACACACAATATGCACAAAACACAACACACACAACACATACACCACGCGCAACACACACACCACGTGCAACACACACAACACACACAACACATACACCACTTGCAACACATACACCATGTGCAACACATGCACCATGCGCAACACACACAACACGTGCAACACAACATGCGCAACACACACAACATGTGCAACACAACATGCGCAACACACACAACAGACACAATAACACACATAACACACACAACAACACACACAACACACACAACAACACACACAACAACACACACAAAACATGCAACACATACACCACGTGCAACACACAACACGTGCAACACACACAACACGTGCAACACACACAATATGCACAACACACACAACAGATACACCACACACAACACACACAACACGTGCAACACACAACATGCACAATATGTGCAACACACAACACACACAACACGCACAACACACACAACACACATTACACACACTACACATACACCACATGCAACACACACAACATGTGCAACACACACAACACATACACCACATGCAACACACACAACATGCGCAACACACAACACACACATGCACAACATGCACCACACACACAACACTCGCAAAAGACACAACATGCACAACATGCACATGTTGTGCATGTTGTGCAACACACACAACACACATGACGCACAACACACACAACACACACATCACACATATCACACACATATGTACACGTCTTCCATGTCAGAATGCATCCCCCTTTTTTATGGTTGTGCACTTTTTGTTAAGGCCATTATAAACACACATACGTCTGTATTGTGATCGCCCGCAAGTAGCATGGGTGGATAAATATGATGGTTGTCTCGGTTGCCTTGTCCTGCTGTTTTGTGGATATTGGTTGTTTTTTTTGCTTCCTCATCCACCACCCCGACAAATGAGAAGTGAATGTGACATTGCAGGTAACATGGATTTTTATGTGTGGTTAGAATTCATGATTCTACAATGACTGTGCCGACTACTATTGCCACAACGACAACGACGATTGCTATGGCCAGGACGACTGCTATGGCCACAACAACTGCGATGATTGCTATGGCCATGACGACTGCTATGGCCACGACGACTGCTATGGCCACGACGACTGCGACGACTGCTATGGCCACGATGACAACGACGATTGCTATGGCCATGACGACTGCTATGGCCACGCCAACTGCGACGATTGCTATGGCCATGATGACTGCTTTGGCCACGCCAACTGCGATGATTGCTATGGCCATGACGACTGCTATGCCTATGATGAATGCAGCGATTGCTATGGCTGCGACGAATGCTATGGCCATGACGACTGTGACGATTGCTATTGCTATGACGACTGCGACGATTGCTATGGCCACAATGACTGTGACAATTGCTATGATGACTGCGACGATTGCTATGGCCATGACAACTGCGATGATTGCTATGGCCATGACGACTATGATGATTGCTATGGCCACGATGACTGCGACGATTGCTATGGCCACTACTACTCCTACTACTCCTACCACTACTACCATGACTACCACTACTACCACTTCTTCTATTACCACTTCTACACATGATGTGTGTGATTCTGGTGGTGGTAGTGGGGGTAATAGTACTGGTACTAGTGGTAGGGGTAGGGAGGTAGATGGAAGAGGTGGCAGGTTCTATCAATCATAAACTGACATGCTAAAACCAAAGCGCTTCTTTCTACCCTCTACGCAGTCTTTTAATACATATTCATTTCAAACCACTTCACGACAGAACTATCGTTGGTACTGTTGCCAAAACGACCGATTCGTCTTTTCCAATAAGAAAACCGAACCCAGTACATGTTGTCAAAGTAACTGTCATCTGCCAACTGCATGTAATACCTGCCATTTCTCGAGACGCACGTAGGGGGGGGGGGGGGGGGACATGCAAAGAAATCATACCCAAAGAAAATCCCAAAGAAAGAGATTTGATTGAACTCCCTAAAAACAAAAGCAACACGAAGAAGCCACGTATACATTCCGAAATGTTTGACTGTTGATATTATGGGAGTGAAAGAGCTATGGTTTCCATAGATACAAGATTCACCCTGTACTTGTAGTACACGGGTGAATGACAATGTAGTGTAAATACGGGCAAAAATAGCTTTAGTATGGAACAGCAAGTAGAATGCCTGCCTCCAGTATCAAATGGGTACTTATATCGGCACAGAGTTGGTGAAATGCGAGAGAATGCAAAAAGACAAGATGGCGGCCATAGAACGCCATCGATTTCACTTTTAAATATTATTAAACTAGATGTTTTATAATATTTTTCAACTCAAGAACATAACGTTGCCCAATCCGATGGTTTTGAGTTTCTGCTATATTTCTAGGCAAATTACATATTAGGTGTATCTACTTTACTTTAGTTTGACGTGACTTATAATTTAAAGTTTAAAATTCGGAGATTATTGAAGAGAAAACAAGCGAAGTCCATTTTGACATCAAAATGTAGAATGTGATGAATTTAATAGGTACAGGTTCTATTAATGTGACTTGGTATTCCTTGTAAGCAGCAATGACTGTTTTAATTACATCTCACAGTGTGAAATCTTTAGTGTCCTGATTACATGCCATTTGACTGTGACTGTGAGGGGTGGAAAGGTGGATAATTTACCAAGCGCTTCAGCTACTTCTAAATTACCAGTAAATATATAGTGTATTCTGATTCTATTTACCTGCAGCAGAAGATCCAATTAAAGCTACTGTTGAGTGCATTGAGCTTCGTTCACTGTGATCGGAACCAGCGGTGTAAGAAGAGGCTGGTTACCAGCGTGTCCGTGTGTGCTGCGCATGCGCCTGCTGGGAAGTCTGGCACTCTTCCTAAATACGCAGTGGAGCCTGCTCGCACTAGATGGGCGGGATTTAGGCGCCGGGGTACGACGTTCAAAACTCTACCATAGTGTTTTGAAGCTAAGTTCAAAACACTACCCATACTTACGTCCAAAACACTACCCAAGTTCAATACACTATCATGATTCAGCAGTGGGGGCTCTAATGCCGCAAAATGTAACCCACTGATATATATTGGTATTGTTATGGCGATTGAAGCATGTTTGGTTGTTGGAAGTTTTATGATTTGCAACATCTAAGGTAATATCAGGATGCACGTACTAGTAGTTACGCTGACAGCGCTACAGCTTCTGCACCACGTATTAGTATACGCTGACAGTGCTGCGGCGATTGAAGCACGTATTAGTAGACTACGCTGAAGGCGCTGCGGCGTCTGCACCACATACAGTAAAACCTCCCTATCCGACCACCTCCACAGATTGACCATGCCCCCATATCGATTGCTTTATTTGGGTCCCAACAATACCATTGTAACCATATTCACACTACTTAAATCGACCACCTCCCTAAATCGACCACTTAAAGTTGGTCCCAAAGTCGGTCGATTTAGAGAGGTTTTACTCTATTAGTATATGCTGATAGTGCTGTGGCGCTTAACAACATTTGACTAGTATACACTGATAGTGCTGCGGCATCTGCACCACGTATTAGTATACGCTGATGGTGCTGCAGCGATTGAAGCACATATTAGTAGAATAGACATGTTGAGTGTTTATGTTTACATCCTAGAACAGTGTCAGGATAATGTGACTGAGTGGGATATCGGGTCATGGTGCCGGTGGCCTGATTTCCCAGTGGGGCAGCACTATAAAGTCACCATGAGTGTGTACTGTCACAAGTCGGTACCTGTCCTGATATAACCTTAGATGTTGCTAGGATGTAAAACAACAAACAACAACAACAACCCCTACTTCCCCACCCTACTGCACACTTTCCCACCCTACTGCACACTTTCCCACCCTACTGCACACTTTCCCACCCTACTGCATACTTTCCCACCCTTCTGCACACTTTCCCACCCTACTGCATACTTTCCCACCCTGCTGCACACTTTCCCACCCTACTGCATACTTTCCCACACTTCTGCACACTGCCCCACCCTGCCCCACCCTGCTTCATACACCCTCACCTTACTGCAAATGAAAATGAATATGCAACAATATATACAAAAAGAATTAGACTAGAGTTTTGAACTTAAAAGTGGTGTTTTGAACTTAAGGATAGTGTTTTGAGCATGGCCAAAGTAGTGTTTTGAACCTCCCTTCAACTAACTTGAAAACACTATGGTAGTGTTTTGAACCTAGGTTGAAAACACTACTGTAGTGTTTTTGTGGGGTAGTGTTTTGAACTTACTACACCGTGACATCCGAGCAATGAGTCATGGTGAAGTCAAAAGAATGGGTGATTGGATATTATGTCCTAGCAACATCTGCGGTCATATCAGAACAGTACCAACTGGTGACAATGTGCACACTTGGTGTCTTTATAGTGTTTCCCTTCTAAGGTACAGTACCACATCAGAGATGCACCAGCCACAACTAGCTAACCATATCAAAGAGGGGAGAATGCATGTCTGTTTAATGTGCATATTCCTGCAAGCATTACTTCAAGAACTTGCTCTCATTAGAGATTCACTTATAATTCAGCTTAGAATTTTATTTAAAAAGGTGCCGTTCTAATTTTAGAAAAATAACGTTTTCTCTATATATCAAAAACTGTTTTGACAACTGCATGTTACGCAAACAAGAGAGCATACACATCGGATAAAGTTATGTGCAATAGCATGTTTCCATGGCAGTCTGTGACGTCTAAGCGACTAGTATGCTAGTCAGGTCGGACTGCTGTAGGCCAGCGCTCATCTATCTGCAGAGGAGGCTCGACCGCAGCTCGTCACGTGAGTCTGGCATCACACACGCACTACTGGGGTATGCGGTCTTGTTTTAGGCTATAGAGGGAGTGCACATGACATCATCATCAGCAGTCAGCGGTCAGCAGCCAGCCATCTTGGATTACGAGCACCCTCCCTAGCCATGTTGTGAATGCATGCAGATGCAGTAAAACAGAGTGTTCTTGTGTTCTGGGAGTTTCTGGGCAGTTTACATCCAATGTGTTTATTTACAGCGCTTTAGCAACAACTTCTGAGGCCAAACTGCTCAAAACAGTGACAAATAATCCAACAAATCAGTAAATAAGCACAGTGTAGGCAGTTGCAAGCCTTCTGTATGTAATCCAATATGGCCACCAAAAGTTGTCTTGTGACGTCATTACACCCCCTCTATATGAACACTGACTCCTCACTAACTTAAGCGTCGATTCTGCTATGCATGTAAACATATATGTACAGTAGAATATTTTACTTAAAGCTATATCGCCTGCAGGTGAGTGATATACCTGGTGTGGGCACCTGGGAGTTTCCTCGCTGCCCAGAGTATGTTGGTGACGTAATATGTCGTCTGCCTTCTGAATGCTGGGAAGTATCCACCTCGGGTGATGGAACTATCCAGCTTATGTAGACGGACCTGTCTGGATCTAGTGGTGCCTGGTCTATCGACCTATTTATGCAAATAGCATGTCCCGTGGTGCCATAGGAGATGTCTCCATCTTTGACTAAACTAAAACCTTAAAGTTGCAGAGTTAGAATCTCTAAACCCTGTACATATTGAAACAACAATCTTTTTTTTTGCGGCAAATCAAAGTGATGACATTGTTTTAAAAAAAGATAACTATATTAAGGTTGCTTATTATAATCAACGTTATTTTAGAGGTATTTGCAGTAAAACACGCAGTTAAGTTTAGCGTGCTTGTCAAAACTCCAACACTATCGGTTTCAACAGTAAAGCGGCTGTCACACATCACCGGATTGGAGGAAATGGAAAGAAACCGAACAAAGTCTGTTGATAGTCCGGTTTGTGTCCGTACAAGATTTGAACATGCACAAAACTTGGAACGAATGCTGCCGGATTGACGTGTACGGTTCTTGTCCGGTTCTAGTTTGCTTCGTCCGTTGGCTATCCGTTCATGTCTGTTTCATGTCCGTTTCATGGCTGTTCGTCCAGCGGCGTTTGACCCGATATCGCAACATTTTGACACATTTTAAAACACTTTGATACTTATCATGCCGAACACCATCAGACTAGACAATTCTGTCTATTGCTCAATCCGGTGATGTGTGACAGCCCCTTAACAGGTTGCAGCAAATTGGTTTAGTGTACCCTACTATGTAGCACCAAATGTTTAATAGGTGAACCAGTATCCAAGTTGAGTGTTTTGGTTTCGAAAATTTGATGCTTTCATCGGACAGTGCAATTTAAATAACCCCCCCCCCCCACCCTTTCCTCATCGTTTGATTCCACATCTTACCGATACTACAAACGTTGAACCTATATTACCAAAACCATCATATGGTTTTTTGTTTGTTTGTTGTTTTACATCCTAGCAACATCTAAGGTCATATCAGGACAGGTACCAACTTGTGACAGTGCACACTCATGGTGACTTTATAGTGCTCCCCCACTGGAAGACCAGGCCACCAGCACCATGACCTGATATACCACTCAGTCAAATTATCCTGACACTGAACCAACCAGTCCTTGCCCTATCCTAATAATGCCGAGCAGCAGGCTAGGAAGTGACAAGTATCAATTTTTAATTCATTGGTTTGACTCGACCAGGGTTCGAACCCATGACCCCATGATCTACCAACACGGGAGACAGATGCTCTAACTCAGTCGACCACCCCGTCTGGTCCCGGAAGGTGATAAAGCTACTGATGGCACTTGGGTGCCTTGGATGTCGTTACAGGTAAAAGGGCTTCTGCTCAGTTATTCTGGCTCAGATCCGACCAAAGGACAGCCATTGTACAACACTGCTGACTTTGCAAGGTGGAGTAGGCTTTCATCCCATCTGGTCTTCCAACATATGGTAACTATATTACCAATACTTCAGCGAGGAATACGAGCAGGCAAATCACACTCCCTAGGGGGCGTGGGGTGTGGGGGGGGGGGGTGCCGGTCAAACCCACCCTACCACTTTTGATGCAAATTAAAAGGTACTTCTATCACCAATACATTACCAATACTTGAACGCATAAAGCCATGTTTACACAAACGAGTTAAAACGCTTCATATAAAACCACTTGCCTAGATCGATTTACATTTGACCAGACGGGATGGCCGAATGAGTTAGAGCGTCCGTCTCCCGTGCTGGTAGATCGTGGGGTCGTGGGTTGGAGTCCCGGTCGAGTCAAACCAATGACTTTAAAATTGATACTTGTCGCTTCCTAGCCAGGCGCTCGGCATTATTAGGATAGGGCAAGGACTGGTGTGCTCAGTGTCAGGATAATGTGACTGAGTGGGATACCAGGTCATGGTGCCGGCGGCCTGGTTTCCCAGTGGGACAGCACTATAAAGTTGCCATGAGTGCGCACTGTCACAAGTCGGTACCCGTCCTGATATGACCTTAGATGTTGTTAGGACGTAAAACAACAACAAACAACAAACATTTGCCGTGTAAACACGACACTGTGGCGTTGTAGGGCTGAATCGATTCATATAAATCGGTAGATGTAAACCACCTTGCGAGGTAGTATAGATGAAGCGATACAGCTGGTTCCCGGGCGGCGATAGTGTAAAATAGCGGTGCTCGCCGGCTACAGGCTCAGCACTAAGGCTGCTGGTTCCCGGGCGCCGATAGTGTCAAATAGCAGTGCTCGCTGGCTACAGGCTCACCACTAAGGCTGCTGGTTCCCGGGCGCCGATAGTGTCAAATAGCAGTGCTCGCCGGCTACAGGCTCACCACTAAGGCTGCTGGTTCCCGGCGCCGACACACTTTCAAACTCGGTCCGTGTAAACGCGCCACTACATCGCTTCATATAAATAGATTTGTCTAAATCGGTTTAGAATTGCCCGTGTAAACACGGCTTAAGAGGACTTGGATAGCGTTATAACGTTCTATGCAAAGCTCATGACACGACATCCGTGCGAATATTAATTATTATCAAATTCCACACCCAATTCCATGCCCCAGCCTTGTCGTCTGGGTGTGTCTGCCGAGACAAGGAGGGGGGGGGGGGGGTCGTTTCCCAGTACATTAGTTTCCGATAAGACTGTCACGCCTGCGGAGTGACACGACTCATAGGGCCAGAGATAAGAGGCAAGAACATAGTGTCACCATACCTGCCTTGTAATTATCGCCCATCTAGAATGCGAGCTGTTCCACCAGCGATCTGAGCGTCTCTGGCTTCTCCACGTTACCAACTGGCTCGACGTATTCGCGCGCAGCTTGGCTGCAGAACGAATGCACACTGCCACTGAGTTTGCCGGTGTTGCGGTTTCCGAGGCACACCAGTTTGCCAGGGACACCTCCATTCAAATGCATTGTCAATGGCCGTGAGCAAATCTTCATACAGAAAAAGTCAAGTATCTCTCAAATTAGACCACCTAGAAACAAATCGCTTGGTAGACATATATAAAACATGTTTACCAAAAAGACTATATTAAATTGATAAGGTTGGGGTTCTGGATTTGTATTAGTTTTGAATAAAACTAACATTTTGCACTGCGCGTACCGTCAAACTCAAGGCATTGTCAATGGTCGTGAGCAATGTTCATACAGAAAATACAGAAGTAGTGAAATATCTCTAAAACCACACCACCTAGAAGCAAATCGTTTGGTACACATATAGAAAACATCTTTACCAAAAACATTACATTAAATCTATAAGGTTAGTGATGATGCTGTTCGATTTTGACGCATGCGCAGAAGCGATGTGTCCCTGGCAAACTGGTGTGCCGTGGAAATTGCAACACCGGTACGAGCAGTGCCAAACGTTTATTTTATTCAAAATTAATAGAAATGCAGAACCCTAACCATATAAATTTAATATAATCTGTTCGTGGAATATGTTTTCTGTATGTGTTCCAAGCAGTTTGTGGCTAGGTGGTGTGGTTTTAGAGATATTTCACTTTTTCTGTATGAAGATTGCTGACGGCCATTGACAATGCACCGAGTTTGCTGATACGCGCAGTGCAAAATGTAAATTTTATTCAAAATTAATAGAAATGCAGAACCCTAACCTTATAACTTGAATATAATCTGGTTGGTAAGCATGTTATCTCTTTGTCTGCCAAACGGTTTGTTTCTAGGTGGTGTGGTTTTAGAGATATTTCACTTTTTCTGTATGAAGATTGCTCATAGCCATTGAGTTTGCAGTGTGACAGTGTGTCGTCCTGCAGCCAAACAGTGCACGCACTGACCTAAATACCCATGCTGACGTCATATGAAATAGGTCTATTGTCGTCTGCTTTGCATGATGACTAAAATTACTGTCTGCTCTGAATCCCCCTCACCTTGGCTCAATGGAGTTTCACTGAAAGTCGTGTGTATATACACAACAAGTGAATTAAGGACTGGGGTTTTTGGTTCTGGTTCCGGCGGCCGCTCGGTAGACTATATAATATTATTTAATGGAGGGCCTATAGCTTCGTCCCGAAATGCTCAGTCGCCCGGCGAGCGGCCACTGAGCAGGCGTGAGCTCTACCATCACCCTCACTCTCATCAGAAATTTTGACCATAATAAAATGGTAGGCTAAATTTGTTTGGCCAGCCAGAGGTATTGATCTCAACCAATATGCGTCTTACATCAAGATAGTAAACCCCAATTACTCATGCACTTTTTTTCTCTGGATACGTGACTGATGTAGGCCAAGCATGCCGTGATGCGTTTGCTCTGCCGTATAGAGGGTATGCACTGATGTCACGCTAAACGGAAGTGCGGACATTGTGGCAATAGTAACCACAATAAATAAACCCATTGTCATTGTCAATGGCTGTGAGCAATCTTCATACAGAAAAAGTGAAATATCACTAAAACCACACCACCTAGAAACAAACCGCTTGGCACACATACAGAGCAGAGTAGGTATAACAGATTATATTAAATTTATAAGGTTAGGGTTCTGCATTTCTATTAATTTTGAATAAAATAGACGTTTTGCACTCCATGTATCGGCAAACTCAATGCATTGTCAATGGTCATGGGCAATCTTCATACAGAAAAAGTGAAATATCTCTAGAACTACACAACCTAGAAACAAACCGTTTGGCACACATACAGAAAACATATTCAACGAAAAGATTATATTCAATTTATAAGGTTAGGGTTCTGCATTTCTATTAATTTGGAATAAAATTGAAAGAATGATCCACTTCTCTATGGACTATGTTACTGCAACCGACAGGTTGTTTACTAGTTGATATCGCCACCGTGGCCGCACTTGCGGTTGATGACGTCACGGGAATACCCTCTATATAGCTCTGTCGGCGTCAGCCTGAAATACCTCCCGTCTACAGGCCACCAGAGTAGGTAGGCGGAAGTTCTCACCTGGGTAAACTACCCCTCACCTGTGAAGCTAATGGAGCTAACCGCCCACAACGTATCTACACAGCAAGCTTCTGTAGGGGCCTGGAGGAGTACACCGGTCCAGCTGTGACAGAGGATGATCCCATACAGAAGAGTAATGCTGGTGTAGCTTTGGTGCAGTGTTAAAGCTGCATAGTCCGATGAAAATATCAAATTTTCAAAACCCAAGCAATTATCTAAATTTGATTCTACATATCTAACTTAGATAATGGTGCACTTATTAAACATTTGTCACCACATAGAGCGGAATACCTAGGCAATTGAATAGAACCTGTTACTGCAGAAGCCTATGGGGTCAGAGTTTTGACAAGCTTGCCAAAATTAATTTGGCATGTTTCCACTTCAAATATCTCAAAAGTTAGCCATTTAAAATAAAAGTTACTTCAAGCTAAAGTAAGGTACATAATAATGATCAACCTAATGTGTTTATCTCAGAAAATTTCAGAAACTCAAAACCATCGGACTATTCAACTCTAAGTGGCGCCCCATCGAGGACCAGTAGTACTCCGCTCAATTAGATTACACTTTGAGTATAATCAGGAGGGACGGTGGAATCTAGGAACCTGTCTGAACACGAAGTTGTTGTAATATTAGTTCCCTAGATGACTGGAGACTGGGTCTCTATTATAGTGTACCTTACTTCAGGGGCCGAACCTAGTATCTGTATTTCAATCTTCCCAGGATGTGTTAAGTGTGATGGACCCACTGGTTGTATTGTCCTTTTCCTGTATTGGATCCTATATGATGCAGATATTCCATTACCGATATTCCATTATTTTGTCAATTAAAACACCCACAAACCTCTTGAAATGAATTCAAGCTTATATTTAACTAGATAAAAGATTCACCCGGTACTTGTAGTACACAGGTGAAGGACAACGCAGTGTAAATACGGGCGAAAATAGGTTTAGTATGGAACATGAACTAGAAACTGTGGCCCCAGTATCAAATGGCTACTCATATAGGCACAGAGTTGGTGAAATGGGTGAGAATGCAAAAAGACAAGATGGCGGCCAGGGAACGCCATCGATTTCACTTTTAAATTGCATTAAAGTATATGTTTTATTATATTTTCCAACTCAAAAGTAGCGGGTAAACATGAAGACATATTCTTTGTATATATGTTGCTTCTTAGATTGAGAAATTAGGCTCTCATAAAGACTCATTTCATTAGCCCGATTTTTCGACCGTTTTTATATAAGGCTGATCTTCACCCGTGTACTACAAGTACCGGGTGAATCTTTTATCTAATATTTAACCAACAATGAATGCAACTTAAAATGTTGTTGCAACCGATAATGGGCGGTTAATGAAGTAGGGTCCACTTATATGCAATCTACATACATGCATGGCTTCCTAAAGCGTAGTAAGCTCAGGAATGTGGAGGTGTGTGAGCTATAGGAATGACTAGAAACCTAGAAACTGATGTTTGTGCCTGCACAGGTGCATTTGTTGTCCTTAGTACCCCGTGCTGGAGTGGTGGCGGGGGATGACGTAACAGGTAAGGGTGAATGGAAACTTACCCTAATGGTTAATATGCCAGCCTCATAATGGCCGAAGTGTGGGCTTGAGTCCCTCTCTAGGCACAGTTTCCCTTGGTTTGTGCGAGGGGGGGGGGCAATAAGAGTGGTTCCATTACTCGGATACTGTACAAGCTACATGTTCTTTAGGGCTGAACCATCTCTTTACTGTAAGTGTCTTAACTGGATATATGTAGTTGTAAGTGTGAGACTTATGCCAGGTACACACATACCGTATAGGATTCGCGCACTAAAACTCCCGATCCGCTTAAAACTGAAATCGGGCCGATTCATTTTTCGAATCGGGAATCGCAATCGTAATACTAGCGCACACCTACCGTTTTAGCCCTAAAAATCGTGAATCGCAATCGGTAGGTGTGCTAGGGGAGTGCACACCTCATGATTTTTGGGCAGTTTTAGATCGTATACGGTAGGTGGGTGCGGAAAAACGATCGTATACGGTAGGTGTGTACCGGGCATTAGAATTCTCGGGGACGAGTGAACTGACCTCCCAGGTGAAATGCACAGGTAGGCATGGGTAGGTAGATTGCATCAGAGTACAGGTAGACTAATGTTTAGAACGTGGCCAAGGAATGGCAGAATTGTGACTTCGACTCCCACTCTAGTCTAAGTGGGATGTTTCCCTTCGTTTGCAAAAACAGCCCCACCGGATAACAGTAATAAAGAACCCGAAACCACACTGATTTAGTAATTACAGTACAACCCCGTTAAACCAAGCTCAGTTAAACCAAATGATCGGTTAATCCAAACTTTTTTGGGCGGCTGGGCAAAATACTACCATTTATCATATAAAAAAGTTGTTTAAACCAACGTCGGTTAATCCAAAGTATCGGTTCATCCAAACAAAATTGTCGGACCCAGGCCACTTCCGGTAGGTTAAAGAAAACTTTCATGTGGTTTTAAGGTCATCTGAAACTTGTTTATATGATAAATGGTAGCATTTTTCCAGGTCGCCAAAAATAGTTTGGATTAACCGATCGTTTGATTTAACCGAGGTTGGTTTAATGGGGTTAAACTGCATATACACAAAAAAGAATAATCATAGTGTCCACATACATTGTACATTCATAATGCACCCCCGTTTTTGCCAAAGCCAAGTCAAAGTCAAAGCTTGGTTAAACCAATGATCGGTTAATCCAAACAAATTTCTAGGGTACCTTCAAGTTTGGTTTAACGGGGTTATACTGTATAAACCTTTCATATTATGAATATGGACATTGACCACGTTTCCATTTTAGTTAGGAAGAACATAACAAAAGGCACAGTTGGTTTATTCATTATTGTCATAACAGTTAGTGACTTTTAATGGTGATAGTAATATTTTATTTTATTTCTTCCTTTATTCTTGCTGTCTTTGCCACCTGACTTATCCCCTCTTTGTTTGACTTTCAGGTAAGTATTGGAGCGTGGGAAATCATGCTTCCGCATCAAGGTAGGCCGTTCGAACTAGAATTCAGGAACCTGGTAAGAATTCACCAAGCCAATCACGCCCT
The DNA here is from genome assembly GCA_030323885.1 of Branchipolynoe longqiensis. Lineage (NCBI taxonomy): Eukaryota > Metazoa > Annelida > Polychaeta > Phyllodocida > Polynoidae > Branchipolynoe > Branchipolynoe longqiensis. The sequence continues at coordinate 24,584,727 of CM059201.1, read as the reverse complement.
TCTACAGGCCTAGTGATGAGGTCGCCATATTTAATTATCTATCTATTATAAGCACCTATGGCCCCTCCCACCACCCCACACGCTCCTTTACCTGCTGCCAATAAACCAAGTTATCCACCTTACAAATTATTTGCCCAGCTAAGTCAGAAAATGCGCATCAGTCTGGTAGTATTGCTATAAACATAGACACTAATAAAGATTGTACTATACTACTAAATGACTGAAATGTACAATCCTCCAAGCATTGTTTATCGCATCATTACTAACAACCTACTTACTCAAACTACTTCATGTAGGCAAAAAACACACCCAAGGTATAAACCTTTTAAGCATAACCCTACAAGCTAACCACACTCTATCTAGCAGAATAACCAAACCATTCTACTAACACTCCATCTCAAAATGTTAACTCCAACAACATGATAATTATGCAATTCACAACACAGTAGGCATACAAACCTGTGAAGGGAAACTATGCACCTAACCACTCCGTAATGTAAAGGTCTAATCAATACACATGTATGTATCTAAGTATGTATGAATACAACATATACCTACTATTTTTATATGTGAATTGTCAAACTATACCATATGTAAGTGTTGGAATGATTAATATTGTTATTTCAGCTGATTTGAGCTAGCTGCTGATGACAATATCAGACTACATATACATATATTGTAAATAACTGTATTGTCACATGGCTGGAAGACCAGTGCCACAGCGCTGACAAAAGACTTCATTCAATGAATAAACTATATTTACAACAACAACAAAAAATTAAAAATGTTGCACTCCATACCTCGTTGTAATAATATTCTAATACATTCCTCACGTAAAGGCCCTGTCACATTACGGCGTATGGCGGGAGCGTATTGAAAACCTACGTAGGTCCTGCGCGTGCCGGCCTATGATGACATTTGGTGACCTTTCGGGTGGTTTTGAGCGTATGTGGAACCTACGAGGAGCGTACGAGGAGCGTATGAGGAGCGTATTGAGCGTATGGGAGTGTGCTGTGACATTTTTTGACAGTATGGGCCATACGCCCTCATAGGTCGGGTTTTTTTGAGCATGCACAAAAAAATTTGGACGGACGGATTTATGAAAGCGTATGGCGGCGTATGCCTCATACGCTTCACATACGCCGGTATCTGGCGGCATCTGGCGGCGTATGAGTAGCGTATGAGTAGCGTATGCGTAGCGTATGAGTAGCGTATACGGCGTATGCCGACGTATATGACGTAACGCGCTTACGCCGCCATACGCTCCCGCAAAAAACCCTAATGTGACAGCCCCTTTAGATTTCGGATAGACAGGATAGCCTAGTGAGTTGAGCATCTAGGTACACATGCGGAGCGTCGTGGGTATGATCCCCGGCTGCATCAAATCAAAGCCATATCAAATTTATGTTTGTCACTACTGAGTCTGGTGTTTGGCTCACTTTTTTTAAATCTTTTTTTTTGATTGAGGCTGTATTTATACTGTCCATAGCATGTAAGCCTGGGTACCCAGGCTTGTTTTCAATGCTGGCCAGCTGTAGTGTTGGTGTTGTCTTACCAAGCAGTAGCTGCTGATAAGTTATTTGATTGTCTGCATTTCAGTAGCAGATAGATAGTCTGTTAATAAGATAAGACAAGGACTGGTTGGCGTAGATTTTCATGATATATAACTAGATATACCAAAACATGTCCGTGCTGAATAAGGTGTTGCACCACGGCAAGAGTGAGTAGTAAAATAGCTCTGTAACTGCGTAATTAAAAGGGAAATATAGGATAGTCCATATTGTCGTCCTCATGAGTCCTCGTAGATAGGTGCAGTGCATTAATATAGACCTCAGCTTTCGGCTTCAACCCAATAGACAAGATCTCTGTTTCGACTGCGCATGCGCTGAAAACGGCGTTGGCAGCAAAGCAAATGCATACAGCCATTGAGTTTGTGGATACGCGTAGGGCAAAACTTCCATTTTATTCAAAATTAATAGAAATACATAACAATTTGGCATAAACATGTATGCACACATGCAATATAATGATCTGATGAATATATCTAAGACAAAACTAGCCATAGTTAATCATTTTGAGCTTAGAAACATACAATTCCACACAAAACAAGCAGTCACTTTAAGGCTGATATCCACATCACCATTATTAATTCTTGTTCTAAATATTAAAATGCCAAATGTGTCAACATACACTTGTTTCAGAGAAATATATAACTAATATCTGATTAAATCTACTCATTTTCTAGTTCTACATATGTCATTAACCATGGGATATAAATAAAAACATGAATAAAATAAGTAAAACTGACTCTGGCTATGGCTCTTACACTTGTCTGAGTGCCCAGATTTGTCTAAATCTAAATGCACATGGCATAAGATGTGCTGATTATATTGATGGAAATGCAATGCTGGATAAAAGAGTAATATCTTAATTTATTATATATACTTTTTTGGTTGGTATTCTATGTTCCAATCAAGAGCTAAGATGAGCTGAAACTAGCACATTTCATAGCTGCACCCAGTGTATTAGCATGTGCCATGTGCTTCTCGCGGGTTTGTTTTTCTTCCACGCATCCCACAATGCACCGCGCCACTGGAATGGCGATGTAGTCTATTGAAATCACATCGCCCGCCCACTCAGAATTATTACGAACATCTAAAATCACGTCATTTGGTCTCAGTATAATGACGTTACAAACAGGTCTGCATGCAGTGTAAGACTTGGCTGAATGATCCTCCCTTAATAGACCAGACGGCTTGGCCGAATGAGCAGAGCGTCCGTCTCCTATTTTGAGAGATCGGGAGATCCGAACCCTTGAGTTTGTGGGTTTGAATCCTGGTCGAGTCAAACTAATGACTTAAGAATTGCTACTTGTCGCTTCCTAGCCTGGCCCTCGGCATTATTAGGATAGGGCAAGGACTGGTTGGCTCAGTGTCAGGATAATGTGACTGAGTGGGATATCAGGTCACGTTGCTGGCAGCCTGGTTTCCCAGTGGGGCAGCACTATAAAGTCGCCATGAGTCCACACTGTCACAAGTCGGTACCCGTCCTGATATGACCATAGATGTTGCTAGGACATAAAACAACAACAAACAAACAAACCTTCCCTTAATATGTGTGAACTTTCAGAGTAGGCCTACACGTGTTAATAAGTGAAATACTTGATAATGTGTTTGTAATCTCACTTCTGACATGAGTCATGAACAGGAGGAGTTAGTGTCTGGGGTTGGGGTATAGACACATAAGCTCTGTGATTCACACTTCTGTGTATCTTAAGGTAGGTCACACAAGGTCACGTGGGCTCGTCACGTGGGCCCGTCTGTCGGTAGTGATTGAGAAGGGTTCACAGCGAGGAAAGGAGGAAAAACGGGTGACCACTGTCACATATCGAGCATACCCTTGCAGGATGAGTTTCCCATTCTGTAAGTACTGATATTGTGTGATTTAAACAGAAATTGATGTAGATAAATTAAAAATATACTTCAAACACTGTAATCTGTGCAAAAGATACATAAATGTGTGATAATGTGTGAACTAGCGATTAGGGTCACCGCAGTTGCTAGAATTTCAAATCGAACACCGTGAGTGGAGTTGACAAAAGCACGTGCCGTGTGCAAAATGACCCATCAGGTCCTACGTGTGGATTTAATGCTTTTTTTAAATAACCCAGATTGTCAGCTTCTACTATCATAAAATACCTTAAATCCTATTTTGCCGTACTTATATCGGTTATTGAAAAAAGAAAAAAAAAAGGTTTTAGATTAAGCTGTGGATAAATAATCTACCTCACTCAGTTCTCGCGGACACAAGAAGAGGAAAGTCTATTTCCGGCAAGTTTAGACGGGCTCAAACGGGTTCAAACATGACTAGTTGTCCCGCTCCTTTCAGCGCTGAATATGCTTATGTAGTGATCGGGGGTAGGGGTGATAATGGTGGTCGTGTTGGGGGGGGGGGGGAGGGTTTGGATTGCAAAGTGTAAATACAGCTGAGTGATTTTGTCGCCTGCTTTGAAAGTGTAAATATTAGATGGCACAATGTTGCTTTGCGAGACGAAGGAGTTCCCGGTTGTGTTTGATTTGAGTTTAATTGCAGCGTGGGTTGTGTCATACGCACGTGTACGAACGCAGCGTGGCATCAGTGCGCATGCGCCGGCTTTAGAAATGGAGTTGGATTCGACCAGCTTAACAAGTAACAGAGGAAGAGAGAGAGAGAGAGAGGGAGAGAGAGAGGGGAGAGAAGGGTGAGAGAAAGAGAGAGAAAGAGGTAGAGATATCACGTGACCTACTGTCTCTATTCAAATCATCGGCAAGTATGCCATTTGTGTATCAGGCCCTATTAAAGTACTATGCGGAATAGATTACCAGAGATAACTTAGTTCAAATTTGAAACCTGTTCTTAAAGTTGCATAGTCCGATGGTTTAGAATTTCTGGGTTTTTTTCTGAGATAAATAAATAAGATCAATCACTAATATCTACTTTACATTAGTTCAAAGTAACTTTTATTTTAAATGGTAAACTTTTGAGATATTTTGAGTGCAAACATGGACAATTAGTTTTGGCAAGCTTGCCAAAACTCTGACACCATAGACTTCTGGTTCTGTTAAATTGACTCAGTATTCCCTTCTATGCAGAAACAAATGCTTAATAAGTGCATCAGTATCTAAGTTAGATATGTAAAATCAAATCTAGATAATTAGTTTGGTTTTGAAAATTTGATATTTCATCGGACTATACAACTTTAAGCTGCAGCCTTTTTTGGGGATGCTTTTAATTTTGCATCCTTTAAATCAAAGATGTAATGGAGGTTGGTACGATGGAGTTATTTTCTACATCACCTTGGAATAGTTCCTACTCGCTCATTATTATTATTATTATTTTTATTATTAGTCAGTGTAGAGAGAGAGAGAGAGAGAGAGAGTCGGTGGAGAGACGGGGGTGGGGAGGAGAGAGAATGACAAGATAAACCGTCATAGAAATCACTGAACATTATTGCCTTAACACCAAGGCTGCACTGACGCATGAAACAACATGACACGAGTTCAAGCGCACCCACCACGCTCACCATGAGACCAAAACTTCGTTCATCGACGGTTTAAGCCAAATTAAATAACTAATTCTGTAAATTCATCACATTTATTGAAAATAAAAATGCAAAGAACTCGAATGCAGTTGTAACTATAACTGGGGATTTGGCGCGGTGCAACTATCGGCATACTGTAGCAATGTAGGGAATGTAAGTTTGTTTTCTAATTAGAGTGGATAGTGCAGTGAGGCTCGCTGTGTATGGGAGGAATGGGGAAGGATGCTGCGCATGCGTGGCCGAGGTCGTATTCGAGCAGTCCAAGTGAACATTGTTGTGACAGAAAACACTGCGCAGTGACACCGCTCCCGAACACCCGGCAGCCTAGATAAAGGATTGACCCGGTACTCGCCGTACATGGGTGAATACCAACCCTATATAAAAACTGTAGAAAAAGCGGGTTAATGAAATGAGAGCCTAATTTCACAATCTAAGAAGCAACATTTATTCTTTGTAGATGTCTTCATATTTACCCACTACCTTTGAGTTGAAAAATATAATAAAATAGCTAGTTTAATACAATTTATAATTGAAATCGACGCTGTTCTATGGCCGCCATCTTGGATTTTTGCATTCTCTCCCATTTCACCAAATCTGTGCCAATATATGTAGCCATTTGATCATGGAACCACAGTTTCTACTTCATGTTCCATACTAAAGCTATTTTCGCTCGTATTTACACTACATTGTCATTCACCCATGTACTACAAGTACCGGGTGAACCTGTTATTTTACCTCGGTAAACAGCCTCAGGCTAGCCTCAGGCTAGGGAGAGGTAAGCACGTCCGGTACCAGCAATTAGCATATACAACTCACGACTGGATAACGTGTCGTTGGGTGATTCCGGCAAAATTAGTCTACATACAAGCAAATAACGCAGTAAGTATAATAAAAACTGTGGTTAGCTTAATTATGATGCATTAGAGCATCAATATGGAAAGTTTAGACTTTCGTTGGTCCCAATTTGGAGAGTTATTTGGTTATAAACAACCAAGGATAGAACACTCGAGTGGGTTTCTCGAAGGAACCAAACCGGTCATTAGCGTTATGTCAACAACCCCGGGTCAACCGTGTGACTATGGGTAGAGATGTGGGTTTCGCCCTATCTCATGTGGAAATTCTCTCGTACTCTAATAGAGAGTAATGTTGGAGATGCTCCTGGTTTCTTTATAGACTCCCCTAGACAAAACTTTTCAGGCGATTCTTTCCGAGTTTCGTAGCATTTTCTCCAACTTGTTGACGTAGTAGTCACAGGTGGGAGAAGTGTGCGGAACAGAGGGATGGGCGGGCCGATACACTGGTCCCACCCCGCGTAAGGTTTTGGGCTGACCCACAACCCACGCACACAAATTTAAGCTTATTACGCCTGTGTTATAACGGTATAAACACGTTCTTTAACACCATAGATGTCCAAATGAGTTTGAAACAACCATATTGTGACATATATATATACCGGGACTGACCAAAATGTTTGTTTCAGTTCCCGATGGCCACGAAGCGAGTAAGCGCGGTGCAGCAGCAGCCGAGGGGCGTGTTCCGAGTGGAGTGGACGAGGAGTACGACTCCTTCACCCGTGTTGTCCCGGCAGGGCCGTCGACACAGCCCCGGCGCATATCCTCTCCTGACCCGACGAGGACGCAGTGCCTGATGTGCCTGCGCCTCCAGATTGGGAGGCTCGCTTTGCAAGATTGGAAAGCCACATCTTGACTGCCAAATCGCCTGTGTCTCGAAGCGGCGTAGGCCGAGTGTCCAAGAGGATTCATATGAGGATTTCTTGGACACAGACTCGGCGGTGGAGCTTAAGGCTCCTCCTCCCTCCTTCTCCTAAACGGAGGAAGAAGAAGAAACAGGTGATTTCTTCGGGTGATGAATTCACCAAGGAGCGGGCAGAGTCTGGTTGTGTTCGCAAAAAGCGGAAGACTAAGTCCAAAAAGAAGAAGAGGAAGAGGAAATATTCTTCTTCTGAGTCGTCCACTGAGTCTACTTCTACGGAATCAGACTCAGACACCGTATATGAAGGGGTCTATGCGGACATTGGCACTAAAGTGGCTAAGAAGGTGGAGAAGCCAAAGGCTAAGCGGGTTTAAAACCACTACGCTTATGCGCGAGACCGTGAATGGACCATTTTCCGCACGTTTCAAACCGGCGGAGGTTATCTCCAAGTTAGGAGATGAGTTAACAGGCATAAAGGGTGTTCCCAACTCCATCATTAAAGAAATGGATCGGGAAGTGTTGATTTACAGGATGCATATTATACGCTTCCCATAATGGAACAATACCGAAAATTTCTTCGATTTATTTGGGATAACCAACTCTATGAGTTTACCTGCATGCCGAATGGCTTAGCTTGTGCGCCACCGTTTATTTACTAAATGCTTAAACCTGTTTTCCTCGGTAATGGTGGCGAGGAAAGGTCACATAATGTTTCCATACATAGATGATTCTTTTATTATTAGCTTCAACACAAATTGGTTGTATGAATGCAGTTTTTGGATTTATGTGGCATTAACTCACTAAATTGGGATTTTCTGTACCATCAACAAAAGTCAGTGTTTAAACCAACAAAACAAACTCAATATGTTTAGGGTTTCTATTCTGGATACACTAAGTCCCCTTAACAGTGTCGATAACAGAACAAAAACTAATTAAGTTTATGACTACACAGCGACTACAGCTTTATTAAGTATAATCAAAGCCACAAAAATTAGAAGACAGGTTTTGCTGTTCTTATTGGCAATAAATGACCTCATATGCCACCTGCTGGTGTTTATATGGGAAGGCCCATATTAAGTCGCTAGAAAATAGATAAAAATTTAGCGTTTAACACGAACTGAAATGGCAAATTTTGCGCGAAAAGTTGTTATATTTCGTCAAGACAAGGGTTACAGGATATTGGATTGGTGGATGCAACATATAGCAGGTTCTCACCAAATCCAATCCGCATGAGGCGGAACCCTAATACAGTAAATTACTACTGAGGCTTCGTTAGAAGGTTAGTGGGAAGCTTCATCGAGATGGGGTCACAACAGGAGGTAGATGGCTTGATGATGAAAAATCCAAGACTATATTAATGCACTAAGAATTTGCGTGCTATTTATCTGGGGCTTACACGTAGTGAATTAGTAAAGATAAATAAATCACAGGTTAGAATCACTAAACTGATAATAAACCTAATCTAGCCATGGCATATAATTCGTAACATGGGTAGAAACGCAAATCAAAGTGCGTCTTGCAATCAGTTATCTAAACTGAATGTGGAACTGGCACAGGCTCAACAAGTTCTGCTGACTGTAGCGCATCTTCCAGGGTCCACATAATACACCTTGCAGATTACATAATAAGTTAGAAATTTCCATGACCCATTTTTTTAGAGTGGTTCGTCTCTCTACACATTTTGTTTAACTTCGTTTGTGAAAGAATGGGTACACCTAGAAAGTTGAACTTATTATGCGCATCACGAAAAATTAAAATATAACTAGTTACCACTGTTATGTTTTCTTGGCATCCCGGAACCGGATGCTTTGGAAAGTAGAGGCGTTTGTCTATTACTTGGGAAAATAATTATTTTTTATAATTTTCCCACCAATTTAGCAATTATTCAGCCGAGTAAGTGAGAAAATTCGGGCCTTGGAAGGGACACATGCGATACTGGGGTGCCCGATTGGGACACGCAACCTTGGCTGCCAGCAGTTTTCACAACTGCAAAAGATTGTATACGATTCCCAAGAAAACTCGGGAATCTGACGCACCACGGACCGCTAGTGTTCACGGCGGACGTGTCAACGACGCCCCTATTGGCATTCCTTTTCTAAGGAAGCAGCTACAGCAATTTGGATTGGACAGAATTACTGAGGATAGGATAGTATCGAATGCCTGGAGGCCAGGAACTGGTCAAAATGTATACAACCTATTTAAAGAAATAGGGTGTACATTGTTTGTTAATGAAAGTTAAACCAACAATCCAAAGATTTCACAAGTAGCTCGGTTTCTTCATTCTCTAGAGGATGAAGGACTTTCCTTTGGATCGATTAATGCGCGAGGGTGTGCGTTATCAATTATATTACCTAGAATTGATGGCGAAACAGTTGAAAACATTATGTTATTTGTGTTATTTACTTCGTTCAATTTATCAAAGGAATCCTTCAAAACCAAAGTATAGTCCGGTTTTGGGATGTTTTCTATAGTATTTAAGTTGTTTCACAGGCTTGGCCTCACAACTCGTGGTGAGATATAAAACAATTAGGTTTTAAGGTCGCGGTCCTGTTATTTGTTAGTAACCGGACACAGAGACAGATGATTGTTGCCTTTAATCCTTAACTGGATAGAAATCAGACAAGCAACAAGCTACGTTTGATTTAGAGAAATTGCTCAAATCGAACACTTAGGTGACCCCTTTTTCAACGGTTCACTTAGACTGTTTTCCGAATGATCGGAAATTATGTGTTGTGTCGGCCATAACGGGCTTATATATACAAACAAAGGATTTACGTGCATCACAACAACTATTAGTGAGCTTTATAAAGCCACCATAAGGCGATTTCACGAGACACACTTCCAGATGGACAATTACGTGTTGAAATTGCTGGAGTGGATACGAGTAAATACTCTTTCCCACTCAACTAGAGGAAGCCATGGTCTCCAAGGCACGGGTGCTTGGTATTTCTGTGAAAAGAATACTAGCGCATGCAGGCTGAAGACGGCTAAGTCCGTTTGCAAAACATTATAATAAACCGACTAGAAAAGCCTACCGGCGTTGCAAAGCGTCTTCTCGCCAACTAACAAGAATAGGTGAGAACAAAAACTTTAGAATGTTATAATAATAAGAAAGAATGATATTAAGGATAAAAATGAATTATGTAAAGGTCTCCCTAGCCTGAGGCTAGCCTGAGGCTGTTACCGAGGTAAAATATATAGTTATACGAGTCTTACCTTGGTACAGATGATGGATAACTGTTGTTTTACTGAGTATAAGCCTCGATAGATGTGGGCTAGGGCCCTCCCCGCCACAACACCCTGCCACATCTATTCCGTTGGTGTACCTTTTCGGTAAAGTAATAGTATCCATTGTTTGAAAGTCATTTTTATCCTCAATAAGTAGGTTAAGATTGCTGGTACCGGACATGCTTACCTCTCCCTAGCCCACATCTATCCGAGGCTTATACCTCGGTAAAACAACAGTTATCCATCATCTGTACCAAGGTAAGACTCGTATAACTATACTATCTACCTGCAGCCCTGCATGGGATCAAGGCCTATAGATGGCGCCACCAAGAACGGGAGAAACTGGGTGGGCGGGGAGTGTTTGTTTGTTTGTTGTTGTTTTACGTCCTAGCAACATCTAAGGTCATATCAGGACGGGGGAGTGCACTTATCGTCTGATATGAGAACTAACACTGTTACAGCGCATCTACACCTGTTGGTAATATTCAAATCAAATTCCAGTCTTTTTACCATTGAAATGTTATATATATATATGGAACATCACCAGCTTCACCATCATCCTATTCATCATTAGCTTCATCATTATTATTATCATCACCACCATCATCATTATCATCATAATTTTTGTGTGAAACCGAAAGAAAATGCGCACAGACGCGTACAAATGCGAATCTGGCTTCTGAGTGAAACTGTCTAGCTGGCAGTATGTCCGATCAAAATTACCCTAGAAATGGAGGAATGGGTACGATCACCGTCGGAGTCAAACCAAAATGTAGCAAAAAATGGGTAGCTTTGAATAAATACATTGCCTAGGACTTTGCATTGCTAGGATAAGGCAATGAATGGCTGCTTGGTTCAATGCCAGGAAAATATGATTCAGTGGGACTTCCATGTTGCTTGCAACTTGGTATCCATGTGGGCAGCGCTATAAAATTACATGCATGCACCAGCTCACAAGTCGGTATATGCCAGTGTATGACCTCCGATGATGATAGGATATAAACAGCTCAATCAATAAATCAGTCAATTTTTTATTGAAATCGGAAAATCACCGGGGACCTCAGACGTTAGCAAGGTTTGTCCTGACCAGACGGGATGGCCGAATGAGTTAGAGCGTCCGTCTCCCGTGTTGGTAGAACGTGGGGTCGTGGGTTCGAACCCTGGTCGAGTCAAACCAATGACTTAAAAATTGATACTTGTCGCTTCCTAGCCTGGTGCTTGGCATTATTAGGATAGGGCAAGGACTGGTTGGGTCAGTGTCAGGATAATGTGACTGAGTGGGATATCAGGTCATGGTGCTGGCAGCCTGGTCTTCCGGTGGGGCAGCACTATAAAGTCGCCATGAGTGTGTACCGTCACAAGTCGGTACCTGTCCTGATATGACCTTGGATGTTGCTAGGACGTAAAATAACAACAAACAAACAAACCAAGGTTTGGATGGATACTAGAACATGGTCTTCCAGTGGGGCAGCACTATAAAGTCGCCACGAGTGTGCACCGTCACAAGTCGGTACCCATCCTGATATGACCTTAGATGTTGCCAGGACGTAACACAACAAACAAACAAACCAAGGTTTGCATGGATACTAGAAGATAATATTGCCAAATGTTTATCCACCTGAACTATTTCTACGTCTGATCAGCAGCATTTCATTTAGTCAGAACAGACGATGCTACAAGGTGAAACAACAACGCAAAAACCGCTAGAAAAGTAAACTGAGCGTCGTTATCTATAGTACATGCGGGCTCAATGCCTGTTAAAACAACTGGAGGCGAGCGTTGTGGGAGGTAAGGGTGGGGTGGGGTGGTGTGCATGGGGGTGCATGGGGGGGGGGGAATGCAAACATGCAGCTTTTTTCACGTGAATACCCATCGCTGCCATATGCGATCGCATCAGCCTATTGGGACATTCAGCGAGGCCGAGGTCACATAAGGTCGTTCAAATGTAGTTGCAAGGTTGCAAAAAGATCATGATCCAACAGGAAGGTCAGAGGGTGACGGTGGTTGAATGGGGGGGGGGGGGCGACACTGAGTATCGGGCGGCGCATATGGAGTGCAGGTGTGGGAGGTAAACAGTGGAGTGTGCATGGCTGTGTAGCCTCACACAATACAACCTAACATCACTCACACCAACCTACATAATACAGGGGTCCCCTCACCCACCTACCCCGTACCTACACCCACCCACTCTGGGCTCCCAGTGGGGCAGTAATATAAAGTCGCCATGAGTGTGCACTGCCACAAGTCGGTGAGGGTCCTGGATGACCTTAGATGTTGCTAGGACGTAAAACTGCAACAACCAACCTGCTTTACCAACTTCTAGACCGACACCCACACCCACATTCACATTCACACCCATATTCACATCCACACCCATTTTCACATTCACAGTCACAGTCACATTCATATCCACACCCATATTCCCATTCACATCCACATTCACATCCATACCCATATTCACATTCACACCCACATTCACATTCACATCCACAGTCACATTCACAGTCACGTTCACATCCGCATTCACACCCCCATATTTACATCCACACCCATATTCATATTCACACCCACACCCACATTCACAGTCACATCCACATTCACAGTCACATTCACATTCACACCCCATATTTACATCCACACCCATATTCACAATCACACCCACATCCACACTCACATCCCCAACCACAGTCACATTCACATTCACACCCATATTCACATCCACATCCATATTCACATCCACACCCATATTCACATCCACACCCATATTCACATCCACACCCATATTCACATTCACACCCACACCCACATCCATATTCACATCCACAGTCACATCCATATTCACACCCATATTCACATCCACACACATATTCGCATTCACACCCACATCCACATTCACATCCACAACCACATCTACATTCAGCCTAACACCCCAACCATTCGGCATGCCTTTTCATTTCAAGTGCTGTTTTTGTTTGCACGATAAGCCGGCGTGGATGATTCCTTTACAAAGATGGAAGGGGGCTGTTATATTTGATCATGTATGGTTTGTTTAAGGCTAGAGGCCGGGAGGAGGTATGACATGTGCAGTGCTATCAACGTTGACAAAGGCATCTACCCGCACCCTCTACCCCGTTCTTATCTCCACCGTCAACCTTAAAGGCCCTGTCACACTTTACCGGTTTGAGGAAATGGATTAAAACAGACAAAAATATTCTAATCCAGTGTGATTCGGACTTGAAATGTATCGATTATGTAACAGATGGTAACGGGTAACAGACGGTAATGGACGGGTAACAGTTGATAAGATATCTAATTTTCAAAGGACAATTCAGTATACAAAAAGAACTATGACGAACAGCAACGGACCTGTAATGGATATGTAACGGACGGAAACAGACGGGGAATGGACGGGGTTCGGACGGTAATGGATGATAACCACATATGTCAGTCCGGTGCAATCCATTACAAGTTTTGTGAACCTCAAAACTTGTAATGGATCGGGCCGGATATCAACATATATCAACGGATATGCAATGGACACAAACCAGACTTTGCCGAATGTCAACAGACTTTGTTCCATTTCAATTCGTTTCCTCAATCCGGTAAAGTGTGACGGGGCCTTAAACCCTCTGTCCCATATTGCATTATATTGCACATGAATGGAGAGTCAGCGAGAGAAAATCATATTCAAGAAAATTAATACCTATACAGATAATTTGTACGGTATTATCCATTAAGTATTATGATGAGTAACCCTTTCAGCCAGGATAATCCGATAGTGATCACTGAATCAAACACTCGTACTTTCCCAAGGCCACTTGTAGTTGTAGTAATAGATTCTTAGCCGATTAAAGCTAAGATTCCTTATACGTGGCATGCGGTATGCGGTATGTGAATGGGAGGATTCCTTCTATGTGGTAAGCGGCATGCATCTCCCCACCACCACCGCTACCATATGTTTCCCCTCCGCACCCCTCTGTGTGACTGTTCCGTAATGATCAGTCTCCTCCCCTAGTCTAAAACTAATGTACACATGTGACTGAGGTTTCTATTCGCATACCGCATGCCGCATGCCGCATCGATCGCTACAGGGACCGATCGAGTTGCCGCATTCGCATTCGCATAGCGCGTGTCAGGAATGTAGCCCATTGACTTCAAGGCATTTCGATTTTTTGCCGCATTCGCATTCGCATGCCGCATGCCGCGTGTAAGGAATCTTAGCTTAATGCATGTATTAGGCTTGTATGCTCTTTGGATTACATTTCGGTGCTCTATTGTACTTGTTTGAAATATATTGATTTAAACAATTCAGATATGTCTAACCACTGTATGACCCCCGACAGCCGATGTCCACTTTTTGTGCTGGGGGGTAGTTAAACAAACAAACAAATGAAGAAAAAGTGTTTATTAACGGGCATTTGCTCTGTTAATACCATATCGGTGTCTCACTTTTATTGATAAGATTCGGCCCGTACTGGTGTTCATGGTAATGGTGGTAATGCTAGTTAGCGCTCGTGCTGTTTGTGGGTGGGGGGGGGGGGAGGTGTTTGTGGTGGTGCTCTTGATGTTGCTAGCTCTGGCAGTGGTGATAGTGATGGCGGTGGTGGTGGATGTAGTGGTGATGATATTGATGGAGGAGGATAGGACAGAGGAGGAGGTAGTAGGGTGCAGGGATGAAAGATCTCCGCGATTTCGCGGATTTCGCGGATTTTTCCTGTAGCTATAAGTGTATACTAATACGTTGCGCCCATCCTGATATGACCTCAGATGTTGCCAGGAAGTAAAACTCCACCAACCAATACATTGTTTCACGCTGTAGCACCATCAGCGTATACTAATATGTGGTGCAAACGCCGCAGCACTAGCAGCGTATACTACTAATGGCTTCAAACGCTGCAGCAGGGTCAGCCTATACTACTAATATGTGCTTCAAGCGCCGCAGCACTATCAGCGTTAACTCATATGTATGAAACCTGACTTCCAGGAATTTTCAGCGATTCCCTGACAATGCTAAGCCTATGGGAGAATATCAGCATTTCCGCTTTTTTCCCGGAGACCACTTTCATCCCTGAGGGTGGTTACTCTAACCGGAATCTGTTATGGATCATACAAGGTCATATCAAGGTCAGACCTGCGTGGCCCACACACAGACAGGGCCATCAGATATCAGACCCTCCCATATTACCACTGTCAAACGCACCCGGCTGAATGCATTGTCCAGCACCCAAAGCTCCCAACTGCTGCATATCCCATCCTACTCCGCCATCGATCTAGCCGCCAACACACCAGGGGACGCTTCCACTCGGCAGTCAGCATTGAAACAGGGAACCCTGAACCAGTGATATAGGCATTATATTTGCGGAAATGGCTCGCAGAACTTCGTCTGATTATATAAGCATATATTTAAGAAATATTATATATATATATATATATATATATGTTTATGTACAGATATACATCTACATACATCTCATTCATACATCTATATACACACAACCACACATACACACATGCACACATGAACACATACACACATACATACACATATTCATTCATACATACACACATACATACATGCACACATATGTAATTTATGCATATAGCTATGTATATAATTTATGCATGCGGTCTAATGTAATAGTGGTCATAGCATGTGACCATATATATTTATATACTGTATATAAATATCTAGTATATCCTGTAATTATAGTAATACCGTGCTACGATGCACTAGTAGCACTGCCATGTCAGAAAGAAGAGTCTACATCTAGACTAGTGTAGTATTCACTGATCTCACAGGCAAGGAACCTTTTAGACAGGTAGGAGTGGTAGGCATTGCATCAGGGAGCCTAGATAGCCTAACAGTTAGGACACTCGCCCTGGCATGACAAGTATAGCTTTCAGTCCTACACTAGGCATGATGTTCCATTTGTTTGCAATGCCCCCCTCCCTCGGCACTATGGTATAGCTGGGAGACATATTGTAGATTAGGAATCCGGCTATGTTCACGTCATGGATTATCAGACAGCATATTTACTAAGGGTATTTCTCGTCTCCAGGCCGGAAATCATAGGTCAATAGATGCAATAGATGCAGTAGATGCGATAGATGCAATAGATGCAATAGATGCAATAGATGCAATAGATGCAGTAGATGCAGTAGATGCAATAGATGCAATAGATGCAATAGATGCAATAGATGCAATAGATGCAATATATCCAATAGATCCAATAGATCCAATAGATCCAATAGATCACTCACCTGAGATTGGATGCTGGGAGCAAAGTAGTCAGGATTAAGAAAGGGTAAAGTCGGCGGCTGGCATCTGTGGTTGTGTAGGCAGGTTATAGGAAATCAATACAGGCAAGAAGAGAAAGGAATAGTATAAAGAGTGAAAGTAGAGTGAGAGCTTGTACCCTCAGGTTTATTATTATATAGTGGTACATGGATCTGATATGGCATACCACCTGACCATTATCTCCAATCAGCAACAAACATTTCTAGTTCCACCAATGAACAGTAAGCATTCTGGAGTCACCATGGCTACTGTGATGTACCCACCACCACCATGCGGTGTGGCTGCTTGGCCTGCATCTGCCTGCTGTGTGTGTGTGTGTGGTGATCCGTGACTAACAGTTGGGGGGAGGGGGTAGTGAGTAGAGCTCTTGAACTCCTTACACACTAACAGTAGTGCCTCATTCACACTATCTACCTAATACACAATGACTATTGACCACAAGTAAAGAGTCACCAGCAACTACATAAATACATTCATGCACCTGGCCCTATATAAGGCTATACATCATTTACATTAATAGACCATTTGTACTCCTTTATAGACCATTTCGCATTCCCCACCAATGCATTTTATCGGAATATTTTACAAAAGGTTTACTGTATTTTATGGCTATTATTTTTTTGTTTGGTACACAACTTTATATGGAGTAAGACATCAATGAGCTTACTGTTTTCACAAGTCAATGGATATAGCCTAGGATCAACTCGGTTCCAATGATGGTAGAGTACCGTTGTAAACCTGTCATCTAAATATATGAAATAAAATACTCTGATATATATGTATATATGCACTCCATCGCCATCATACCCTGGCTTCAAAGGGTAAATGACACGTGCACATGAGTGACATAAGTGACTGCAGCTCTGAGCCCACAGAGCCACTAGCCAGCTGTGCCAATCATCGATGCTGCACCACTATGGTAACGTATTCGTCAAGGGACGTCGCTCCCCAAATGCCTATAGATGTGGATTAGCATAGTTGAGTGAAGCAGTTTGGAAGTGAATTGAGCATTGCTACCTACATCATCCGCATACTAAAAAAGTGCCATTGCTAAGTAATAGCACTGCTGTTCAAAGTTTAGGCTTGGACGAATCGATTATGTTTTTTGGGGGAGTGGAGGTTCCTTTTTTTGTGAATTTATGAGATAATCACTGAATCTTCAAAAAGGAAACCAAAAGGCCTACTGGTGGATGGGGCGCTTCCTGGGCAGAGCTTGTGAATTTAAACCACATCGATTCATGTCGGTACATGCCGATGTGTCTCTCATTCTGAACGGTGCTAGGATGTGGCAAGGACTGTTTGCTTCAGTGTCAAGATAATGTGACTGAATGAATGGTAAGGTGGTAGTATGTTAGCGCAGTGGAGCAACACTATAAAGACACCATGAGTGCGCACTGTCATCATAAACCGGTATTGATCATACTATTATCTCAGATTGTGTTACCAAATTATCCCCAAGTTAAGCAGGTCATGCTCATTTTCATATTTATCAGCTTGAGATATCCGACTATTCTGACAATTCCGGTATCCCGACTATCCTGGCTATCCTAGCTGGCCGGACGTTCCACCGCATCACTTTTCTACCTTCGTCTTGATGCCAAGCTGGCTGGGATGATGCTCCAGCACCATTTAGGCCTCTTATGTGAGTTTGGTCTAGCAGAAAGAGCTCACCCAATAGAGCCCTCGTTTACACATAAATGGAGTCGACATCAAAGGATCGCACTGAACTGTTCCCAACTGCTCCCGAGCTGCTCACTGTACATTTCCAGTCTATGCGTACTTGATGACCTCACGGCACTCACTCACACTCACACTCACACCCACACACATGACCTGTCGGCATTCACACACACGCATGACCTCCCCACACGCACACAGACATGCACATACATCACATATATATACATCCTGCCTTGAGCGGGGGAGATTTGGAAGGAGGGGGGGATCCTGACGGTAAGCTAAATGGAACCTTAGTGATCAAAAGTAGGTTGGTTCAGGACTCAACTGAAACAACCCCCTTAGTCCTGTTTCAGCGTCTAACTGTTACTTTAGAGTAATGCCTGTTGGAAAGGAATGGCCAATGATCATTGGTGCCTTGGGTCAAGCAAGACTTGAAAATATCCATTAAAAATAGAAAGAAGAAAAAGTCCTAATTTGGATATAGCCGCGGGCACTTTGAGGAAGTTCATGATTTAAAGCAGACACTGCAGAAGAATCCATATATATGGTATCCCAGAGTATCCCAGAGTATTGCAACACTGCTTCCAGAGGTTATACGCAAGTCTAGGAACAGTACACTATCATGATATAAAACAGACTGTTTCCTATAAGCCAGACCCGCCTTCCAGTCATTGGCCACGGATATTGCGCAGGAACCCGACGGAAAAAAAACATATATGATGACCCTACCCCCCCCCCCCCCCCCCCACACCCCAAAAGGCCCTTTTGCGCATAGAGCCAGTCACGAACAAAGGGGGCATTCCCATAAGTTTGCGAATCAGTCGGAATGACCTATTGTGTGTGTTGGCGAGGGGGATGCACTTCCTTTATTGTGTATTGGAAGGTGGACATATGAACCTCAGCCCAGTCAAACTAAAGACTTGACAAGAATTGTTACTTGGCAGTAAGTACCTTGTCTGATACCATGGTATTAGTAACTCATTGTGAGTGGTGTGGTAATCTGGCGAGTTAGCTATTGTATTATGTTGTAGGTGGGGCAGTATTTTAGTGGTGAGACACTGTGAAGTAATCAAGGGTAAGCAATGTTGGTATGACCGTCCCTCTCCCCCTCTCCCCCTCTCCCCCTCTCCCCCTCCCCCCCTCTCCCCCTCCTCCCTTCTCCCCCTCCCCCCTTCTCCCCCTCTCCCCCTCTCCCCCTCTCCCCCTCTCCCCCTCTCCCCCTCTCCCTCCCTCCCCCTCTCCCCCTCTCCCCCTCCCTCTCTCCCCCTTGTCCCCTATCCCCCTCTTCCCCTGTTCCATTCCCCTTTTTCCCTTTTTCCCCTTTTCCCCTCTCCCCTCTTCCCATTTTCCTCTCTTCCCCTCTTCCCCTCCCCGTCCCCTCACTGACTCACTCAGTAACTCACTAACTCAATCACTCACTCACTCACTTACTCTCTCTCTCACTCTCTCTCACTTTCTCATGACCAGACGGGATGGCCGAATGAGTTAGAGCGTCCGTCTCCCATTTTGTTAGACCGTGGCATCGTGGGTTCGAACCCTGGTCGAGTCAAACCAATGACTTAAAAATTGATACTTCTCACTTCCTAGCCAGGTGCTCGGCATTATTAGGATAGGGCAAGGACTGGTTGGCTCAGTGTCAGGATAATGTGACTGAGTAGGATATCAGCTCAGGGTGCTTGCAACCTGGTCTCCCAGTGGGGCAGCACCATAAAGTCGCCATGAGTGCGCACTGTCATAAGTCTGTACCCGCCCTGATATGACCTTAGATGTTGCTAGGACGTAAAACAACAAACAAACTCTCTCATTCACTCTTTCTCTCACACTCATTCACTCACTCACTCACTCACTTACTTACTTACTCACTCTATCCCATCCTCCAGCACACTCATTATTTGACTAAGCAGACCATTTACCAAATCTGTCCAAAAGCCCATATCGGCGGGCACTGGCTCGCAGAGTAATCCGGATATATGATCTTTATATGATTTGGTTAATCCAACGTATGGATCGCTATGCCCCTGGAGAAGGAGGCTGGAGAAGTCGATAGGACCGATTGGGAGAGGGGAGTCTAGCTGGGGGCCATTCGTAAAGTATATACCGGCAAGCACCCACATTATAGGAATATTAACATGAAAGTGCAGTACATAGTGCAGTACATAGTGCAGTACATAGTGCAGTACATAGTACAATAGATATTGCGATACATAGTGCAGATCAGAGAGCGGTAGCAAGTTATTTAAAGTTGGGTAGTCCGATGGTTTTGAATTTCTGTATTTTTTCTGAGATAAATATATTTGATCGATCACTAGTATCTACTTTACATTAGATCAAAGTTAGTTGTATTTTAAATGGTAAACTTTTGAGATATTTTGAGTGCAAACATGGAAAATTAGTTTTGGCAAGCTTGCCAAAACTCTGACACCATAGACTTCTGCAGCCACAGGTTCAGTTAAATTGACTCAGTATTGACTTCTACGCAGAAACAAATGCTTAATAAGTATCAGTATCTAAGTTAGATATGTGAAATCAAATCTAGTTAATTGGTTTGGTTTTGAAAATTTGATATTTCATCAGACTATGCAGCTTTGAGCACATGCAATCTAGAGGACCAACACCGCTTAGACACTTTAGAGGAAAATGTGCATGGACCTGACATGCTAATGACACATAACTGATCAGATGTTATGAGAGCGGAAGTACAAACTACTAGAACTTTAGAAGAGCAGAGACACAGTCCTACAAGGAGAGGAAAATTCTATATAATATGCAGGACCAATATAGAATATTGCACTGTTTGCAGACATGTGGAGACTGCACTTATCTATATATATGTGCTGTATGTGCATGTCTGTGTGCGTGTGGGGAGGTCATGCATGTGTGTGAATGCCAGCTGGTCATGTGTGTGAGTGAGTGCCGTGAGGTCATCAAGTAGGATAGCCAGGATAGTCAGGATAGTCGGGATACCGGAATTGTCGGAATAGTCAGATATCTCAAGCTGATAAATATGCAAATGAGCACGAGCAGCTGACTTGGGGATAATTTGGTAACACACTATGATACAATAGTATGACCAATACCGATTTATGAAAATATGCCCTCATGGTGTCTTTATAGTGTTGCTCCACTGTGCTAAGGTACTACCATCTTACCATTCATTCAGTCACATTATCTTGACACTGAAGCAACCAGTCCTTGCCATATCCTAGCAACGTTCAGAAATGTTTTTGCGTCTATGCTCTTCTACAGTTCTAGGAGTTTGTACTTCCGCTCTCATAACGTCTGATCAGTTATATTTCATTAGCATGTCTAATCGGTGTGGTCCTGTAGATTGCATATGCTTAAATGCTCTCTGCTCTCTGTTCTGCACTATGTACTGCACCATGTACTGCACCATGTACTGCACCATGTACTGCACCATGTACTGCACCATGTACTGCACCATTTACTGCACCATGTACTGCACCATGTACTGCACCATGACACACACGCATGCACCCACACACACTTGGCTTCTGAACTCTAGCCGAAGAACGTGGGACACCAGCATATATGCATAGTTCCTAGAGCACCAGTCAAGGAGGCAAACAAGACTGTCCGTTAAGGCCCTATCACACCACGACATATGGCGCCAGCGTGTGTGTAACGTGCTGAAATAAATTTCAAATCAAAATAGGTTGGGATATGCCAAACTTTTCACGCTGCTAGGGATAAAAATGGGCATACACACAACGTACACACAACATGCAGAACGTATGCAGAACGTATCTCAGACCTATTGAGAGAGTTCATGTGCCTCACAAAACGTTCGCAAAACGTTCGCATACACTGACGGTACGCTGACCAATGTTGTGTACGTTACTCCATCGCTTGAAGTATGGCACATACATTAAGTATGCAGGCATATGTTTGAAGTATGTTTGGAGTATGTTATGCATCCATTGGCTGTATGCGGACTGCATGTTCCCAACAGGCTGAATGTAGGCTAACATGTTCCAACCTATTCTGATCTACCCCTAACGTGTGCATAATGTACGCTGATGTATGCTGAGCATACACCAAGCGTATGAGAAATGTATGAACCATATGGTGACATACGTTGACATTTTGAACATGCACACACATTTTTTAGCGGCTCAACCTACGCCGACCTGTGATGACTTATGATGCTGTATCCCGAGCGTACTCGACATATGCCCAACGTATACGTAACATATGATGCCGTATGCCAACGTATTTGTCGAAAATCGCATACGTCTGCATACGCCAAGGCCATACGTCATAGTGTGTCAGCCCCTTAAGATCTACTAGCCGACGTATTACTTCCGATTCGCCACGGAGATCAACTCCAATTCATCAATACCACAGCTGAGTGGAAAACTAAACTTTTTGTTCCCAGCAATGCATAGCATTCCAAAAGCTTTCTACAATGTCACTGATAAAGCAGAGAACCCAGTAGGGTGCCAATTTAATCTTTTATTGGGGTTAAAATAGTTGGTAAATTGTTGGTGGGAGTGTTTCTAACTGGGGGTGGGAAGTGGGTGAGGGTTGTCGGAGGTGGTGTTGGGGGTGAGGGTTGTCGGAGGTGGTGTTGGGGGTGAGGGTTGTCGGAGGTGGTGTTGGGGGTGAGGGTTGTCGGAGGTGGTGTTGGGGGTGAGGGTTGTCGGAGGTGGTGTTGGGGGTGAGGGTTGTCGGAGGTGGTGTTGGGGGTGAGGGTTGTCGAGGTGGTGTTGGGGGTGAGGGTTGTCGGAGGTGGTGTTGGGGGTGAGGGTTGTCGGAGGTGGTGTTGGGGGTGAGGGTTGTCGGAGGTGGTGTTGGGGGTGAGGGTTGTCGGAGGTGGTGTTGGGGGTGAGGGTTGTCGAGAGGTGGTGTTGGGGGTGAGGGTTGTCAGAGGTGGTGTTGGGGGTGAGGGTTGTCGGAGGTGGTGTTGGGGGTGAGGGTTGTCAGAGGTGGTGTTGGGGGTGAGGGTTGTCGGAGGTGGTGTTGGGGGTGAGGGTTGTCGGAGGTGGTGTTGGGGGTGAGGGTTGTCAGAGGTGGTGTTGGGGGGTGAGGGGTTGTCGGAGGTGGTGTTGGGGGTGAGGGTTGTCGGAGGTGGTGTTGGGGGTGAGGGTTGTCGGAGGTGGTGTTGGGGGGTGAGGGTTGTCAGAGATGGTGTTGGGGGTGAGGGTTGTCGGAGGTGGTGTTGGGGGTGAGGGTTGTCGGAGGTGGTGTTGGGGGTGAGGGTTGTCGGAGGTGGTGTTGGGGGTGAGGGTTGTCGGAGGTGGTGTTGGGGGTGAGGGTTGTCGGAGGTGGTGTTGGGGGTGAGGGTTGTCGGAGGTGGTGTTGGGGGTGAGGGTTGTCGGAGGTGGTGTTGGGGGTGAGGGTTGTCGGAGGTGGTGTTGGGGGTGAGGGTTGTCGGAGGTGGTGTTGGGGGTGAGGGTTGTCGGAGGTGGTGTTGGGGGTGAGGGTTGTCGGAGGTGGTGTTGGGGGTGAGGGTTGTCGAGAGGTGGTGTTGGGGGTGAGGGTTGTCGGAGGTGGTGTTGGGGGTGAGGGTTGTCGGAGGTGGTGTTGGGGGTGAGGGTTGTCGGAGGTGGTGTTGGGGGGTGAGGGTTGTCGGAGGTGGTGTTGGGGGTGAGGGTTGTCGGAGGTGGTGTTGGGGGTGAGGGTTGTCGGAGGTGGTGTTGGGGGGGGTGAGGGTTGTCGAGAGGTGGTGTTGGGGGTGAGGGTTGTCGGAGGTGGTGTTGGGGGTGAGGGTTGTCAGAGGTGGTGTTGGGGGTGAGGGTTGTCGGAGGTGGTGTTGGGGTGAGGGTTGTCGGAGGTGGTGTTGGGGGTGAGGGTTGTCAGAGGTGGTGTTGGGGGGGTGAGGGTTGTCGGAGGTGGTGTTGGGGGTGAGGGTTGTCAGAGGTGGTGTTGGGGGTGAGGGTTGTCGGAGGTGGTGTTGGGGGTGAGGGTGTGTCGGAGGTGGTGTTGGGGGTGAGGGTTGTCGGAGGTGGTGTTGGGGGGTGAGGGTTGTCGGAGGTGGTGTTGGGGTGAGGGGTTGTCAGAGGTGGTGTTGGGGGTGAGGGTTGTCGGAGGTGGTGTTGGGGGTGAGGGTTGTCAGGAGGTGGTGTTGGGGGTGAGGGTTGTCAGGAGGTGGTGTTGGGGGTGAGGGTTGTCGAGGTGGTGTTGGGGGTGAGGGTTGTCGGAGGTGGTGTTGGGGGTGAGGGTTGTCGGAGGTGGTGTTGGGGGTGAGGGTTGTCAGAGGTGGTGTTGGGGGTGAGGGTTGTCGGAGGTGGTGTTGGGGGTGAGGGTTGTCGGAGGTGGTGTTGGGGGTGAGGGTTGTCGGAGGTGGTGTTGGGGGTGAGGGGTGGGCGGGAGGCTGGCGCCACTGATATATTTCCTGACTGTTGTGTTCGGCGTGTGTGATGTAGAGATGTACATAGCGCACTGGAGGCTGAGCAAAGCCCGCCCCTGGAGGCAAGAGTGATCAAACCCGACCACTCGCTACCACTACTGTGGCTCTACACCGATGCCCACCGCATCCGCAGCAGCCAGAGCCACCTAGCGTCATCTATGATCTAGTACTCGCCTTGAGGGTGTGTGCAGGGTGGAGTGGGGGTGGGTGTGTGTGTAGTTGGGGGGGGGGGGTGTTCCAAGTATTGGTGGCTCAAAAGCCTGCGCTTTCCTGTCCTAATTATGTACAGTATAACCCCGTTAAACCAAACTTGAAAGGACCCTAGAAATTTGTTTGGATTAACCGATCATTGGTTTAACCGAGCTTTGGCTTCGACTTTGATTTGGCTTTGGCAAAAACATGTGTGCATTATGAATGCAATATACAATATATGTGGACACTTTGATTATTGTTTTTTGTATATACAGTATAACCCAGTTAAACCAAGCTCAGTTAAACCAAACGATCGGTTAATCCAAACTTTTTTCGTCAGCCCAGCAAAATACTACCATTTATCATATAAAAAAAGTCACAGATGACCTTTTAACCACATGAAAGTTTGGTTTAACCATACCGGAAGTGGCCTGGGACCCGACAATTCTGTTTGGATTAACCGATAGTTTGGATTAACCGACTTTGCTTTAACCAACTTTTTTATATGCTAAATGGTAGTATTTTGCCGGGCCGCCGAAAAAAGTTTGGATTAACCGATCGTTTGGTTTAACCGAGCTTGGTTTAACGGGGTTGTACTGTATAAACAACAAACAAACAAAACAAACAAACTGACCAGCCGTCAGCCTAAGTGATACTACCAACGGAAGCAGTCCACTAGTTAGTTCCTAACTTTGTCCCCTCAATTAGAATAGGTGTGTGGATAGGTTAAGTAATCAATTATTTTTAACCTCCCACACCACATAGACATAGTATGAGAGCAACTGGCCGTTGATGTTGCTGTAAGTTATAGACAGCGGTGGAAATCCAAATTGGCAGAGGTGGGGGGCATGGGGAATTGAACCACCGACCTTCAGATTAGGAGTCCGCCCTAGAAAAAAGTCAGACACTCTAACCACTCCGCCACAGAGAACACCACTTCTTTGCTTCTTCTGGTTCCCAGCTTCCTGCCCTGCTGCCATGTATTGGATAAGTCCCACACCTCATTTCCTGTTCTGAATGTGGATCTCTTCTTTTTCCAAGTGACGCCCCTCGCCGGCGCTAAAAAAAAGACCACCCCCCCCCCAAAAAAAAATAAACCCACCTAAACTGATTGTGCAATGTGATGAACACACACCTAAAATGATGCGCATATATAATTATCAATAATGACAATTTCCAAAGAACAGAGAACTGGTGTATCTTGTGCATAATTAATTTCTTTATCCGACAGTGGAATATCTAACTTTCCGATGGAAAATTGACTAGTCGTTCCATTAATTCTGGGGCTAAATATAGCATTCATTAACTTAGTTAAAACAGTTACTGATTATTAATATTTAAACAACGACAAAATCTGTATCCATCTACTAATTAAGCTTGTCTTATTATTAACAAATCAAATATGGTGTGCCCAGGAATAGATCTTAGGCTAACAGATTTAAAATAGAGATGTTCGGTAGAGTTATTAATATCTGTGAGATTTCTGTGTGTGCATGTTCCAACAGTAGGCGCCCCATACTGCCAAATATTCCCCCCATAACCCTCCACTATAAGCGGTTCACAGATGCGACCACGGCCTAGGATCATAGGGCCTGGCTTCATGCCACGTGACAGCCAATAACCAATCAGCTGTCAAGGGATGGTGATGCCGCCTTCACTGCCAGATCAATAGCACCTAGTGCTAGCTTGCATTTCCGATTGGGCACTATTTTATTGACAGTCTACTGCTTACCGCTGCACACGAATATATATATATATATATATATATATATATATATATATATATAGTATAGTTATCCGAGTCTTACCTGGTACAGATGATGGATAACTGTTGTTTTCCCGAGGTGCTAGCCTCAGATAGTCGTGGGTCAGGGAGAAGGAATCACATCCGGGTCCAGCAATGTTTTACTCGACCTTCCATCGTTGCTAGGAAAGTCACAATCTGTGTCTCCTAGCAACGCTTTACAGCCGTGAACCCAGCCCCGCATTTGATGGCCGATGTGGGCTTGTCCTGGCGAGTGGCCCGCATTTCAAAATGCGGGTTGCTCGGCCCAAGCCCGCAACGGTCATAGCTCGAGTGTAGTCTCGCCCACTTCACAATCATCTGTACCAGGTAAGACTCATATAACTATACTATTTTACCTTGGTACTACGCTCTGGCTACTCGTAGTCCTGGGAGAACTTTACGTAATCTCATTTTTTATCCTTCTTTGTACTTATTCTTTAAACATATAACGTTTCAGTACAAAATAGAATTTTGTGTTCCTCACCCGTCTGTCGTTGGTGAGTAGGGTGAGTCACCAGGCTGCTTGACTTTTCTAGATGTTTGTTTTAATGTTTTTCAAACGATCTAGCCGTCTTCCAGCCCACATGCGCCAGGATTCTCTTCACTGAGATTCCTAATTGTCTTGCTTTAGCGACCATGCCCCCCCTCCTGCCCCGCGCGTTGAGTGGGATGCATAGCATCCAGTATTAATGCCTGCCTCTTTAAGCACCTTGATGGTCCATCTTGTGAGTGTGTCTCTCGACATAGCCTTATGAGGCTATCACCCAAACACTTCTCCCCATCCCTATATAACCTACCCTTGTTTTGTTCACTTTAATAATAGACTCATCCGCCACCCACCATTTTCGCTATGACGTAATAGGCGATGCTCTGTTAGAGAAGAGACTTACCCTCTATTATTTACCCTGCCTATTTATTATGAGGGACTGATGAGGAATGTGCCTGCTGCTTGACGAGCAGGATGGCCTGGGTACGAGACAGTTAGGAAGCTATTGTAATGAGCTCCACGGGTCTAATCCAAGGGTATCATTCCATAAGGTCAAGCATCGACCTGACATTTGGATGAGTCATTTATGTTGGTTTTATTTTGCTCCTTATACCACATCCGAGTCTTGTATGACCTTTCCGCCATGTTTTGCTAGCTTCCTTGGTGCCTCCTTTTGAGGGGTCATTGCCCGCAAGGTGGCGATGTAATGCGGTGCATTAGCGCACACGTGATACTTTGAAATAATGTCGCCTTCTGCTAGGGCTAATGAAACTAATACTATATATAGTAATTGTATAGTTTCATAGCAAATAGGAAAGTAACCCATGAAAAGGTAAGCCATGATTTTATATACTAATTGGTAACATAATACCGACCCCCCCCCCCCCAAGGGGGAGGCTAATGACTAACACGTGTACATATATACATAAACAATACCCAGACTCATAGAGGTGGACAATGAAATAACCAAAATCCAGAATCCTATATGGGCGGCGCCATTTGTATACTCCTGTTGAATAATCAAAATCCAGCAAACGGAAACGGAAATAGGTCGTCGAACTTCACTACACAGCAAAGAGGTTTAACGACAGTCATTGGTTAATAATATACTAGTAACAGTGCAAAACATCGATTTTATTCAAAATTAATAGAAATAAAGAAGAAAATGGATGCAAAAATGCAATATTAATAGTCTATTCTAGGGAAACGATGACTGTATTCGATTATCATGACTGCGACTCGGGTCATCCGAGCCGCCAGAATTTCAAATCAAACACTGCGAGCGGAGTAAAAAAAATAAAAATAATACGGCCACCAACGGGAGGGGGTCGTCCTAAGCATCGCTTATTCATATTAGTCCTTGTAGGGTGACATTGTGATTTGACCTGGGTCTCAGCCTTTATTTTCAGACCATTTGAAGTGACTTAGAACCACCCACTTGGCGTATTCTCTAGACCTACATGTATGTAAAATTATGTCTTTGAATTATATGATCAGACACGAGCTGGATATTTAGGCTGAAGTATGAACACTGAATGAAGAACCAAGAAAAACACTTAAGCGAAGATTCCTGATACACGGTATGCGGCATGCGGTATGCGAATGGGAGGATTCCTTCTATGCGGTATGCAGCATGCATCTGCCCACCACCACCACTACCATATGTTTCCCCTCCGCACCCCTGTGTGTCACCATTCCATAATGATCAGTCGCCTCTCCTCATCTAAAACTAATGGACATGTGCGACTGAGGTTTCTATTCGCATACTGCATGCCACACCGATCGCTATAGGGACCGATCGAGTTGCCGCATTCGCATTCGCATTCGCATACCGCATGTAAGGGATGTAGCCCATTGACTTCAAGGCGTTTCGATTTTTTGCCGCATTCACATTCGCATACCGCATGCCGCATGCCGCGTGCAAGGAATCTTAGCTTTAAACGGAGGACTAGCAATTATAGTAGTAGTGAAAAGAATGATATAACTGGGCAAGTCTATGTCAGTGTCTACTACAAATATTACTTCGGTCAGGTCTTTAGTAGAAGTAGTCGCATGCATATCTTATGGCAGTGGTAGGCTGGAGTTAATCCCTACTGACAATAGCAGATGGACATGTCGTCTGTATTGTGGCATGATTGGGCTGGCAGTAGATCCACTATGGCAATATTAGGGAGAAAGTTGCTTCACTTGGAGCAAAGTACTTGGACAAGTAAGCCATCGTAGCAAAATTAGGTGGACACATATTTAATTAACTGTGATATTAGTAGGTGGACCGCTAGTTATTGTGGCATAATTAGGTGAACAGTTCGTTAATTCTGGATCTACTTAGTGGACAGTGTTTTGATTGTCACTACAGTCGACATAAAAATTAAGATTTTTTAAATTTTTTTAAATTTTAATTGAGTCTGTATTTATACTGTCCATAGCATATAAGCCCAGGTACCCAGGCTTGTTTTCAATGCTGGCCAGTTGTAGTGTTGGTGTTATCTTACCACACAGTGGCTGCTGATAAGGTATTTGATTGCCTGCATTTCAGTAGCAGAAAGATAATTGGTTGGTATGGTTAATAGCCTATGTTAGTTTTTTTTAATTTTCTTGGTATATATGTATTTATTTGTTCTACTCTTATTACTAGACTAGCCTACTCCTATTTACATATCATAGGCTTGTACGTAGCTGTGTGGTGTGTTATCTGGCTACTTTTGGCATGGTTACCTTCCATTGGGCGTCCCGCTGGTGGGCCGTAATTCCTTCCATAATAATTAGACAACAGAAGAAAGGAGACAAGTCAGATTTGTGTGGATCGAGCCTATGACTCTGGCTGGCCCTTAAGACCTACCTCTAATTTTATTTAACTAAATCGCTGGCGAAATGTGCCGTTAGTAGGTGGGTGAGGCGCCGCCTGGAGGAAAGGAGGGGAACCAGGGGAGCTGCTAGGTAGCAGGCCTCCCGGTCTCCAGGCTGTACTCCAACCTCCCGTAACCCATGGAAACAAAGAGCATATCAAAGGAGGTTTAGAGTAGCATCCTCGGAATAAGAACAATAAGGACAGGAGCATTACATACATAATAATATTTGCATAATTACTTTATACCTCATAATCTATTGTGACAGGATTTAATTTACTTCCGGTGTTCGGTAGATAGTTATCCACAATGACAGCAGTAATGCCCTTTTGTAGTGGCTTGTACTTGCTGTAGTGGCTTTTTGTGGCCCTTTGCATTCATTATTATAATTGCCTGTCCTTTATACAATAAACTACTTAGATTTTAGTGGGTTTTATTGTTTGTTTTTTAATTATTCATTTTGTAACTGGGTTTCAAGAGTAGTGTAAGTACAGATCCCTGCACATTCAAAGATACCCCTGTAAATATCACATTATGCCCTGGGATTACTACACACCGCAGTCTCGGCACTCCGCCATGACACCCTTTACAACCTCCCCCCCCCCCCCCCCCCCCCCAGGCATAGAGAAGCAAGCAGCCGGCTTGAAAGCCTACTCCACCTCGCAAAGTCAGCAGTCCTTTGGTCGGATCTGAGCCAGAATAACTGAGCAGAAGTCCTTTTACTTGTAACGACATCCAAGGCACCCCAGTGCCATCAGTAGCTTTATCACCTTCCGGGACAAGACAGGATGGCCGAATGAGTTAGAGCGTCCATCTCCCGTGTTGGTAGATCATGGGGTCATTGGTTCGAACCCTGGTCGAGTCAAACCAATGACCTAAAAATTGATACTTGTTTCTTCCTAGCCTGGCGCTCAGCATTATTAGGATAGGACAAGGACTGGTTGGCTCAGTGTCAGGATAATGTGACTGAGTGGGATATCAGGTCATGGTGCTGGCAGCCTGGTCTTCCAGTGGGGCAGCACTATAAAGTTGCTATGATTGCGCACTGTCACAAGTCGGTACCCGTCCTGATATGACCTTAGATGTTGCTAGGACGTAAAACAACAGCAAACAAACAAACTTATCACCTTCCGGAGCCGTGCTACAACACGCCGGCAGAAGTTCCACTCATAAAAGTGCAAGCAATATTTTCGCAGTTTTTGTTGTTGCAGTATTACTATGTTACCATCTGTTGGCATGTGGATGTTGGATGGCTGCACGCTGTCTTATGAAGTCGCTGATAGTATTCGTCAACTGGACTTGTGGCAAATTAGGCAAAGCATTTGTATGTAGGAATTTTGGGCAATTCCCTGACCGATCTAACCCATAGACTTGACTGTTTATTTGTGACCAAAATTAGTGGCCTCCAGTATCACTAGGATAGGGCAACGATTAGTTGGCACAGTGTGAGAGTAATGTAATTGAATGGGATATCTGGTCATGGTGTTGGGGATACTATGAAGTCAAAAGTAGGTACTTTTCCTGATATTGCCTTAGATGTTGCTAGAACGTGGTGTTCTCTGTGGCGGAGTGGTTAGAGTGTCTGACTTTTTTCTAGGTCAGACTCCTAATCTGAAGGTCGGTGGTTCGATTCCCCATGCCCCCAGCTCTGCCAATTTGGATTTCCACCGCTGTGGATAACTTACAGCGTCATCAAAGGCCAGTTGCTCTCATACCATGTCTATGTGGTGTGGGAGGTTAAAAATCCCTTGGGTTGGTAAAAGTGTAGGCTCGGGCTTTCTATCGACAAACTGTCTAATGGTGAAAACAAGTCTATTCAGGCTTATCCATAATAGGCAGTATAAATCTTCATGTAAAAAAAGGAAAAAAACGTAAAACCTTTAAAAAAAACAATAGCACTGTTTTCTCGACTGTAGTGGTCGGTGATTGCTTAGCGTGATAGGTCCATTGTAGTGCCACTGCTTCTGTTAGAATGCGGCTTAATTATGCATAATGGCCCTGAATACGGGCACCGGTATGGATTCATACAGGATGTGAGATTTGAAAGTACCGCCCCCCGAATGGCTTCCGCTGAGGACGCGGTTTCCGGTGATTGTTGAAGGGTTGAAGGGTGTCCGCGGTGTTTGTTTGTTGTTGTTTTACATCCTAGCAACATCTAAGGTCATATCAGGACGGGAGTCCGCGGTGTAAGTCGATGGATTCATCTGCCTCGTTATGGGTATCTGTGCCATCATTCGGCTTATTGCACACTTTCATTAATGTTTACAATACTCACAGTGCAATAAAAAGGGATTTTTTAATTTGTAGGGGGTCTTAATTAGAATCAAACCAGTGTTAGAGCTAGTTGTAAGAAATGGGTGAGAATTGCGCTAACAATACTTGTCACTGTCTTCCCTGATGCAGGAGACTACTACTATACTAGTGTAAAATATTCCGATTTAATGCATTGCTGGGGGAATGCAAATGTTCTATTATTGATCGGGTTTACATGACCAGGTGCATGTATGTGTATATCTAAGTGCTGGTGGTGCTTGATTGAGAGGTAAATAGACATAGTGGTGCTGGCAGGACTGTGTGTAAGGGGCACTCAGAGCCTACCCCCTCCCCCCCTCTGCTAGGTAGAATCACCACACTGAGGCTCAAGGCAGGTGGTGGCCAGGGGTGCCACACAGCTTGGTGGTGGTGGGCAGATCACTGGTAACCATGGGGACCAGGAATGCTGGATTCCTATTGGTAGAGCTAAGAATGCTTGTTTCTCATTGGGGGAATAGGGTGGGGGTGATACTCTACACTGAATCTATGTACCATATAAATAATAGACCAGAGGGCTTGACTCTCTCTCTTCTCTCACACTTTATACTCTTCCATTCTCTTTGCCTGTATTGCTTTCACTATAGCCTTCATACACAACCACAGATTCGAGCAGTAGACTTTACGTACTGGTGACCACGACGAGTGGTAAACCTATTAGTTGGAGGAAGGATTCAACTTTACTTTATGAAGACCTAGTCTTTACACTAGGATAGGACAAAGTGGTTGGCTTAGTGACAAGATAATGACTAAAGTGGTTTCCTATCCCTGGTTAAAGTGCATTTAGTTTTTATTGAGTCAAATTGTTGTTCTTTGAAAGCTGACGTCATTTAATCATACCTTTTCACTCTACTTGTTGGTTCGAGTCCCTCAGCCTTCTGGAATGACTAACGACTGTTGCTTTCCTGTTCGTTCAATGCTCATTCCCAGCCACTCGAACCTCAAGCCTGTTTATCAGGTAATAACTGCCCACTACTGGTGTAGTGAGAGGTGCACTGCCACCTACAGGTGAAATGTAACACGCACGGATAGGCTTGGGTAAGTTGATTTCATCAGGGAGCATAAATAGTCTCATGGTTAAGATGTAGGAGTGCGGGTTCGAATCCTACAGCAGGTGTAACGTTTCACTTCGATTTTTGTTATAGAACAACAAAAACATCCCCACATTATGATTCCAGGGGATATTTTTTAGTGATTTCTTTTACCCATAACTCAATATTCCACGGGTGCTGCTTATACCAGACGGGATGACCGAATGAGTTAGAGCGTCTGTCCCCCTAGATAAAAGATTCACCCGGTACTTGTAGTACACGGGTGAATGACAACGTAGTGTAAATACAGGCGAAAATAGCTTTTGTAAGGAAGATGAAGTAGAAACTGTGGTTCCATGATCAAATGGCTACATATATTGGCACAGATTTGGTGAAATGGGAGAGAATGCAAAAATCCAAGATGGCGGCCATAGAACGCCATTGATTTCTATTTTAAATCATATTAAACTAGCTATTTTATAATTTTTTTCAACTCAAAGATAGCGGGTAAATATGAAGACATCTACAAAGAATAAATGTTGCTTCTTAGATTGTGAAATTAGGCTCTCATTTCATTAACCCCCTTTTTTTTTATCGTTTTTATATCTGTGTACTGCAACTGCGAGTACCGGATGAATCCTTTATCTACCGTCCCCCGTGCTGGTAGATCGTGGGGTCGTGGGTTCGAACCCTGGTCGAGTCAAACCAATAACTTAAAAATTGATACTTGTCGCTTCCTAGCCAGGCGCTCGGCATTAATAGGATAGGGCAAGGACTGGTTGGCTCAGTGTCAGGATAATGTGACTGAGTGGGATATCAGATCATGTTGCTAGCGTCCTGGTTTCCCAGTGGGACAGCACTATAAAGTCACCATGAGTGTGCACTGTCACAAGTCTGTACCCATCCTGATATGACCTTAGATGTTGCTATGACGTAAAACAACAAACAAACAAAAAAAGATTATGAATACTTAATGTATTCCTCACACCATCCAAATGATTATGTCATCAACTCCCCTCAGGCATTACAGGGAGGTCATTAGTTTTGCACATACTTTCTTTCTCTTTTCACTTTCCACAAATTCCTCTTATTATTGATCAAGTTGAAAAAGAAGGGGGAAATCATATCCTAATAACAAGCCAAAAAACTAAAAGAGCATGTAAAAACTGAACACTCCAGGGGCCATATGCAGGAGTCAGTGTTAGCGAGCCAAAACGCGTTTCGAGGGGATTTCTGGTTTAGCGCCGAAAAGTCGGTATGCACGAGTCAGTGCTAGGCCTAACACCATGCGTTTAAGGTCCGCGACACTAACCCCGTTTCATATGACGTTTACGGGCGGTGTTAGCATAAGGTTGTGGCGAAATCTATTCAATGCTGTCATATTTAACAGAATTACATACGCAATAAGTGAAATTTAATTAAATTAACCTTAAATCCGAAGCAATATTAATGTTACCGCCGCATTGACGGCGATATTAATATTGTCAAATCGAATGGACGAACGTAAAGTAAACAAATCGCCGGCGCCGCCGCATCGACGTCACTTTCCATACTAGCGGCGGCGGCGGTTTGTTTACTGTAGGTTCGTCGATTCGAAAATATAACTATTAATATCGCCGCCAATGCGACAGTAGCCTTAATAACGCTTCGAATTTAGGGTTAAATTGGTCAAATTTCACTTATTGCGTATGTAATTCTGTTAAATATGATCGCATTCAGTAGATTTGAGCCTAGTATATGGCTACAAACGCAGAGGGATTTCCCAAATCTATAAATACATTCACGTTTAGCTAAAATGAAAGTGTTACGCGCTCCTGCATACGACTTGACACAGTTCCCGATATCGGTGATAGCTAAACGGGAACAGGCTCTAACAC
The DNA here is from genome assembly GCA_030323885.1 of Branchipolynoe longqiensis. Taxonomy (NCBI): domain Eukaryota; kingdom Metazoa; phylum Annelida; class Polychaeta; order Phyllodocida; family Polynoidae; genus Branchipolynoe; species Branchipolynoe longqiensis. The sequence goes on along the minus strand of CM059201.1, from coordinate 24,549,829 downwards.
TAAACCCCACTAACACTGACTCCTGCATATGGCCCCAGGACACATCTGTTCGACAAAAAGCAATGTAAAGATGATAAATGGTGCTCGCGTCACCCCTTGTCTACCCAGTAATAGGCTGCCGCCCCCCTGATAAGAACCTCGCTTATCTATAAGCGCTACGACCCTGAGTGAAAAATTATTTTGCAATATGGCATTCTCCTTGGGCGTGTTTTTCCCTCCACGCCGTTCTTTTCGTTTGCTTCTGTCCACGATTGTGCAACCGGCGTCCTGCGGTTTGCACTATGATTGCCTGCGGTGACGAGATCTGGGGAACGCACATCACAAGAGACACTTGTCTATTGCACAAGTCGCTGTCGCTCCTCCCCATTGCTGGTAATGGCATGTAGGCGATTCGGCCATATGAGATTGAACGTTCCCGTTCAGGACACTAGCTTGATAGCCTTTCACCTGGGTGTGTGACGTCATGACGCGGGTGTGTAACTTCATGACGCGGGTGTGTGACTTCATGACGCATGTGTGTGACTTCATGACGCGTGTGTGTGACTTCATGACGCGTGTGTGTGACTTCATGACACGGGCGTGTGACTTCCGGAGGCGGGTGTGACTTCATGACTCGGGGGTGTGACTTCATAATGTAGGGGGTTGACTTCATGATGCAGGTGTGTGCCTTTCACCTCAGTGTGTGACTTCATGATGCGGCTGTGTGCCTTTCACCTGAGTGTGTGACTTCATGATGCAGGTGTGTGTCTTTCACATGAGTGTGTGACTTCATGATGTGGCTGTGTGCCTTTCACATGAGTGTGTGACTTCATGTGGGTGTGTGCCTTTCACCTGAGTGTGTGACTTCATGATGTGGGTCTGTGCCTTTCACATGAGTGTGTGACTTCATGATGCACGTGTGTGCCTTTCACATGAGTGTGTGACTTCATGATGCAGGTGTGTGCCTTTCACATGAGTGTGTGACTTCATGATGCAGGTGTGTGCTTTTCACATGAGTGTGTGACTTCATGATGGAGGTGTGTGCCTTTCACCTCAGTGTGTGACTTCATGATGCAGGTGTGTGCCTTTCACATGAGTGTGTGACTTCATGATGCGGGTGTGTGCCTTTCACCTGAGTGTGTGACTTCATAATGCATGTGTGTGCCTTTCAAATGAGTGTGTGACTTCATGACGTCGGCGTGTGCCTTTCACCTGCGCGCGTGACTTCATAACGCTGTTGTTCATGCATTGGGCCATCCAGATGGCAGTTCACTTTGAGCTGATGACCAGATAGTGTTGATGCTGCAATTATCTTTCTTTACAAAATATTTTTTTGTAATATGTTATTTGCATAATTGGCTTCTGCGAAGCTTTACTTGAAGTTGAGGTTTAGAAAGCAATGTTTTTCATGACTTTATTACTTTTGTCATGAGTATGTAGTTGACAATGTACATAAGACACATTCCTTAAAGCTGATGGAAGCATACAATTTTCGGAACCCAAATCACTTATCTATATTGATCGTGCATATCCAACTGGTGCTCTTTTTTCTCTTTTTTTTTGTTCTTTTTTTTGTTCTTTTTTCTTAAAGATTAATACTGCCTATCATGGATAAGCCTCCCCCCAATGTGTTGCTACCTTGTCGTGGTGGGGAGGCTTGTGTGCCTCCATGACCATGAGAGCTATACTGGCGGGAGCTAGCCCCCTGGCAGGTTTAACCAAGCCGGGCAGGACTCATGGTAGAGGACAGACTAAGAGCAGCAACTGGTCCTCCAGGTTGGGGGTTGGGCATGGGGCCAACAACCCCACCCCAGAAAAAAGAACAATGTTACAGAATCACAAACAAGAAATTCAAGGCCCAGGACCGGGAAAATTGGAGAGCCCTTGTTCGTGGCCTATGCCCAAAGTTGGGCGGTAGGCGACATGTTCATCTACGACACGGCTGAGGAGGTGTTTGTGTGGATGGGGGCTGAAGCCTCAACGGGCGAAGAAGAAGAAGAATCATGGATAAGTCTGATTAGACTTGTTTTCACTATTAGACAGTTTGTCGATAGAAAGCCCGAGCCTACACTTTTACCGACTCAAGGGATTTTTAACCACATAGACATGGTATGAGAGCGATGCTGTAAGTTATACACAGCGGTGGAAATCCAAATTGGCAGAAGTGGGTGGGGGGCATGGGGAATTGAACCACCAACCTTCAGATTAGGAGTCCGACCTAGAAAAAAGTCAGACACTCTAACCACTCTGCCACAGAGAACATTCTTGATTAACATTTGTTGCTGCATAGAAGGGAATATGACGTCAATTTAATAGAACATGTCGCTGATGAAGCCTATGGTGTTGGAATTTTGATGTGCATGCCAAAATTAAGCCAAAATTAACTTTGCATTTTTTACACTTCATAGGTTAGCCATTTAAAATCAAAGTTAGTTCAAACCTCAATCTGAACCACTGCATTAGGCCGGGAGAACTACACGTGATGGCTGTACGGTTAGAGCCCCTGCTTCCCATATGGCTTGTCTTGTGATGGGAGTCATCCCTGGTAGAGTAAACCAGAGACTGAATACAGTGGATACTTTATTACCTTGCCTGATGTTTTGCATCGATAGAATAGGACAGGAAACGACATGGACTGGTTGCTACTGTAAGGTTTATATGACTGGGGACATAAAAATGCCATGCGTGTGCGCTATCAAAAATCAGTTCCTCTTCAGAATATGATCTCATATGTTGCTAAGTGCAACCAAGCACCACGCCGGTATGTGAGTGAATACACTTTTCTGCGATAATAATTTACAGTAGGAAGACGGCAACAGCCAGCCATGGTGTTGAATAGTCCTGCTGGTTTTTCTCACACGTTCAATTGAGCAAGGCTGCAACTGTCATCTCTGCCTGGGTATTCTCTGGATGTATTTACCAGACCTACCACGTGCGTCTCACGATTATGGTTCTCGGCGGGGCGTATATCCTGTGGTGTTAGCCCAGCCCTGCCACTTCCCTTACCCTCAATTTCACTCTCACTCTCACTCTCAGCCTGAGCCTCATCCTCACCATCGCCCTCTTTCATCCTCAACCTCCCTCCCATACACCTATATCAACCCACATTATTCCAACCTACGCTGATACTCGCATACACACCGAAATATTGGCTGCGAGTCTACCTCCCCACACCTACCTTCTCACCAACCCACACCTACACCATCCCACACCTACACCATCCCACAGCTTCACCATCCCACAGCTTCACCATCCCACACCTACACCATCCCACACCTACATCATCCCACACCTACACCAACCCACACCTACACCATCCCACACCTACACCATCCCACACCTACACCATCCCACACCTACACCATCCCACACCTACACCATCCCACACCTACATCATCCCACACCTACACCATCCCACACCTACACCATCCCACACCTACACCAACCCACACCTACACCAACCCACACCTACACCAACCCACACCTACACCATCCCACACCTACACCAACCCACACCTACACCATCCCACACATACACCATCCCACACCTACACCATCCCACACCTACACCATCCCACACCTACACCATCCCACACCCACCTTCTCACCAACCCACACCTAAACTTGTACGAATCATACCGACACCTACACCATCCCACACCTACACCATCCCACACCTACACCATCCCACACCTACACCATCCCACACCTACACCATCCCACACCTACACCATCCCACACCTACACCATCCCACACCTACACCATCCCACACCTACACCAACCCACATGCACACCAACCCACATCTACACCATCCCACACCTACACCAACCCACACCTACACCAACCCACACCTACACCAACCCACACCTACACCAACCCACACCTACACCAACCCACATGCACACCAACCCACACCTACACCATCCCACACCTAGACCAACTCACACCTACACCAACCCACACATGCACCAACCCACACCTACACCAACCCACACCCGACCAGACGGGATGGCTGAATGAGTTAGAGCATCCGTCTCCCGTGCTGGTAGATTGTAGGGTCGTGGGTTCGAACCCTGGTCGAGTCAAACCAATGACTTAAAAATTGATACTTGTCACTTCCCAGCCAGGCGCTCGGCATTATTAGAACAGGGCAAGGACTGGTGTGCTCAGTGTCAGGATAATGTGACTGAGTGGGATACCAGGTCATGGTGCCAGCAGCCTGGTTTCCCAGTGGGGCAGCACTATAAAGTCGCCATGAGTGCGCACTGTCACAAGTCGGTACCCTTCCTGATTTGACCTTAGATGTTGCTAGGACGTAAAACAACAACACACAAACAAACAAACAAGCCCACACCTACATCAACCCACACCTACACCAATCCACACCTACACCAACCCACACCTACACCAACCCACACGCGCACCGACGCATGCGCATACCCATGCCCCATCCTCATCTGACCCCACCCACATCCACACCCGTCCACATCCACAACTCACCTACATTTACACCAACCCAGTACTCTCCTCACCTCCTTCCCCTTACCACCCGCAGACACTTCCTGTTGAATCCCACAGAGGATGCACCTCAGTGAACAGATGCTCCGTCCAGGATACAGGTATAGACAGGCGCCTCCCACCCATCCACCGTGTTACCATAGGCTAACAGGCTCCTCCAGTTCCCGGAAGCCTCATAGTGCCGGAACCCCACCCCCACCCCTAGTCCGTCTCCCTTATCAGGATTTTCCCCCAGAAAATAATTTGACGATACGCAAAATCGGGGGTGGGGTGGGGTGGGGGGCGGGGGGGGGGTCAGGGGGGCTGGAGACTTTGTTGTCTCTGCCTCTTTGAAGAACCTTTAAACACAAAATATCCCAATAAGTTCAGTGTACAGAGTCGTGCCCTCAGGAAATTTAAGAGTCCAGAATTTTACCCATTTTTACCCTCTGGCAAGAACCCTGCTTATTGAGTACAGGCTTTTAACTATTCTCTTCATGCCGTAAGCTCTGAATGTCGGTTCAGATAGTGCTTGTAGTGGGATTGGTGTACTTTAGCACAGAGCTTTTGCTGAGCTTTGCTGGAAATGTGATATGGTGGTATATAGCACCGCTGGCCTATTGCGGGGGAAAACCATCCCAGGGCATGGGCAATTCCTTGTCTGAAAACCCGTGTGTAGCGCCGGCCAATCTCTCCTCCAGGGTAGTCGCCATAGTGATCCATTGCGCCGCTAGGGATGCGCTCCAGGGTGGATCCCACCCGGGTTGCGGTAGGAAGTGGGATGTGGACTGGTATTGCGAGTGAGTGTGTGCGGAGAGTGTGCTAGGGGGGATATGACGAACGGTGGTCAGAGGAAAGCTGTGTAAAGGCCCTGTCAGACTACGACGTAACGACGTCAGTGTAGGGAGAACGTGAAGAACGTTGAACTTCTCAGCATAGTATGCAAATTTGGGCACAAGTTGAACGTGGATGCAGCGTAGTTGACGAGAGCGTAACATCGTTAAAGCATAGTGATACTGTCATTCAATGAGAGAGGACAACGTCATTACGCTCACGGAACGTTATGAACGTTATTCCATCGCCAGAACTATGTTACGTGACGTTGCATACATCATGACACGGTGGCGCAACGTTGAACATATGTTGAATGTACATTCTCCTGACGTTCTCCTGACGTTCTCCTGACGTTCTCCTGACGTTCCCATTACGCCGCGTGGACGTTTCCACCGGGTTTAATGTAGGTCAACGTAGTGGAACATAATTGAACGTAGTGAGCAGCGTTTGACTAACGTCCGTTTAATGTCATTGACATTCGCCGAACGTGTACAGAATATATGGCGAACGTAAACCCTTACATTCGAGTTACGTCGAAAGTTTTGAACAGGTTCAAAACTTTGACACGCGCCGACGTAACACGACATAACGTGACGTAGCTCGCGTCAGTCTAACGTCATTCTGACGTCATCATAACATAACCCAATGTATGTCAATGTAATGACGAAACGTGATCACGTCAGGCTAACGTTTGCTCGTTACGTCGTAGTGTGACCGGGGTATTAGGGAGATGGGGATGAGGGATGGGATTTTGTCAGATATCACAGAACTAAGGATATTGCTGCTGAGGTGAGGACGTATGTCATAATACAGGCAGACCTATGGATGTGAACTCGGGGCTGGATCTAGGGTTACACCTGGTCGATCCATGCGTATCCAGGGAATGTTTCTATAATTCGTTATTATTAATATTAATTGCATTTTTTTATTTTTTTTATATATTTTTTTATATTGAGGCTGTATTTATTCTGTCCATAGCATGTAAGCCTGGGTACCCAGGCTTGTTTTCAATGCTGGCCAGCTGTAGTGTTGGTGCTGTCTTACCAAACAGTAGCTGCTGATAAGTTATTTGATTGTCTGCATTTCAGTAGCAGATAGATAGTATGTTGGTACGTTTAGTAGCCTATGTTAGTTTTTTTGGGCCCTCTTGGCATTGTATTTTTGTTCTATTCTTATTACTATGTTAGTTGTTTTCTTAAGGTTCAATGTTAGTGTTTTGGGGTTTTCTTGGGAAGAGTTCTCCGCTTTTTTCTACTTAATTCTATACTAACCTATTTTATTGACATGTCCATAGGCTTGTACGTAATAGGTGGTTGAGTTATGTTTGTTTGAAATTGATTTGATTTATATTGTTGTTGGATATGTTATCTGGCTTTTATATTTCCAGTTATCCCGCCCTGGGCTGTCCAGTTGGTGGGCCGTGACATATCACCTGCCCCCTTGTGGTGCAGTTCAGTTGGGGTTCCCAGTTTTGATTTAGCACAGATATTTTTTGTCCGTTTTTAGGTCAGGGATTTGTCTTTCTTTCACCGTTTGCGCATTCCATGCCTTGGTGGCCATTTCCAGTGTGCTCCTTTCATGGCCTTTGATCTGGCTTCTGGTCTGTCTTAGTAGTGGTGCCTTGCTTGCTCTGGTGTCCCTTAGTGGTTGGGTTAGATGCTTAATGTCTTGGCTATATCCATATGCTAATGTTTTTAGGTGGATGGGTTAGGGACGCTAGTATATGTGCATCTACGCTCTGGCTGGGTCAACTAAAAGGCTCACAACATTAGGATTTGTTTCTGCTTTGTCTGAAACGTCGTATTACTAAGGTAGCTGATTGCCTCGTTGTCAGGATAATGGGACTGAGTGGGATAGAATATCACTCAACGAATAGTTAGTAACACATGCGCGTATCAGGTTAAAGTTGCATATTCCAATAGTTTTGAGTTGCTGTATTTTTTATTCCATTTCAAAGGATGGAGTTTTTTCTTCATATGGGTGTCATGGTATTGTCATGGTCCACGGTCTTCCACACTGCCACGCACTCACGGAAGAACGTCAAGATTGAGTAACAGTACGCTTCAACTGGTTTATTACAAAACCTATCCACTCTCCGCGGCGTCAACAGTCAACTGACCCGCCCCCCCCTAACTCACCAGGTCCCACGTCGCCTCTATAGGTGGATGGGGTGTGTGATAGCCACACACAGTAGAGGGCAGCACAGTCGGGGCTCTGCCCGGTGGCTAGCATGCCGCCACCTAGCGCAGTTCAGTGTAACTGCGTAGGTGTACGGCATAGTGTCTGCCACCACCGTGTGGTAGTGGAGCTCATATACAGACTACTACAGTATGTTAAGCGAGAAGAGTAAATTTACTTCATTTAAGGCTAGCTGGGTGCATAACAAAGAAAGAAACAAAACCCAGCTTGCTTTAGTTCGAAGTAACTTTTATTTTAGATGGCTAACTTTGAAGATATTTGAGGTACAGATATGCAAAATTCAAATCTAAATTCTGAAACCACCCTGAATGCAGTAACTGCTCTCTCCATGCAGCAACAAAAGCTTGATAAGTGCACCAGTATTTAAGTTAGATATTTAGAATCAAATCTATATCATTGTTTTGTGTTTCGAAAATGTGCTTTCATCGGACTATGTAGCGTTAAGCCCACTCCTAAATGGGATGCATCAATGATGGAAATTGTGTTGCGGAGATAATTAGGTGGAAGGTAGCGGAGGTGGGGTGGCTCGTCCTCTTTGTTGCACCTCTATTCCATCATGAAAGTCAGTTCCTAAAAGAGTGCCGACCACTGATGGGCTGAGTAGCATTCAGAATTAGGAGCCACCAAGTATAAGGCGCAGGTGTGGCTTCGGGGAACGCCACAATGTGACCTGACTAGCAAAAGTGTACACTGACTGGGTTTTTTGTGTGCTTACAAAAACCCTGCTTTGTCTTGTTTTTGTTTACAAATTTGTGTGTGTATACAAAATATATGTGTAGACCAGTTCTTTTTTTTCACACACATACATACCTGTACGCACACACACTCACTCTCATTTTTTTTTCTTGAAGATTTATACTGCCTATCATGGATAAGTCTGAATAGACTTGTTTTCACCATTAGACAGTTCGTCGATAGAAAGCCCAGCCTACACTTTTACCGACCCAAGGGATTTTTAACATCCCACACCACATAGACATGATATGAGAGCAATTGGCCTTTGATGATGCTGTAAGTTATACACAGCGGTGGAAATCCAAATTGGCAGAGGTTGGGGGGGGGGGGCACGGGGAATTGAACCACCAACCTTCAGGTTAGGAGTTCGACCTAGAAAAAAAGTCAGACACTCTAACCACTCTGCCACAGAGAACACACCCTCTCACTCACTCTCATTCACTCACTCATTCACTCACTCTCACTCACTCTCATTCACTCACTCTCACTCACTCACTCACTCTCACTCACTCACTCACTCACTCTCACTCACTCACTCACTCACTCTCACTCTCACTCACTCACACTCACTCTCACTCACTCTCACTCACTCACTCACTCACTCACTCACTCACACACGTACGTGCAAATTTGTGTGTAGATCTATTAGCAGGTTCAGCTCGGTCTGGTCGAGGGCGTGCTTGTATTGTAGTGACACTGTTGCACACAGGTGGTGCTAGCACTTATAGCAGTACATAGATAGTGGCTTTAAGAAGGCGAGTTAGAATAACTATAATGGTTTGAATACATTTAGTTTATTCACATAATGGATTAAGTATAGAACACTACGCATACAAATGGTGTCACTGTGATGTGATAGGAGAAAATAGTTCAGAGGTTACAGTAGTATGGACAGGGATAGAGCCGTATCATTTGTCCTTGTGTAATAAATTATGCAGCGCATACATTATGTATTTCCAAGTTATTCTTAGTTTGAATCCAGGTTTTTGTTGATCATATCACAGTTCATTTGAGCTTGAGGGATACATGATCTTGCAGGGTCCCAAAGTGGTGTCGGTAAATCAGACGAGCCCTATCGGAATAATTCATTGGATACCCTCAGTGTTTAGGGGGCCGTGTCTCGCACAAATCAGCAAATCAGCGGTATCCTAATAATATCGACATATAGCATATTTCACGGATTTAATGCACCATTCTCAGCCTGTGTAATGGCCATCGCGAGGAAAATTTAACTGCTGTTATAAAATGAAAATTACTATTCCTGTTACTGTTAGGATTAATGCCCTTCTAAGACTAAGAGCATCACTCCCGAGTAATAAAATTAAGGTATCCCATAAGTGGACCGCAAAAATATATTTAATTGCAGAATTTGTGGCTGTGGAGCAGACACACAGAGAAAGCTAAACGTTACGAGCTTTACCGCATGTACATCATAGCGGGGACATGGTCGGTGGGAGGCGTGGTGGTGAAATCTGATCTTGTATGGCTGTCTCCACATGAAAGGGGTGGGAGGCGTGCATTGGAGGCGTGGTGCCCTGGGCTTGGGGCTGGGACGGCTTTTGCTAGGGTTGTGTGCAGGCGCGCTTGCGCAGAAATAACCAGACAATAAACCGACCCACACGAAATGCATTGGGTTCTAACATGAGCCTACATTTGGAACCTGATGCAGTGCATTTCCGCATGAATAATACCGCGAAGCCATTGCGGTAAGGAGCGTCACTATATAAAATTCACACTGGCTTTGACATTTCAAGAATATATATATATGAGCCTGTCTCAAAACATGATAACTCTTCTCTATTTGTTTGTCCACGTAACGATTGACACAAAACAGCACAGAAATGGTTATACTGAAAACACAAGGACATTTGCTTCAAATCAATATGTATTCTATTGGGATTATGAAACACCATAAATCAGTTTATCCTGAGCAAATGCATAAGCAGATAGTATGTTGATCATTGTACATGTTGCGAAAACATGGGTAATTGAATGCGTATGACCGACGTCTCACCGAATGGATACAAAGCATCTCTATTCTATTTATAGATTAACCCCGCCGCCGGGGCTCGCCACCTGGCGTAAGAATTTGACGTTAACGAACTAACCGTTTTGATTCACTTTCCTCTTAGCTGCGGCTCGATCAACATATACTACTAAGCCTTGGGTTTTGACTGGAAGACAGCGTTAAAATGCCTCCAACAAAATCAACGCACTACAAACGGGACAAGGTCTCTACAACTCCTCAGTCTACTTCACCGAAGAAACAGAAAAAGAAAGGTCGAGGAAGATCCAGGTTGGTTGCTGATAATTCTACCAGTGCTCCTGTCGTATCTCGTTCAAGCCGCACTGTGGATCGGCGCGAGGCAAGGGATGACAGCACGGAGTCTGTCCCAGGGACACCAGCACAGAAAACAAAGGAGGACACACAGGCATCGCTGGCAATTGCACTCGCAGGGATTCAAAAACAAATATCTGACTTGTCCGAGGGATTCGAAGCACGAATCAATGAAATAACAAAAAGGGTTGACAGGCGCCAGAGATCCAGATCTCCCAGCCTGACACGCAGCCACAGACACGTCGCGCCACGTGAAGCCATATCAACTCAAGGCACCCCGGACGGTGCAGGCAGTCATCGACCAAGGGAATATACACGTACGGGCTCAACATCTCCGCGGCAGACGAGGAGACATCATGACGATCAGGACTATGATGATAAACGCAGGAGATCGGGTAGTGAGGCATCATACCGCAGACCCGATCGCCATCATGACTACGAACACAATGACAGGCGCTATCAGCTTAACCCAGGCCCATCATTTACCATGGACGGCTCTGATGACGCCCGCAACGAAGCTGTCAATGAGCTCCTCGTCGCCGCCGGTTCAGCGTTGGGAAAACGCAAAGGTACGAATATATTAGCACCTCACAAGTATGTCATACGCGGAAATCGGAACGAGAGGATCGGATTGGAGGAGGCATCATGGCACGAATATTTCGCGGCCATGTACCGTATGGCTAAGGACAAGAAGCTTCCACTCGGATGGGCGGAACACGTTAGCGAACACATGTATCAGCTCTCTGTGATGGCCGCTAACTGGGACTGGCATACATGTCGCCAATGGTCGGAGACCGTATTCACGATGATCGCAGACGGCCGCCTACCCAGAGGTTGGAAAGACGCATACGCCATCAAGGATGTGCAGCGCGATATTTGTGCGATTGGCACCAGGACCGAGAAGCAAAAGCAAGGATACCGTACCAACAGACGCAATGACGGGGCGCCGACGGCAGCGGCCGTGGGCTCAGACGGGAAACCTAGCACGGACCACACACGCCCGACATATGACAAAGACATGGACGGGAAACCTTGTAGCCAGTGGAACTGGGGCGAGGATTGTGGTTTCTCAACGTCGCACGGCCTGCAGCCAGACAGGAAAGCTCATTTGTGCGCCTGGTGTGCAAATAAATATAAGCGTGCCAACGCCCACCAGGAGAAGGTATGTTTCAACAAGAAAAGATTTTTCGATAAAGTAAATGGCCCAGCAGGCCCAGCAAAAGACAAAAAGGATTTTTAGACGCCAGTTGGACTGATTCCGCACAGTTCAACTTAAAAATATCGGATAGCACCGCGGAGAGTGGGATAGCAGAACCAGTCAATAATTTACGAAATGGCTCTGATTCAACTGGTGGGGGGAGAACCGTTCGTCACTCCACACATCAAAAGCGTGAGAACATTGAGCCTAATGACGAAACAATCACACGCCAAGTAAGGAAGCGTAAACGTGACGCTGATTTCTCACGAACAAGGAAACGACATGCACTTGCACCAACAGACGAGGGTCGGAGCGCAGACAGCCCATCAATCACGCTTAACTGCTGCCAGGCAGCCGGGAACGAGACAGAAACCACAGTTGAAAATATTGAAGACGTCGTCGCACGTGCACTCCAGGATGGCAGAGGCGACGTAAAAACTGATGTGGCCGCGGCAAGTGACCCAGATAACGAAGCACTGAGTCATTGTATCAATTCCAACCATAACGGCATCGCCGACGCTGACGGCCGCCGCCCAGACAACTGGCTGAGCGGGGGCAGGGGTCACGCACTGTCTGCACCTACATCGCCGCGCACTGCGGATACTCACATGGGAAGCAGACAACCAATTAAAATCCATAGAGACGCAAAGAAAATAGCTGAGGATAACAGCAATTACAAGCACGATGCTTACGACAAAGTGAAACGATTATTTCACGGGAGCCCACCACGCTATGATGATAGGCCACCCGACAGACTCCTGATCGAAGACCATGTCGACACTGATGGGATCGACCAGGTACTCGACATGGTCTCGATTGATCAGAGTATACACTACGACCCACCTCATACGCCTGCCACATACAGGCACAACCTTAACAACATTTGGCCATTTGTTAACGAGACACTCTGGACCAATCACCGTGGGTACATGAAAATTTACACTCAAGTTAGGCTTTCCGCTATCCCAAATTACATCGGGCAACGCCTCTCAATACCATCCGGACTAAAAATAAAAGCCTGGAGGGCTTTACTCGTCGACTACCATGACAAACAGCTACCGGATTTCTTGGAATTTGGTTGGCCTGCGGACTACACCGCCGATAAGCCTCCCATTTCATCTAAGGCAAACCACCACACAGACCCTGTAAATGTCATGCATATGCGCAACTACATAAACACCGAACTTGGACATGGCGCCATGCTTGGACCTTTCAAGGAGGCACCTTTCACACCATGGACGCAAGTCAGTCCTATGATGACTCGTGACAAACAAAATTCTGACAAAAAGAGAATCATAGTCGACTTAAGCTACCCCGGTGGAACAAGCGTAAATGCAGGCATCAGGAAGGCACAATATCAGGGACAGCCTGCCACTTACACCCTTCCCGGCATTTTGGACCTGGCAGATGAGGTGACCCGCTTGGGTCAAGGCGCCTTCATCTGGTGTGCGGACCTTGCCAGAGCTTACAGGCAGCTACGGGCCTGCCCACTATCTACTCCATTGCTCGGCATAACATTAGATGACCAAATCTACATAGACATCGCTCCTCCATTTGGCTGCCGCACGTCTTCCATCGCATGTGCGCGTACGACCAATGCGGTCGTTTACATGATGAGAAAACGGGGGCACCATGCGTTATGCTATTTAGATGATTTCGTTGGCGCGGCTGCAACGAAAGGGAAGGCTAACGAGGCATACTCGGATCTACTGCGCTTGGCAAAATACTTGGGCCTGGACCTGGCTCTCAACAAATGCAGCCCACCATCCAACGAGGTAGATTGGCTAGGTTTCACCATCTCAACGAGAGACATGACTGTGAAAATACCAGATGAAAAACTCCGACAAGTCATTGACGAGTGCCATGCATGGAAGAGCAAGAAACTCGCCTCCCGCCGGGAACTTCAGCGCTTGGTGGGAAAGCTCCAGCACATTGCAAAGTGCATCAGGCCTGCAAAAAGGTTCATGTCACGGATACTTGCAGCGCTCAGGGCAGCACCATACAGGGGAAAACACGCAATACCGGAGGACTTGGCACTAGATGTGTCTTGGTTCACGGACTACGCGGCACAATCCAATGGGATAGTACTACTACCCACCGCGGAGCGCACCAAATGGATCATCGAGTGTGATTCATCACTCAAAGCTGGGGGAGCACACTCGCCAACCCACTGCTTTGCAGCAAGATATTCTAGAACAATGATCGCCGCCCACCATTGCATTGCCAGGTTGGAAGCCATAAACCTGGTCGTAGCCCTCAAAAACCTGGCCCCGCCAGAACCCCACATGTTCACCATAATCGTGAACACAGACAATGCTACATCACAACAAGTCCTTAGCACAGGATCTGGTCGAGACCCCATAATCTGCGCATGCGCACGACAGATCTGGCTCTTCGCGGCAAAATTCAGCACCAATGTAGTAATACTACACAAACCGGGCAAGGACCTCGTGCTCGCGGACGCTCTCAGCCGCATGAGCTTCGACCCGGCGGCTGAGGAAGTCGCAAGGAAAATGACGACTGATCTCAAACTAACGACCATAGCCGTCAGCCATGATGATGCCCTCACTCCGATCCTCTAAGTAACCCATGAATCGCCACTAATATTTTGCCTCTCTTCATAGGTTACTCCCATCACCACCACTACCGGATCATCAACATCATAGCGGCGGGATTGGCACCGGGAACCTGGAAGAACAAATCGGTACAGGTCAACGAGTACTTGCACTTCTTCAACAAGGGAGGAGGGGATCCTTTGAGGCCGACTCAGTATGAGGTCATGTCTTACTTGCTACACCTGTCTGACACAAGGACGCCTGGCACTGTGATGAATTACATCAGCGGCGCGCGGACGTGGGTACAAGCGGCGGGCGCCCCAACTCAAAGTTTTGACACCTACCTGGTGGGTCTAGTCAAACGAGGGATCCAGCGTCAATCTACTCATGTCCCGGCACAGGCGCCGCCTCTGACCCCATCTGACATAAGGAAAGCCGTCAGGTTCTTCAGCGCTGCTGGAGACAATGGACCAGTCCTGGCGGCTTCTCTCTTAATAGCCTACTTTACGTTGTTACGGCAGAGCAACCTTTTCCTCTCATCATCAACTGTGGACTCAGGTCACGCGTTGCGTGCCCGCGACGTAACGCTAACACGGTTTGGCCTCAACGTGCACGTCAGGTCCTCAAAGACTCTCCTAAGGACTGATCCACCACGAAACATCGCAGTTCCGGCGATAACAGGCTCCATCTACTGCCCGGTCCGCGCCTGGACCAATTATGTGTCAAGGACACAGCCCGACCTTGAGGGGCCGGCTTTCATCACCACCGACGCTCTTCCACTACGTCCACGTGCACTACTGGACACCCTTAGGCTTGCTCTGGCCACCCAGGGCCACCCGGCACCAGGTGCTGTGACGCTGCACAGTCTCCGTCGAGGGGGGCACAAGCTTGTGCCTCGCTAGGATCTTCAATCCTGGACATTAAAGAACTAGGTCATTGGACCTCAGACGCGGTACACTCTTATGTACCAAGATGCTCGATTTCTTCGGCACCCAGAACTTTAGCTACAAACTTTGGTCAATTTCTGTGAGCCTTGAAACCATGACATTGAACGTTGATTGTGACGATAAAAACATGACAATAATAAATCCCAATATTAAAGTCTGTCGGTCTTAAGCGTTTTCAATTGTACATGTTGCGAAAACATGGGTAATTGAATGCGTATGACCGACGTCTCACCGAATGGATACAAAGCATCTCTATTCTATTTATAGATTAACCCCGCCGCCGGGGCTCGCCACCTGGCGTAAGAATTTGACGTTAACGAACTAACCGTTTTGATTCACTTTCCTCTTAGCTGCGGCTCGATCAACATATACTACTAAGCCTTGGGTTTTGAGCCATCCCACCCACCCATACTGTTATGTTTGTGGGGTCAATTTCTGTGAGCCTTGAAACCATGACATTGAACGTTGATTGTGACGATAAAAACATGACAATAATAAATCCCAATATTAAAGTCTGTCGGTCTTAAGCGTTTTCAATTACAATGGACAATGTTTTATCCCAAATTACTTAGCATCTTTTGAGACAGCCTCATTATATACATATATATATATATATATATATATATATATATATATATATATGTATATAATAACTGTTTATATATATATATATATATATATATATAGTTTGGTTGTTGTTTTACGTCCTAGCAACATCTAAGGTCATACCACACCCTACCACGTCTATCCCGTTGGTGTACCATTACGGGAAAATCATAGTATCCATTGTATTGAAAGATCATTTTTATCCTGAATAAGTAGGTTAAAATTGCTGGTACCTCACGTGCTTCCTTCTCCCTAGCCCACGTCTACCCGAGGCTTATACCTCGGGAAAACAACAGTTATCCATCATCTATACCCAGGTAAGATTCGTATAACTATACTATATATATATATATATATATATATATATATAAATTCCAGGGCTTGAATGACAATGGGAGAGCCCGTAGTACAGAAGGCGGCCGCAGGTGGCGCCACCAGTAGCAGGAAGAGATATAGGAGGTGAATACATCGAGGACAATGGTAGGTAATGATAGAAGAAGAAGAAGAATACGAATAATAATAATTCCCTTCCGCGCCTTTATACTCGCATAATGCTTATACATCACATAAATAAACAGTTGCCTCCAGGTAAACAGAACAACGATAAGACTCTGATGTGGTTGAGAAGAAGATATATATTCTCTGGCGGAGATATATTAAATGCCCACCTAAAGTTAAAATTTGACTGTCCCGACGGGCCTATAGGTGTTAACGGCCAGACACAGCTGGCACACAGTGACTAGAGCCCCTCACAGGTGCTGCCAAAGTGACCCATGTCATACTATACAGAGTCAGTTAGATAGGATAAGTGCTACACTATTACATAGGGAACTGAAGATGGATAGTGTCCTTGTTTATATTCCCATAATGGATTAGAGAGCACATATATATATATATATATATATATATATATATATATATATATATATTAGATATACACACACACAACTTTATCCTGTGAAGAATGTATTCATTTAAGTAGAGGAATATCCTACACTAGTACACAGAGGGACGAAGCGCCTCCTCAACTACCTCCGAAGTTGACTCACCAGTGGTAATTTGATCGGCGCATTCAATGCTTAGTCGTCCATACCAAACTGACTGGAGAGATGCTCCATCTCTCCTGGCAGTCTCTCCATCTGGATACTGCCACCGAGCTAATCCACTCCCACTCAGCCAAAACTCATCATCGTTCATCAAATAATACATCCTACTTCCAGTATTACATTTCTCCAGTTGCATCTGGCATGAGCTTTGTTATTTAAATGGGATTTTCTTTAATTTTTTAAGTTAATCTAATTTTGATCCTATTTTGAAGGGCTAGATGGGATCAACGGTGGATCAAATGGATACCAAGCTTCCCGGAAACTGGTAGCGGGTCTGAACAGCATGACTGGTTTATTTAGTCTAGTCCTGTGAGCCTAGTTGTAATTTTATATTCATTGATTTAATACTTTTAAAGAATCTGTTCTTTTTCTGGTCAACGTGGGATGGGAGTTAGTCCTTTCTATGTAATATCCCATCTTGATGGATCAAGCACATTGCATGGCTTTATTAGTAAGTTTAGTGACTATAAATAAATAATGGAGTGAATTTTTAATAACAGAACAGGGCCACGTTCAGGGTCCGTCTTCGCGACGCCTCGGCGACGTCTCGGCGATGCTTTTTGGCCTGTTTGCGTTCAGGGTGCGTCTCAGCGACATCTCGGCGACACCTCCCTTTTCTGATAGGAGACAAAAAGCGCCTCGAAAATGGCCGCCAAATCCACTGGTTTCAGCCAATCACAGCGCAGCTTTTCCATTGCAAATGGCCACCGCCTATGGGGGTGGCCATTTTCGAGAAAATAAACTGCTTTTGCCGTTCAGACTAGCGTGACGTCAGTGGCATCTCCGGGGCGCCTCCGAGACGGACACTGAACACGGCCCAGATAGCTGGATCCATTCAGTAAGTCAGGGCTTGTAGCTGGGCCCATATGTATGAGCCAATTTTTAACCGGACCAGGGTTAAAGGAGGGTGCCGGGTTAGCTAACCGCAGAGTTCCAAATGTGTCACGGGGGATGTATGTGACCAAAACGCGCCCGAGTTAGCTAACGTTTCAGTTATTTATAGATTTGGGAAATCCCTCTGCGTTTGTAGCCATATATTAGGCTCAAATATATTAAATGCTATCATATTTAACAGAATTACATACGCAATAAGTGAAATTTGATCAATTTAACCCTAAATTCGAACCCTCCTTAAGGCTACCGCCGCATTGGCGGCGATATTAATAGTTATATTTTCGAATCGACGAACGTACAGTCAACAAACCGCCTCCGCCGCCAGTATGGAAAGTGACGTCGATGAGGCGGCGGCGGCGGCAGCAGCGGCGATTTGTTTACTTTACGTTC
Organism: Branchipolynoe longqiensis; assembly: GCA_030323885.1. Lineage (NCBI taxonomy): Eukaryota > Metazoa > Annelida > Polychaeta > Phyllodocida > Polynoidae > Branchipolynoe > Branchipolynoe longqiensis. Next base: position 24,531,549 of record CM059201.1, on the reverse strand, counting down.
GTCGATTCGAAAATATAACTATTAATATCGCCGCCAATGCGGCGGTAGCCTTAAGGAGGGTTCGAATTTAGGGTTAAATTGATCAAATTTCACTTATTGCGTATCTAATTCTGTTAAATATGGTCGCATTGAATAGATTTGGGCCAAGTCGGTGCCTAACCCCACCTTTAACCCTCCTTTCACATGGGGTTAGTGTAGGCGACTTTAAACTCCCCGAGTTAGTTTAACCCCGACACATACATACGCACTTTTGGCCGCTAACCCGGGAAATCCGCACGACCCAGGGTTACGACCGCTAACCCGGGCTCATACATATGGGCCCTGGTGTCTTCTAATTTCTATTGTGGTTCTGACAGCATTTCAGTGTTATAAAGTCATCAGTGCGACTGGTCAAGTTACTACCTTTCATTGTATGACCTCAGATGTTTCTAGGACTTAAAAATCAACCTATTACCATTATCACATAAAGATGTACATTCATGATAAGGGACAAGTGACCCACCTCAACATTCCCGTCGTGTGCACGACTAAAGCCGTGTTCACACGGGCAATGTAAATCGATTCGTAGAAAGCGACTTGTATAGTTCGCCTCACATTTCTCGTGTGAACGCATGTCTCAGGCGGATTAGGGCTGATTCGATTCACATGATGGGGATCCTGTAAACCACCTCGCGAGGTAGTTTACGAGAGGCGATTTCTGTGATGCGGATAATTTTGCCCGTGTGGACGCAACCGACTTACGTGATGCGGACTAAGCACGTCAAACTATATACTATAATTTGGTCTATAAAACCGCTAGACGTCCACATATTTTTTTCATCATTTATTTTTAGGGTTTCACTGCCCAGCAGAAGTTTTGACCGTTCCAAACCAATACGATTCAGTCATTACATATCTAGGTCGAACCCACACTCTCTGGTGCTGGCGTCGTCGAACCCAAAATGGCGCTGGTTAGTCTGGACTTGCTCATGCGCAGATATCCACTTCCACCTTAAACCGATTCAAAGCACTGCCCGTGTGAACGCAAACCACTTTCGGACTAATTCGCCTCACCTGATTCGATTTGTCTGATTCGCCTCACATTTTGCCCGTGTGAACACGGCTTTAGTTCCACCACCCTTGCCTCTTCTATCTCCTCTCTGAGAAACGACCTTGACCTTGCGACAATGGCTGCCTGCGGCGACACATCACATCGTCGTTATGAACTGGTGCGACAATTCCTACCTGGGGGCTTCCCGTTACCGTACACGGCAGTCGACAACTGCGACTGTCAGTCCGTCGCTCTGGTTTGTGTGATTATTTCATGATTAAAACCGGGCGGGGCTGGCAACACCTATTGGAGCCAAGTTTAATACCGCATTTGATAGGCTCATCCTCGCCTATTTAAAGCTGCATAGTGTGATGAAAACATAAATTTTTCAAAACCAAAACACTTATCTAGATTTGATTCTACATATTCAACTTAGACAATGGTGCACTTATTAAGCATTTGTTGCTGCATAGAAAGGCATAATAAGTCAATTAATAGAAACCATTACGACTGAAGTCTATGGTATCAGAGTTTTGGCGTGCTTGACAAAATTATTTTGGCAAGTTTTGATGTCAAATTTCTCCAAACTTGGCCATTTAAAATTAAAGTTACTTCAAATTAAAGTAAAGTAGATTACAATGATTAGTATAATATGTTTATCTCAGAAAATAGCAAAAACTCAAAAGCATCAGACTATGCAATTTTAAATAGGTAGCGCCAGTTCATTGCCAAATTTCCCTCCAAACTTAGTGGCAATGGTGGTTTGAGAGCAGACAGGGCCATGTTGACTTAGTGCGCGTCGTCGTTTCAGAAACCCCACATCTGACACCATGTAGTATATGGAAGACATATGGACACCATGAAGGCCAGTGTCTGAGTGGTTTATTCTGGGCCTGCGGCCAACAACGCCTTACTATGTCTGTGTCTCTTACTATGTCTGTGTCTTTGGCTCGCTGCTGGTCACCATAGAGCAAATAGACACGGTCCTTTGACTCCACTCTTCTCATTTCTCTTTCCTATACTCTACCCTTTTTCTTTTCCTCCCAGGCTTACTTCTCCCCCTGATCAAGGGAGTTGTTTGCTTGGGTGGGGCCCTGTACCTTATCGTTTCTCTCACTTTGTTCTTGTTGCTGGAACCACTGTACCTACCTTTGCCCGTCCCTTCCTCCAAACCCTTGCTGCTGTCGACTGGATACGAGTGCTCTGCTACCGCCGGACTGGAGAGATTCGGGGCCACCCCAACGCTTCGCCGTTTTGAATATTGTAAAGACATCCCCAGCTTCTACAACCGTCCCTACTGAAGATTAATCTTCAACCAAAGATTGGACCGATTTATCGGGAGCCTTTCTATATTGCTGCAGTTCTGCAGCCGGTAACCGTCATAAGGTTACAAACAACCCCACAAGCAAGCAAGCAACTTGGCATTCCCAGCTTAGGTTGGTCGGCTCAGTGTCCAGATAGTGTGACTGTGGGACAGCAGGAATGCGCACACTCACAATTGAGGTACCCACCCTGATATTGCTTGGATATAAACCTAGAATCAATCATCAATCAATCAAATATTCATTTATTTATTTGCTAAGGCGGTGAACTGTAGCAATTCTCAAAATGTAGGAAATGTTCTATTGATCAGTAAGGCTCTGTCATCGTAGCCATTTCTCAGCTTTGACTGTGCAGTATTGCTGCGTGTAATCTGTACAAATGGGCATGTCTGATCACCCACCAGGTGTGCTTTCTACATGGCAGCGCCAAGACTCCACTATAGAGGGTATGCACTGACATCACGCTAAACGGAAGTGCGGCCATTGTGGCAATACAACCACAATAACAAACCCAACAAACTCAATGCATTGTCAATGGCAGTGAGGAATCTTCATACAGAAAATGAGAAATATCTCTAAAATTACACCACCTAGAAACAAGCCGCTTGGAAGACCTATAGAATACATATTCAATGAACAAATTATATTAAATTTATAAGGTTTGGGTTCTGTATTTCTATTAATTTTGAATAAAATAGACGTTTTGCACTGCGCATACCGCCAAACTCAATGCATTGTCAATGGCCGTGAGCAATCTTCATACAGAAAAAGTGAAATATCTCTAAAACTACACCTAGAAACAAACTGCTTGGTACACATATCGAAAACACATTCAACTAAAAGTTTATATTAAATGTATAAGGTTAGGATTCTGCATTTCTATTAATTTGGAATAAGACTAAAAGAATGATCTACTATGTTACTGCAACCGGCAGGTTGTTTACTGGTTGATATACCGACAATGGCCACGCATCCGGTTGATGACGTCACAGGAATACCCTCTATAGCTGCCTACGTGTACGTTGCGTAGCATCTACACGAGCAGTGGAAAACGTCGCCCAAGGGGGTGGGGTGGGGTGGGGGTGGGATTGGGCGGTCTGCACCGCCTCATCACAAGGAGCCATCCAAAAGTTCCATCCATTCATTCAGCCATCCATGTCATGGTCACGTGACTGTAGGGACGCGTCTCCAGTTGCCATGAAGTAAGCTGAAGAAGCGGTTTCTTATTTGTGCGTGTTGATTTATAAATATGACATAGTGAGAGATGCCACTAGTATGAGTGGTAGTGGCTTGACAGCAGCAGCCTGCAATGTCACGTATATGTGTGAGAGGGGGGGGGGGTGCGTGTATTAATTGATTAAGCAGTGGAAATATAAGTTATGGACAATTGATATTCACTATTCTAGTGCTCCTTGCCATACACAAGTATCAATTTGGTAAGTCTTTGATTTGACTCGAACAGGGATCTACGCATTCTGCCATCTTTTGATCATCTGGTTTGAGAAAATATTATCTGCTGTCAAGAATCAATAATTTAAATATTTAGGATTAAATCAATATTGCAATTTCCCCCTCACATACCCGGGCCCCACATAACCAGTGCTAGATCAAACGGTTATTAGAATGAATTGGTGTTATATGCCTTACCAAAATATAATTAAATTGAACCCATTTACAACACCATCTATTCTTTCGCCAATGTGTGTGCCAATTCTTCCAGAGAACGTCGCTATGCCACTCCCCACATAATTGTGCTTATAAAATATTACATGTTTAATGAACGATATATTTTGTAGGATCTCCTTAGCTATTTTTAATCTATTTTTAATCCCGTTCTGATTAACAATACCACCGGAAACATTCTCTACTGCAGGGAACATGGTTTGATGGTATTCACTAGTAGCACTGGGACCGATTCAGGCGACAGGATGACAAACATTAAGAACACATGCATCCATAAATGTTCATTATATGACAGCTATAAAACAAACGGCAGGCTATTTCAATCCATCGCATGTATGTACAGATCAAGTATCAGTGACATCTGATGCAAATGCTAAGTACATTTGTTTGTTGTTGTTTTGCGTCCTAGCAACATCTAAGGTCATATCAGGATGGGTATCGACTTGTGACAGTGCGCACTCATGGCGACTTTATAGTGCTGCTTCACTGTAAGACCAGGCCACCAGCACCATGACTTGATATCCCACTCAGTCATATTATCCTGACACTGAGCCAACCAGTCCTTGCCCTATCCTAATAATGCTGAGCGCCAGGCTAGGAAGTGACAAGTATACATTTTTACGTCATTGGTTTGACTCGACCAGGGTTAGAACCCACGACATCATCGGTCTACGGTATGGAAAACCAAAGTATAAATTGTGCGTGCCTCCACGTGTGTGTGCCCCCCCCCCACGCCCCATCATACATAAAGCTATCACAGTGCAAAATACCCGCTATTATATATCTTAATGCCTATGTATATTTCTATTGTATACCAAAGAAAACATTTTTTTATTTCAAATATTATTTTACATTTAAAAACTATTAAAAACTAATTTGTATTTACATTTTATAAATCACAAAATTTAGAAAGCACGCACCGTATTTATTTGCTTTGTAACCTGTTTTACTTGTAGCCACAAATAAAGAGGATTAATTTCTAATTAAGGGGGTGACACTTAAGGGTGGTGGAAGTGTGATGGGAGGGGCCTTTTTCACTTGTAATACATTCGCATGGTGCTTCACTTAAAGCTGCATAGTCCAATGAAATATCAAATTTTCAAAACCAAACCAAATATCTAGATTTGATTTTACATATCTAACTTAGATACTGATGCACTTATTGAGCATTTGTTTCTAAGTAGAAGGCAATCCTGAATCAATTTAACAGAACCTGTTACTGCAGAAGTCTATGGTGTCAGAGTTTTGGCAAGCTTGCCAAAACTAATTTTCCATGTTTGCATTCAAAATATCTAAAAGGTTTACCATTTATAATGAAAGTAACTTTGAACTAATGTATAGTAGATACTAGTGATCGATCTAATATATTTATCTCAGAAAAAATACAGAAATTCAAAACCATCGGACTATGCAACTTTAAAGCAAGGTGGAGGAAGAAGAGCAATGGAAGAGCAGGTGTTAACCCCTCAATCTATTACACTTGAATATTAACTCGCCTTTCTCACATCGAGCTGGCACACTTCAGTTTTAGGTTTAAACAAATTATTTACGGAGGTGATTATGCTGATAGGCTTTCTTAAGTGAAGGTGGCGGTTACTATTAAATGGGAGTCAGGCTATTTGATTAAAAAAGTATATATTATTTAAAGAAATGAGGTTGTCTTATTACCTTATCATTGTGTACTCATGCCCAAACACACAAACCACACTTTGTACACGTATTCTCCCCTTAAGCGGCTGTCACACAGCACCGGATTGAGCAACGGACAGAATTGTCTAGTCTGGTGGTGTATTTAAATGTGTTAAAATGTTGCGATATCAGGTCAAAGGCTGTGATATCGGGTCAAAGGCCGCTGGACGAACGAACCCGAAACAGACATGAAATGGACATGAAACGGACATAAAACGGACATGACAAACTCAAACCAGACAAGAACCATAGAAGTCAATCCAGCGGCATCCATTCCAATTTTGTCTGTGTGTTCAAAACTTGTACGGACACAAACCGGACTATGAACGGACTTTGTTCGGTTTCTTTACATTTCCTCCAATCCGGTGATGTGTGACAGCCGCTTTACAGACACTCCTCCACATTTTCGAATATTTGATATTCCTTTTCACACCTACCGGACGCGGTTGCCAAGTCGGTAAGACCACCGGCTTCCCGTGTGGAACGTTGGGGGTTCGAATTCCGACCAAGTCAAACCACTGACGTAGTAAATTGATACTTGTCGCTACCTAGCCCGGCACTCGACATCCTTAAAGCTAGCATTCCTTACGCGGGGTATGCGGCATGCGAATGCGAATGCGAATGCGGCAAAGGATGGAAAAGCATCTAAGTGAATAGGGGTGCTCCCATGAATGCGAATGCGAATGCGACAACTGAATCGGTCCCTGTTGCCATCGGTGCGGCATGCGAATGCGAATGCTGCTGCATTTGCCATAGAAACCAATAATGTTCCTTCACAAATTTGGAGGAAAAACCCCAACAAATGTTGGGGGTTGGCATATATCTATGCCACATATACGACATTCGCATGCTGCATGCCACATGCCGCATACCGCGTATAAGGAATCTTAGCTTTCGGCATAGGCTGGTAAGCCTAGTATCAAGATAATGTAACGGTTTTCCAGTGGGGCAGCGCTATAATATCGCCATGAGTGCGCATTGTCACAAGTCAGTAGTACTCATCCTGATATGACCTTCGATGTTGCTTGGACGTAAAGCAACAATAAACAAACAAACAACCTTAGATATTGCTATGACGTGAAGCCCAAGCAAACCAAAGATTTTAGCAACTATTACATCGTCGACAACCAGACATCACCATATAAATACTCTACACATCACTCCAACATCACAACTTGCGATTCAAGCTACGGCAGCCATTAAGCAGCTTTGATGTATAACTTATTTTGTAACCACTAAAACAAAAGCAGCAGCACAACACAAGTCGAATCACTCCTCCAGGCACCTCCCTATCTCTGCCGTCTCTACCACGCCCTGGTACTTCTAGTACTACTTCCACCCCTACCTCCACACACCCGCACACCTATCATTCCTCCAGTCCCCCCTCCCGTCTGACACATTCGCACTCCAGGCCCTATCTGTTGCCCTGCACTTAATCAAACGCCTGGATGAAGTCTATAACAGATTGTCCTCCCCTTCCCACCTCAACGCCCCACTGAGTGTACGTAGCCTTGACTGTTGGCATAACTAGGTCTGACGGAAGGATATGGCTCTTATCGCCTTGATGAATCCGCGCGGAAAGGTCAGGTGACAGACTTCTGCAATGCATAAATCATACACGTGGTGGTGGTGGTTTGTTTGTTTGTTGTTGTTGTTTATGTCCTAGCAATATCTAAGGTCATATCTGGATGGGTACCGACTTGTGACAGTGAGCACTCATGGCGACTTTATAGTGCTGCCCCACTGGAAGACCAGGCTGCCAGCACCATGACCTGATATCCCACTCAGTCACATTATCCTGAAACTGAGCCAACCAGTCCTTGCCCTATCCTAATAATGCCGAGCGCCAGGCTAGGAAGCGACAAGTATCAATTTTTAAGTCATTGGTTTGACTCGTCCAGGGTTCGAACCCACGATCTACCAACACGGGAGACGGAAGACGGACGCTCTAACTCATTCGGCCATCCCGTCTTATGGTGGTGGTGGTGGTGGTGGGCGGGGGGTGGGGGGTGGGGTGGTGGGCTTGGCAATATATGCATAATAATGTCAGTTTTCGTTGGGTTTATTAAAGGCGTATATTTGTGTATGAATATTTCCTTGTAAACGTCCGTGTATATGCATTTATTCAACGCGCACATTTCTTTCTATGTCTTTTATAATGCACATTATGTATGATTACATAGTATATATATAATGCGTGCATTCTTGAACTTATACATGGTGTTCTCTGTGACGGAGTGGTTAGAGTGTCTGACTTATTTCTAGGTCGCACTCCTAATCTGAAGGTCAGTGGTTCAATTCCCGATGCCCCCATCTCTGCCAATTTGGATTTCCACCGCTGTGTATAACTTACAGCGTCATCAAAGGCCAGTTGCTCTCATACCATGTCTATGTGGTGTGGGAGGTTAAAAATCCCTTGGGTTGCTAAAAGTGTAGGCTCGGGCTTTCTATCAACAAACTGTCTAATGGTGAAAACAAGCCTATTCAGGCTTATCCATGATAGGCAGTATAAATCTTCAACAACAAAAATACAAGTGGCGTATCCATTGCTGTATAGGGCCTCCTCTTTTCCGTGCTCCCTCCACCTTCCCTTTTTTCCCTTAGGCTACCCCCCCCCCGCCCCCGCCCCCCCCCCCCCCCCACACAGACACATTTTCTTCCGATTCTTTAAAATATCAATGATAAACAAAACAAAAACATTAAATTTATTTATTGAATTGCACTTTTCTTGTGTTTAAATCATAATAAAAACATGCGCACTCACATAGACGCGCATATTTATGTGCTTGGTCTTCGGTCACATTTCTTTCTTTAGATTCCTGTGTGTAGAATTTAAAGGAAAGGAGCTGAGAGAGGGGGGGGGGGGGGATCTTGCCGAAGTACCCGCCCCTTGATGCTGTTGGTATGCATCAATGTGTGCCGCTGAGCTTCACTACTGATAACACATTTGACATGTGTCTTGTATGTTTTATTTCGGATATCAGCACCGCGTAGATGAGACGGTAAATTCCCATGGTGGGTGTTTCTGAGCTGCCGAGCTGGCATGCAGCATCTCTGAGCATGTGCAACGTGGAGGAATGTCGGGTGGGGCGGGGAAGGATAGTGCAGGATAAGGGAAGGAGGTGGATTGACACAGTTTAATGTGGGAGGGGTGTGTTAGACCTACTGGGAGAGGGGTGTTTACTGTGTAATGTGGGTGGAGAGTGTTAGACCTAGTGTGAGAGGAGCATTGACTGTGAGATAGTTTAATGTGGGCGGAGAGTGTTAGAACTACTTACTGGGAGAGGGGCATTGACTGCGTGGTAGCTTAATGTGGGCGGAGAGTGTTAGAGCTACTGGGAGAGGGCTGTTGACTGTGAGATAGTTTAATATGGGCGGAGAGTGTTAGAGCTACTGGGAGAGGGGCAATGACGGTGAGATAGTTTAATGTGGTCGGAGAGTGTTAGAGCTACTGGGAGAGGGGCATTGACTGTGTGATAGCTTAATGTGTGAGGAGAGTGTTAGACCTGCTGGGAGAGGGGCGTTGACTGTGATAGTTTAATGTGGGGGGAGAATGTTAGAGCTCCGGGTAGAGGGGTGTTGACTGTGTGGTAGTTTAATGTGGGTGGAGAGTGTTAGACCTGCTGGGAGAGGGGAGTTGACTGTGTGGTAGTTTAATGTGTGGGGAGAGTGTTAGACCTGCTGGGAGAGGGGCGTTGACTGTGCAATAGTTTAATGTGGGTGGAAAATGTTAGACCTGCCGGGAGAGGGGCGTTAACTGTCAGATAGTTTAATGTGGGTGGAGAGTTTTAGACCTGCTGGAGAGGGGAGTTGACTGTGTGGTAGTTTAATGTGTGGGGAGAGTGTTAGATCTGCTGGGAGAGGGGCGTTTACTGTGCAATAGTTTAATGTGTGGGGAGAGTGTTAGACCTGCTGGGAGAGGGGCGTTAATGGTCAGATAGTTTAATGTGGGAGGAGAGTGTTAGACCTGCTGGCAGAGGGGCGTTGACTGTGAGATAGTTTAATGTGGGTGGAGAGTGTTAGACCTGCTGGGAGAGGGGCGTTGACTGTGCAATAGTTTAATGTGAGCGGAGAGTGTTAGACCTGCGGATAAAGGGGGCCTTAGTACGGGTGAGTGTGGTACAACTGATGTGAGTGGACAGGGAGGAGAGTACTACTACTAGTACTAGTCCCGTGTTGGTAGATCGTGGGGTCGTGGGTTCGAACCCTGGTCGAGTCAAACCACTGACTTAAAAATTGATACTTGTTGCTTCCTAGCGTGGCAGTCGGCATTATTAGGGTAGAGCAAGGACTGGTTGGCTAGGTGTCAGGATAATGTGACTGAGTGGAGTGGGATATCAGGTCATGGTGCTGGTGGCCTGGTCTTCCAATGGGGCAGCACTATAAAGTCACTATGAGTGCGCACTGTCACAAGTCGGTACCCATCCTGATATGACCTTATATGTTGCTAGGATGTACAACAACAACAAACAAAACAATACTAGTAGATGATGGGGGAGGGGCGGGGGGGGGGGGAGAGTGGGGAGTGTTGTATGTTGAGGATGTAGATGTGTTGCAGGAGGCGGGAGCGTGCTGTAAGAGCAAGAGTTTCAGACATGTCAAATATGTTTGATGTGAATGGAGAGAGGTATTGTATATTTGCAGAGGTGGAGAGTGAAAGGTTTGCGATTGGATGTGGGCATTGTGTGTGTGGAATGTGTGAATAGTGTGTGTGGAGCGTTGGACATGGCTATGGAAGGATGGAATGGGAATGGTGGATTGTAACAGCCTATGTCAAAGACCCTATAATACTAAGACGGCTCACTCAGCCTGTACTGTGTAATCAAAATGATCAAACCCACCACTTGGTGTGCTGGATGTTCTCTTGGTTAAACAGTTGCTATATTATATGTATAAATGTATATATGAATGTGAAAGATGTGTGATGATGCCGATGATGATGATGATGCTGATGCTGCTGATGCTGCTGATGCTGCTGATGTTGTGTATTTGTTCATAGCAATTTCATATTGGTGTGTATTCATACTTACCTATCTCATGTATAATATAATTGTATGTGTTTACATGTGAAACACCAACCAGCAGCTGGGCTGATCAAACCCACCACAAGGTGGCACTGCAAAATTTACATTACCATGGGAGAGATAGCGAGTGAGCCGTCTTAGTATTATAGGGTCTTTGGCTATGTCGCGAGACTGCGCTTTATAGCATTAGCAATGGCGCCTAGCCATTTTGTTCAAAGCGCTGTGATCGGTATGGTCGCATATTCTCTATGACCAGCCTGACCTCACGTTTACTACTCTAGTTATTAGCAAAAGTGATATTTAAACTCCACTTTCTACTATGTAAAGTGGCTAAAGTTTCAATGATAGTGCCATTTTCTTTGCATTCTTTGTATTAGTCCTTTTCAGTGAAGTGGGACGGTTGTTGTATGGTTCTTTCTTGTAGGCGATATATTGATCGCATTTATATATATTGAGTATAATTTATTATGCTAATAGTACAACACCACTCCAGTCAGCCTTCTAGATACGTTCCTAAAAATGCAGCTCTAAACAAAGCAGTGCGATTCGCGGTCATTGTAACATTGCATCAATAGAGATGACATTCTGATAAATATGTCCGTTAAATAATATTGTTATGTGATGGAATTGTGAATAAAAACGGATGAGTTTATGTGCTTCTTCAGTTATTCTAAAAATTATGAATTGAAAATAACAGAACCCTGACCCTAGCCATGACCCTGACCCAAATACGTATGCATTAAAAAAAAATAGATGCATGTAAGTAGGTTCCGAGCAAGCATACATGCATCGATAATATAGGTTAGTACTGAGAGTAGCCTACTTAATTGTTTGGGATGTTTGTTCTACACTTTGTAATATAGGATATATATATATATATATGATATATAACGCATTATATGAATATAAAGGGGTGGAGCATTCTTGTGATATTTATTCCGCATTTCATTATGCATCCTATTTATTATTTATCCATACCGCCTGATCAGGCGATTTGCTGCGGGCCGGATCCTGCCTGGCAAGTTTGGCGCCACCAGCGCCTAGTCATGTGCCTTTCCACACTGTTTGCATCACATGAGCCTAGACTTTAAACTAGATGGACACGCGGACTTACCTTTCCGATGGCACCAACAATAAAAACATAAGCAACAACCACCAGGACACCAGCGTCCTAGTCAGGCTAGTGGTCTATATTCTCAAATTGTATATAAGTGGTATATTGCTCAGCCACAGCCTCGGTCAATAAAATCTGAGGCTTCCACCACTCCTCGCTTTGAGTCTTTCTCCTACTAGGGGGTAGCCATCTCTTATATATATACATGTATATGCATGTATGTGTGTAATATATTATCATATATCATTTTGAAGAAAGAAGAATAATCTGTGTCACTCGGAGAGTTATAACAATTTAATATTACAGACACCCAATTAGTGGAGTAGAACTGTCGTGTTGTCTGTCTGCTTAGACAGCATCTCACGAAGAGCGGGACAACATAAGCCAGAAGGGATCCAAGTAAGTCGCACCTGACAGCCCACACACTACTGTGCTGCTCAGGAATTGAGTTTGTGTTTTAACATCGCATGGTCTGGTTTGACGGCTGTCATCTAGTGTTCAGATTCTAACAACTTCTGAACTCATATCATGACAGGGGTGTACTGACTTGTGACAGTGCGCACTCATGATAGCTTTATAGTGCTACCTCATTGAGATGCTACTTCGTCCGATATCCCACCCAGTCTCATTATCCTCAAATGAGTAGGGCACTGCACAGAACCTTGGATCCAATCAGACACTTGCTTTCAGAGATCCAATCATATTGTAAAGTCGACGGCTGGTGGTTTGAGTGGTGTAGATAGGCTAATAAGAAATCACTACAGGCAAGGAAGGAAAGTAGATAAAGAGTGAAAGGTAGGAGAGTGAGACTCTCTCATTTATTGTATTTATAGTTTCAAGAACAAGATGGTGGTGATCACATGATCCAGTCTTCCAATCCCTAACAAGCATTACTCTATCCACCAATGAGGGTTCAATATCCCTGTTGCCAAGGAATGGTTATGGCCCTGTCACACTATGACGCTTCTCTCGGCGACCCGTCAGCGTTGAAAATGAAATCTTGTGCGTCGAGAAACGTCAAACTTTTCGGCGCTTTGGGGGAAAAGATCGGCGTCAGCGTGGCGCGTTATGCGCGTGCGGCCAACGTGTGTCGACGCGCTGGGAAAAAAATAAAAAAGTTTGGCGCGACGTCTTCATTTAACCTTAAATGTTGCTAGGGCCTAAAACAAAAACGGCCCAGTTTGCGCAACGCGTGAGCAACGACCCTCCCGCGCGCGCGCCGTCTTCCTAGTGTTCCCATAACGTTATTCCGGCGCGTCCAACGCATCGCGAGGCGCCCCTAACGTCCTTACCCATATATTTGCGCGCGTTGTCGGTCGCTGGTGGTTTTTGACATGTTCAAAACACTCAGCGACCAATAACGCGCGCCGACTTTCGCCGGCGACCCGCCGGCGACAAAGTAGTGTACCGACGTGTACCGACGCGCCCATAACGTGCCACCAGCGCTTCTCGATATTTCACCAGATATTGCCCAAAAACACCACACGTTGACGGGTCGCCGGCGAGAAGCGTCGTAGTGTGACAGGGCCATGAGATCTGGCTACAGTGCCCTGTTGTATCGGGGCGCAGTGATCCATAAATAACTCTTGAAGGGGAGGGGGTATGTGAGGCAACTTCCCAAAGACTGTCCCACATGTCAAGAAGTGACATTCTTTCAGGTCAAGAAGTGACCCTCTCTCTCTATACTAATTGAGGATAGAAATTGTGTATTAAAATAGTATAGAGCACCAACTCCACATATACATGATATGCCTTTGGTTTTACATACTATTTACCATTTTATAGACAAGTTTGCAATTTATTATAGCAGAGTTCTCCATATCCCATATCTCACATATCGGAAAATTTTACAATATTGTTTGTTGTACTTGTAGTCCCAGAACTGCAAAATGGCGCTCCCCGTCATGGAACAAACTTGCAACACTGGCAACTCATTGCATCTCAGTTCAACGTTTTTATCAGTTTATGTGTTTCTTCAGTGCCTCTAACAAAATTATGACTTGAAAATAACGGATCCCTGACCCTAGCCATGACCCTAAAGGCTACATTCCTTACACGCGGTATGCGGCAAGTGAATGCGAATGCGGCAAAAAATTTAAAGCATCTAAGTCAATGGGGGTGATTCCATGTGTCTGAATGCGAATGCAAATGCAAATGCGGCAACTGAATCGGTCCATGTAGCCATTGGTGCAGCATGCGAATGCGAATGCTGCTGCATTTACCATAGGAAACAGTGTTAGAGAAACCTGACACTATGTGTGGGTGTGGGTGTGGGTGTGGGTGTGGGTGAAAGGACCCAACCCGTTCGCATGCCGCATGCCGCATTAGCATTCACATGCCACATACCGCGTGTAAGGAATCCTAGCTTAACCCAAATATGTATGCATTAAACCAAAAATAGATGCATGCAAGTAGGTTTGGAATAGCATCATGGTTATATTTTTAGTTCACAATTTTTTAGAAACACAGCTAACCGTTCTATCACAAACTCGTTTTCCCTGATCTGACTTCTGAAAAGGATACTAGCATAATCTGTTCTGCGCATTATTAAAACTAAAATCATATTTCTAATTAGGTTTGGGTTTAGAAGCACTAAAGGACTGTGTTCAGGCATATGCCACACTCTTTCCGATCTGCGTATTATTACACAAAATTAAATGCCTGTACGTGGTCAGGGTTCTTTTATTTGTCACATTTTTTTAGGAGCACTGGAAGGCACATAGACTGTTAAAAATAGAGACTGAGAGATGATGCATACTGGAACCTGACTATTGAACGCGAAGCTCTTATTGGCTGAACTGATAGATCTGAGAAGCCTGTGCAAGCTGGTACGGTAGTATATGATTGTATCCGATGTTCTGGGTGATAAGCATGCTCGAAACTAGGCCAACCTGTCCTTACCCTATGCTAGTTTAACCATTCGGCTATTCCACCCCCCCTTAAGGCGAGCCTATGTGTTAATATATAATTGTTTCCATGTGAATTTCCGGGCCTGCCGCCGGGCCGCTGTCGCCTCTCGTCCCGCCGCCGGTTGACCGCCTTCACGATAACTTAACCCGGGCTAGAAAGGTGGCTACTATATCCCTGGAGGTGGGAAGTTCGACTCCATACAGTCCGTGGGGCGGAAGGCCCTTAATTAAATATGTTTATAGAACAATCGAATCCCAATATCAGGTTGACCATAGCGGTTAATAATGAGACTGGAGAATAGTAAAGAATGCAAGGAACGTTCCAATTACTTCTTAAGAGCTCACAGCTTTATTCTTGCCCTAACTAACGATGTAAGAGTTCTTTCAAAGATGAATTTCACTGAATAATGACTAAGTACAATAAGTGTATCCCCTCCTGTATTTGTTAAGTTAAATCAGTTTGGAATTTTGACAATAAAAGCCTAAATCTCATCTAAAACATCAATCAGAGCATGCAGAAACACATCTGATGGGTCAGAGCCCGAGCGCTCGACCTTCCACCATTGCTAGGAAAGTCACAATTGACGTATCCTAGCAACGCTTTACAGCAGGGAACCCGACCCCGCAAATGGTGCCAAATGCGAGCCTGTTGAGTAGCCCACATTTAAGAATGCGAGCTAATCAGCCCAGCCCGCATTTCCACCGGTCGAGTAGTCTCGCCCACTTCACTAGTAATGTCGAACACCAGGCAACAAAGCACCTGTAATTATGTAAGTCCTTTGATTTCACTTAGCTGGAGGATCGCTCCTGTGACCTGCCGCATGCGAAGCGATGCTTTAACTACTTGACTGCTCCATCTCCTTATCCTATAGGAGAAGTGTTGATTGGCGTGTGGAGGTTGTGGGGACTGTTAGTGTTATTATTATTATTATTATTATCCTCTTCTTTGATGCAGGCTTGTGGTAGCCTATACAAAGCTCGTAGCTCTCAGCTCTAATGGTATGCAGCCTCGAAATCGTACAGGAATGTTTCTCTGGCCCAGGCCCTGTCCAGCACATTCTTGAATTGATTCATGGTAGCTGCTTCCACCACTTCTTCCGGTAGCTCATTCCACATGTTTATCACTCGCTGTGAAAAGAAGGCCCCTCTGAGTGAGCTGTTGTACCTTGGCTTGAAAAGCTTCTTGGAGTGACCTCTGGTATTGCTTCCCTGTATGCGTCTGAATAGCAAGGCCTCATCCACATTATACTCAGCATTCAGGAACTTCCATGTGTTGATCATGTCCCCACGAAACCTTCTCTGAACAGCTTCAATGGATTTAATATCCTTCTTCAACTTTCGGTGCCATATAGTGACTCCATACGAAGTTAAGTTATACCGCTGATGTCAGATGTGTTATGCTATATGAGGTTCCGACATTATGTAAAGGCTCTGTCACACCTCGCTGGATTGGGGAAATGGAAAGAAAGCGAACAACGTCTGTTGATATCTGGCAAAGTCCAGTTTGTGTCCATTGCATATCCGTTGATATGTGTTGATATCCGGCCCGATCCATTACAAGTTTTGAGCATGCAGAAAACTTGTAGCGGATTGCGCTGGACTGATGTATGTGGTTATTTTCTGTTACTGTCCATTCCCCGTCTGTTCCCTGTCCATTACCCGTCCGTCCCCGTCCATTCCCCATCCGTTCCCCGTCCGTTCCCCATCTGTTGCCATTACATCCATTACACATCCATTGCCGTTTGTAATAGTTCTTTTTGTATACTGAATTGTTCGTTGATCGTTAGATACGTTATCAACCGTTGCCGTCCATTACCGTCTGTTACCCATCCGTTACCATCCGTGACCATCCGTTATATAATCGATACATTTCACATCCGAATCACACCAGACTAGAATATTTTTGTCCGGCTTTATCCGTTTCCTCAATCCGGCGAGGTGTGACAGGGGCTTGAGAAAGGTTTGATGGGGAAGGATGGGGACCAACTATCTCATTGATGTGATGGCAGATAAACATTTAACACGACTTGGGGGGGAGGGGGGGGGGGAGTTAAGTGGGCTTACCGCTATAGTGTTTCGTAACCACTTGGTAAACGATTCCATTGCTATTTAATTATTCGGCTTCGATCCATGTAAAAGTAATACTCCATCCACTACTATTAAATATTGTATCATTCGATTGTTGATTAATGATAAATAAATTGTTTGAATGGCCTGCAGTAGTTATGGTCACATACTTCTTGACATATGCTATATAATTTGAATATTGGCTTGTTTTTGTTTAGATTGTTTAAGTTTAATTAAATCAGCGTTTAAAGCTGCACAGTCCGATGAAGTATCAAATTATTAAAACCGAAAAGATTATCTAGATTATATTCTACATTTCTTCTTTAGATACTGGTGCATTTGTGAAGCATTTCTTTCTGCACAGAAGGCAATACTGAGTCAATTTAATAGAACCTGTTACTGCAGAAGCCTATGGTATCAGAGTGTTGGTGTGCTTGCCAAAACCAATTTTACATGCTCATACTTCAAATATCTCAAAGGTTATCTATTTAAAATAAAAGTTACTTCAAACTGTAAAGTAGATACTAATGATGAATCAAATCTATTTATCTCAGAAAAATGACAGAAACTCAAAAGCATCGGACTATGTAATTTTAAGGTCGACGTTATAAAGTGAGTGTCTAGTTGTAGCGGGTGCATGGCCATGGGGCTGTCTGACATCTGGTTTGCATGCATATGTAATTAGAAAGTAAACATGATTTACAACAAAGTAAATCACAACTAGTGTACACCGAAAGTACATGCAGTCAACTCTGAACATATGTCTGTACCACCATCCCATGTTCTCTCACATAACCTTAGATGTTGCTAGGTCGTAAAACAACAACAAACAAACTAACATCCACACCGCCTGCTGCTGTTAAATCACCGTCCCGCTGTCAGAACTGTCACAGCCTAACGAGATGCACTCACCGAGAACTCCACCTTTCGTCAAAAGCAAACTTTCAGTGAAAGTCCTAGTCTTAAGGTCGGTGGTTCGATTCCCCATGCCCCCACCTCTGCCAATTTGGATTTCCACCGCTGTGTATAACTTACAGCGCCATCAAAGGCCAGTTGCTCTCATACCATGTCTATGTGGTATGGGAGGTTAAAAATCCCTTGGGTCAGTAAAAGTGTAAGCTCGGGCTTTCTATCGACAAACTGTCTAATGGTGGAAACAAGCCTATTCAGGCTTATCCATGATAGTGTCATGGGGGGTGATGAAAATGGGAAATATTGCGACTAGAGAGGGACTCGAACACACATCTCTTTGCATTCCGGGCCAGTGTGCTAACCATTACACCACCTAGGCTCCCTGATATCAACACACTACCCACGCCTACCTGTCTATGTGGTTACTTGCCTGAGAGGTGAGTGCAGCCTACTACACTCATCCCCCTGGAATTGTAAGTCTTGTAATGCTTACAATTACATACATACAGGCAATGCACTAACACATACATACACAGGGTAGGTTCAACAACCATACAGCGTGTAGCTTGTACAGGATCCTGGTCACGGCACCAGTGTCATGGGGGGTGATGAAAATGGGAAATATTGCGCCTAGAGAGGGACTCGAACCCACATCTCTTTGCATTCCGGGCCAGTGTGCTAACCATTACACCACCTAGGCTCCCTGATATCAACACACTACCCACGCCTACCTGTCTATGTGGTTACTTGCCTGAGAGGTGAGTGCAGCCTACTACAATAGGCAGTATAAATCTTCAACAACAACAACAACAAAGGGGAGAAAACTGAAATATGATTTAAAAAACCCAGATAAATACTGGTTTTAATTAACCATTTCGACTGCAGGCATTTACTTAGTGCAGACCACGTAATGAATCAGGCGGGCCACTTAGCAACGCTGTTTGCATCTGAATTGGACGTTTTCGCACTTTATTTGCTTTGTAAGTGCACACAACAAGGTAGAGATGTGTGTGGCTTTCCCACCTACAAACTAAATCAAACTAAAAGAGGCCCCACTTTGAATTTTGGTGGTGCTGGTTCTGATTTTTAAGTGCGTTGTATTATGCCCGGTACACACCTCCCGTATAAAACCTAAAATTGCCCGTTTCACAACTAAGTTTGAGTTTTAGTCGGTTTCAGTATTTAGGTGTGTGACCCCCTAACACACCTGAGCCTTCCGATTCGCGACTTAAAACTCAGTTTTAGGGCTTAAGACTGGAATCTTATAAGATTTGAAAAATGAATCGGGCAGTTTTAGTCGGGAAACGGGACGGGTCAGGTTGTGACGGGTCACGTCGGGCAGTCAGTTTGAGCATGTGAATCGTATACGGCAGGTGTGTGCCAGGCTTTAGTTGCCATTTTATTGCCCCCATCCATGTGGCAGAAGCTTATGATAGTGCATGCTCGTGGCGAAGTTATAGTGCTTCCCCGCTGGGATACCGTGCTGATGGCACCAATACCTGTTATCACATTATCCTTCCACAAGGTAAGTGGCTGCTCTACCAAATGTCCAGCCCATCTTATCTGTGCATTGTATATAATACATATAATATATAGATATATAATAAATTAGCTTGGTTTGTTGCACTTCTACCTCAGGTATAAACCAGACAGGATGGCCGAATGAGTTAGAGCGTTTGTCTCCTGTGTTGGTAGATCGTAGGGTCGTGGGTTCGAGTCCTGTTCGAGTCAAACCAATGACTTAAAAATTGATACTTGTCGCTTCCTAGCATGGCGTTCGGCATTATTAGGATAACACAAGGACTGGTTGGCTCAGTGTCAGGATAATGTGACTGAGTGGGATATCAGCTCATGGTGCTGGCGGCCTGGTCTTCCAGTCGGACAGCACTATAAAGTCACCATGAGTGCGCACTGTCACAAGTCGGTACCCATCCTGATATGACGTTAGATGTTGCTAGGACGTAAAATAAAAACAACGAAACAAAAAAACAAACCTCATGTATAGGTTTTCATAAAGCGAATACGTGTACACTACCTGCATTATTTCAAAACGTCCAACGCACACAAACTTCCACGATTCAATGTTTTTTATTAAGCCAGACACAGACAGTTGCCAGGCTACTTACCTTCAACTATGTGAGGAGGTGCTGGACAGTGTATAGGGGCAGGGCTCCCAGGAGGTGTGAGAACTTCATCGAGCAGGCCACCTGTGAGGGGGTGGGGGTTAAGCGGCGGTGTTGTGACGGGTCAGAATGCGGGAACTGGGCAGCCCGACATACACGAGCCTGTTGGAACTCTTCATCGCGGTGTACTGGAGGAGAGGAAACTCACATTAACGCCACACTAACTTGCAAGTTGCAGTTAGAATCCTCTTTAAGTGGTTTCAATGTTCTCTATTGCTGTAACGTTAGACTTGTTGGAAGTTTAAATATCGTTATAGTCATAGAATCATGTTGGTTTAAGTTAATCCAGATATCGCATTTCTCCGAATGTATTCAGAACAATCTGTTCCGGCAACATTATGTATACTAGTTATTATGTATTATATATTTAGTTTTATATCATTTATATTCGTATTTATTATATATATTGTATTTCATTTTGTGTATAGTTTGTGTTCGTATTAAAACTGCATAGTCCGATGAAATATCAAATTTTCAAAACCAAACCAATTATCTAGATTTGATTTTTACATATCTAACTTGGATACTGATGAACTTATTAAGCATGTGTTTCTGCATAGAAGGCAATACTGAGTCAATTTAACAGAACCTGTTACTGCAGAAGTCTATGGTGTCAGAGTTTGGGCAAGTTTGCCAAAACTAATTTTCCATGTTTGCACCCAATATATCTAAAACATTTACCATTTAAAATAAAAGTAACTTTGAACTAATGTAAAGTAGATAATAGTGATCGATCTAATATATTTATCTCAGAAAGAAATACAGAAATTCAAAACAATCGGACTATGCAACTTTAATGGATACTGTTAATGACTTTGAGTATTGCATCAGTTATTAGTCAACGAACCCCCTGTTATATTTCACACTAGAACCGTCTGTTCTTTGACGTGAGTTAGGAGTAGTAACTCCCATAGATCCTTCTAACGCAGGTTCACCATTACTACCCCACCCCCTCCCACCCCACCCTAAAGCTAGGATTCCATATACGCGTAATGCGTAATGCGTTACGCGTTACGCGTTATGCGTTATGCGAATGCCAGCATTCCATATACGCGTAATGCGTATTGCATTATGCGTTATGCGTTATGCAGTGAAGTATATAAAAAGTATATAAAAAGTGTGTGTGACTCTGTGTCTGTGTGTGTGTCTCTATGTGTGTGTCTGTGTCTCCGTGTCTCTGTGTGTGTCTGTGCGTGTGTGACTCTGTGTCTCTGTGTGTGTCTCTATGTGTGTGTCTGTGTCTCTGTGTCTCTGACAAAGAGACACACACAGACACATATACACACACAGACACACACAGAGACACACACAGAGACACACAGACACAGATACACACACAGAGACACACACAGAGACACACACAGAGACACACACATAGACACACACACAGACACACACACAGACACACACACAGACACACACACACAGAGACACAGATACACACACACAGAGACACACACACAGAATGGGACGGTCCAAACATGGCTCAGTTTAGCTTGCTTCGAGGGATGTTAGGACCGTCCCAAATATGAAGACTGCTTCCTAACAGGTCCGCCGCATAAACCTACATGTTTCTCATGAAGACCGGCTGTCCGTAATTATCAGTCGCCTCCTCCAGCCTTATATCAATGGACAAATGCGACTGATGCTTTTCTGTTCGCACCACCTTGTCCCGGCTGTCCGTAATTATCAGTCGCCTCCTCCAGCCTTATATCAATGGACAAATGCGACTGATGCTTTTCTATTCGCACCACCTTTACATGGCATTACGCACCGATCGCTACATGGAGCGATCGGGATAATGGATTTTATTCGCATTCGCATTCGCATTACGCATTACACGTATATGGAATGTAGCTCATAGGTTTCAAGGCATTTCGATTTTTTGTCACATTCGCATTCGCATTCGCATTACGCATTACGCGTATATGGAATGCAGCCTTCAGCGTCTGAGTGCTAATCCAGGAAATACGGTAAATCTATTTGAGACAGCTGCTAGGAGGGGTAACCTTGGATGGATAGGAGCTGTGCAACGAAACCAGGTTGGGGGCTGTGGAAAGGAACCGGGGAAGATGGGGGTGAGGCGGGGGGGGGGGGGGATGTTAGCTATATATATATATATATATATATATATATATATATATATAATGTATGAGACTGTCTCAAAAGGAGCTAGTCAATATGGGACAAAACTTTGTCCATTGTAACGATCGACATACTGTCTGCTTATGCATTTGCTCAGGATAAATTGATTTGTTATTTACATGGTGTTTCATAATCCCAATCGAATACATATTGATTTGAAGCAAATGTCCTTGTGTTTTCAGTGTAACCGTTTCTGTGCTGTTTTGTGTCAATCGTTACAATGGACAAAATAAATGGAGAGTTAGCACCTTTTGAGACAGGCTCATATATATATATATGTGAGACAGCTGTCAAGAGCGATAGCCATGGAGTTATTTAGTTCAGTGCTGCAGTAAACATCTCGGTTTGGGATACGTAGAATGCCCGCTGCTTAATGCCAGCGAATGCGGACGTAAACCCAATTAGACTGGAATGCACACAAGCCTGATGAAGCCATTCCAGGTCGACTGAAGAGTAGAACTTGATAGGCTTAATGCGTGACATCAACCAAACCGACAGTGACCGACTGAGTTAAACCTCGTCTAGTCCCGCTTATAGACCTATTTCATATGACGTCAGCATAGGTATTTAAGTCAGTGCGCGCGCTGCTTGGCTGCAGGACCACACACTGTCACACTGCAAACTCA
The DNA here is from genome assembly GCA_030323885.1 of Branchipolynoe longqiensis. Taxonomy (NCBI): domain Eukaryota; kingdom Metazoa; phylum Annelida; class Polychaeta; order Phyllodocida; family Polynoidae; genus Branchipolynoe; species Branchipolynoe longqiensis. The sequence continues at coordinate 24,508,845 of CM059201.1, read as the reverse complement.
ATGGCTATGAGCAATCTTCATAGAGAAAAGGTGAAATATCTCTAAAACCACACCGCCTAGAAAAAAAAACCAATTGGCACACATCGAGAAAACACATTCAACGAAAAGATTATATTAAAATTATATGGTTAGGGTTCTGCATTTCTATATATTTTGAATAAAATCGATGTGTTGCACTGTGCATATCAGCTAACGCAATGCATTGTCAATGGCCGTGAGCAATCTTCCTCCTGAAAAGGGAAACATCTCATATTCAGAAAAGATATTCAGCGAAAAGATTATATTAAATTTATAAGGTTAGGCTTCAGCATTTCTATTAATTTTGAATAGAATCAATGTGTTGCACTCCGCATATCGGCAAACTGAATGGCAGTGTGCCTTCGTTCTGCAGCCAATGTGCCAAGGTCTATAAACATTGAAAGGGGTCTATATCATCGGTTATGTTCAGCAATTATTGTTTCGGTTGTGCCCGATTCATTGCCGTTCCCGTAATTGATCAATCACGCAACTTGCAAAATATGTCAGTGTTAAAGTGTTTTATTTGGAGTTCTGAATAATGAAATGAAAGTTGGTCAAATTCAACTAAAGCAAAGTCTACATTGAAGTGAAGGTGGTCCGCTAGGGAATCAGGAATTATTGTACCACTCCGTGAACATACATGTAAAATATTCCGATAAAACACATTGGTGGAGAATGTGAACTGGTCTATAAGGGATTACAAATGGTCTATAAAGGTAAATGATATATAGGGCCAGGTGCATGAATGTAATTATGTAGTGCTGGTGATCCTTTACTTGTATTAAATAGTCATTATGTATTCTATAGATAGTGTGAGAGGGGCACTACTGTTAGTGTGGAAGGAGCTCAAGAGCTCTACTCACAACCCCCTCCTCCCCAACTGTTAGTCACGGATCACCACACACAGACAACAGGGTAGGTAAGGCCAAAGCAGCCACAAGGCATGGTGGTGGTGGGTAGATCACAGTTGCCATGGTGACACAGGAATGCTTACTGTTGATTGGTGGACCTAGAAATACTTGTTGTTCATTGGAGAGCATGGTCAGGTGGTATGCCATGTCAGGTCCAGAAACCACTATATAATAATAAACCTGAGGGTAAAAGCTCTCACTTACTTTACTTTCACTCTATACTCTGCCTTTCTTATACTTGCCTGTATTGATTTCCTATTAGTATTAGCCTGCCTACACAACTACAGCTGCTAGCCGACGACTTTACATACAGACGGCACAGTGCGATGGGCATCGGATTGGTTGAAGCTGTGCATAGGGCTACAGGTGAGCAATTGGGGAGGGTTTACTCTGGAGGACAACCATTAGTAAGCTTGTGATGGATGCCATTAGTAAGCTTGTGATGGATGCTGGGTCAGTAGGTTTTGGGTGCGACGGCAGCTGGAGAACGGAACTTACCTGACGACGTAGACTAGCAGGATGAAGGTATGTCGGTCAGAGGTGGGTGGTGTCGTGGCGATGACAGGTGACAAATGATGGTCCGAAAATGTGAGGTGTTACTCGCTCCGAATAGACACCCGGAGACAAGAAAGAAACCACAAGTACGGAGTAAAGATACCATTTCTCCCTCACCTGGCTCTGCTTTATATTTTAGTATGGATACCATTTCAAAGTTGTTCAGGTTACTTGTGAAAGTCAAAAATTTATAGTTTTCTATATGCAAAATCCTGCAATTTTACTTTAGGGACATGAATACTCAGCCTGTATTTATTAATTCCTGTATTATCTGTATTGAAATTGCCCCCCAAAAAAGAAGTCATAAACATGATACGACACTGATTGGCGCAGTGTCCAAATAATGTATCAGAACAGTGCCGATAACATGGCATCTCAGATGAGCAGCACTATGATGAGTGTTCACTGTGGCAATGTATACCTTGCCCACATAGCGTACTAATTGAGCTGCTTGCTACGCAGTGTGTTAGTTCTTGCACTGCCATTCGAGGGAAGGTTAGTGGAAATCGTCTATTGGCACCTTGATATTTAACCTCATAGATACCATCAAGGGAAACCTGAAGCTGAGAGACATTAAGACCAACTCATGGACATGACTCTCACAGCAGAGAGCTAAATGGAGAGCGACAGTCAAGTAATAAAAGCAGTCTTCGTCGCATCACGACCGACAGCATGATGATGAGGTTATGAATACCTGTAACCTCCATCAATCGATGAATTCACCTCTTTGGTGCTAGATTCGGTTTTAATTATAAAAGAAGTTAGAGGTGTCCAGGTGCAATAATATACACATGTATTCTGTGCCAGTTTGGGGGTAGGTTAACCACCTTTGATATGACTGCCCGACCCTCTGTGTGTTTGGTCTGCTCAGCAGCTAACGGCCCAGGAACCAGGCACACCAGGTGTGTGTGAATCGATCACATCCTCTGAACATCCACACATGCCAAGCAGCAGCAGCAGCCGGACTGACTGACCGCTTCCAGTTCTACAGGTCGCCACACTACATCAACATGAGACCCTATTTAACATGTGACGATGTAAATGTGTAATCGCTGATCACATTTGTACTTTTCATATATAATGGCCCTGTCACATTACGACGCTTCTCGCCGGCGCGCCGCCAACGCCCAAAATCACTTTAAATCGTCGAGATACGTCAAACTTTTTGGCATCAGCGCAACGTATTGGTAGCGTGTTTTGGCACGCCGTCCTGATATGACCTTAGATGTAGCTAGTATGTAAAACAACAACAAAGAAACAAAGCAACAGTTTGGCACAACGTGTTCGAATGACCCTCATGCATGCACGATGTGTCCCTATCGTTCGCATAACATTATTCCAGCGCATCTAACATATCTCGACGGGCCCCTACCGTCGCCATAATGATGGCAGCCGCGAGTTGTCGTGCGTCAAAAGTTTTGTGCAAGCACAAAACTTCGCCAATTCCCTGACACGTGCCGCCGACCGTCGCCATAGATCAATGAATACCAACGCACGCCTAACGTGCGCCTTATGCTTCCTGACGTATTCCGACATTGCACCAAAAAATCACATACATTTACGCGCGTTGGTGAGAAGTGTCGTAATGTGACAGCAGCATTAAGTAGAAAGTCAAACCTGTTTAGAACCATTAACAAAATAGCACCCATTGGGACGCGCCTGTATGATTCACCCCCCATTAATGCATCCCCAACACTACCTGAGGCATTCCTGTAACAGTATGAAGTCTCTTCATTTGCTGCCCGCATTTATGTATATTAGCATATCTACCCAGCCGGGATGGCTGAATGAGTTAGAGCGTCCGTCTCCCATGCTAGTAGATCATGGGTTCGAACCCTGGTCGAGTCAAACCAATGACTTAAAAATGGATACTTGTTGCTTCCTAGCCAGGCGCTCGGCATTATTAGGATAGGGCAAGTACTGGTGTGCTCAGTCTCAGGAAAATGTGACCGTGTGGGATACCAGGTCATGGTGCCGGCGGCCTGGTTTCCCAGTGGGACAGCACTATAAAGTTGCCATGAGTGTGCACTGTCACAAGTCGGTACCCGTCCTGATATGCCCTTAGATGTTGCTAGGACGTAAAACAACAACAAACAAACAAAAACAACAACAAACAGAAAATGTGCTATTTTTATTCAAATATAATCTCATTAAAAGACAGTATTTTATAGCTAAAGCAAGTAGAAAATGGTGTAATATATCACTAGAACTTAGACGAATGTAGGGGAAAGTAACAGCAGTTGTGAATGAGTGAGCATATACAAAACACACTAAGGATGGGGGCTGCTATCACAAAACCAAAGTTGCTATATTGAAAAAAAGCTAAGAGATGATACATTGCTCGATGCCATCCGATGTAGTGATGCAACAAGAAATTGTACAAGAATATTATGTTTGGATCGAGGTTTTTGTGTGTGTGTGAGGCCCCTATAACGCCCGCCTCATGGTTGCGCCAGGTGGGACTGATCACGTGGTGGTGGGTACGACGTAGCCCTTTGGTGGGTTTGGGGGGGTTCCCATGGTGATCGCACTCAAAGAGCCAACACCTATCTGACCTCTAAAGCACCTTAAGGGCCTGTCACACTACGCTGTACGGCGTCAGCGCGTGCCCAACGTATGACAATTTGCCAGTATGTCAGCATTCGTCAAACTTTTCAGGGGCGGGGGATAAAAATGGGCGTACACACAACATACACACAACGCACACACAACGTACATAGCGTATGTAGAATGTATCTCTGACCTATTGCTAGCATATGATAGCGTTCATGTGCCTCGCAAAACGTTCGCAAAACGTTCGCAAAATGCTTGCATACGCTCATGGTATACTGACCAACGAAGTATGGCATATACGTTAAGTACACTGGAGATACTGCAGGCATATCTTCGAAGTACGTCAGGAGTACGCTATGCATCCGTTGGCTGTACGCAGACTGCACGTTCCCAACAGGCTGAACGTACGGCTAACATGTCCCAATGTACCCTGACCTACCCCTAACCTGCTTGTAACGTACGGGATGGCCGAATGAGTTAGAGCTACTTGTCGCTTCCTAGCCAGGCGCTCTGCATTATTAGGACAGGGCAAGGACTGGTGTGCTCAGTGTCAGGATAATGTGACCAGGTCATGGTGCCAACGGCCTGGTTTCCCAGTGGGACAGCACTATAAAGTCACCATGAGTGTGCACTGTCACAAGTCGGTACCCGTCCTGATATGACCTTAGATGTTGCTAGGACGTAAAACAACAACAAACAAACAAACCAACGTAACATATGCCGACATACACCTAGCATACATATAGCGTATGAGGAATGTATGAGCCATACATCGACATACATTTACAATTTTGAACATGCACACAAATTTTTGAGCGCCTCAACGCACGCCGACGTAAGACGACCTATGACGATGGTTTGAACAAAAAACAAACATTTCTCGCCGTGAATATGGCCTATGCTGCTGACACGGCGTAAAGCAACCACTAATCAATCAACCGTATCCCAAGCATACCCGACATATGCCCAATGTACACGTAACATATGATGACGTACACTGACGTGTTAGTCAAAAATCACATACGTCAGCATGCGCTAAGGCCATACATCGTAGTGTGACAGGCCCTCTACCACCGTGCAATACAGCACGTGCAGTGGGGGTTTCTGTGGTACATTAACTCGCTTCCCATGTGGTAGGTCGGGCGATCAATCCCCACCTGAGTCAAACCAAAGACACGTAGAATGGACATTTGTCACTACCTTGCTGGTGTTCAGCGTTACTGAAACATTACCAGAACATGGCAAGGATTCTAAATAGACAAAAATGGAACACTTCCTACCTGGTTACCAGTTTAGTTGTCCCAGTTGGAATTATCTCACCGAGAGTTTTAATTTGATGTACAAATTTGCCTGTGAACAGTTCCCACTAAAATAATAAAGACCAGGAATCATTGGAATCAGCTAGACGTGTATTCTTTCACAGTTTTAGGCAATAGGAATACAATAGAAACCAACATCTGTGGTTGTTTTCATCTCTTCCCGGTGACCAGACGGGATGGCCGAATGAGTCTGCCGTGTTGGTTCGACCCTGGATGAGTCAGACCGTGACTTAAAAATTTATACTTGTCGCTTCCTAGCCAGGCGTTCAGCATTATTAGGATAGGGCAAGGACTGGTTGGCTCAGTGTCAGGATAATGTGACTGAGTGGGATATCAGGTCATGGTGCTGGTGGCCTGGTCTCCCAGTGGGGAAGCACTATAAAGTTGCCATGAGTGCGCACTGTCACAAGTCGGTACCCATCATGATATGACCTTAGATGTTGCTAGGACGTTAAACAACAACAACAAACAAACAAACATCTCTTCCCGGTTGTTCTTCCTTACTGGGTTTCTTTACACTCTGAACGGTGGTTATATATATATATATATATATATATATATATTTTACCTCGGTATACAGCCTCAGGCTAGCCTCAGGCTAGGGAGAAGGAAGCACGTGAGGTACCAGCAATTAGCATATACAACTCACGACTGGATTACGTGTCGTTGGGTTGCTCCGGCAAATTTAGTCTACATACAAGCTAATACGCAGTAAGTATCATAAAAACTGTGGTTAGCTTAATCATGATGCATTAGAGCATCATTATGGAAAGTTTAGACTTTCTTTGGTCCATTTTGGACGAGTTATTTGGTTATAAAAACCAAGGATAGAATTCCTTCTCGAAGGATTGAAACCGGTCATTAGCGGTTCTGTCAACACCCGAGTCACCGTGTGATTATGGGTAGAGATGTGGGCTTCTGCCTCGTCTCCTGTGGAAATTCTCTCGTACTCTAATAGAGAGTAATGTTGGAGATGCTCCTGGGTTTCTTTTATAGACTCCCCACAAAACTTTTTCAGGCGTTTTCTCCGAGTTTCGTAGCATTTTCTCCAACTTGTTGACGTTGTAGTCACAGGTGGGAGAAGTGTGCGTGAACAGAGGGTATGGGCGGGCCGATACACTGGTCCCGACCCCGCGTAAGGTTTGGGCTTGACCCACAACCCACGCACAAATTTAGCTTATTACGCCTGTGTTATAACGGTATAAACACGTTCTCTAACACCAATAGATGTCCAAATGAGTTTTAAACAACCATGTTGTGACATATATATATATACCGGGACTGATCAAAAATTTTGTTTCAGCTCTCGATGGCCACGAAGCGGAGTAAGCGCGGTGCAGCAGCAGCCGAGGGGCGTGTTCCGAGTGGCGAGGGACGAGGAGTACGACTCCTCACACCGTGTTGTCGGCAGGGCCTGCGACACAGCCCGGGGCGCATATTCTCTCCGAGGAGGACATAGTGCCTGGCGGCGCCTGCGCCTCAAAATTGGGAGACGCGGTTTGCGGCGATGGAGAGTCACATAATGGCTCTCAAAACCACCGGTGTCTCGTAAACCGGAGTGTGCAAGAAGAGTCTTCTGTGGAGGATTTCTCCGACACAGACTCAGAGATGGAGCTTAGGGCTCCTCCTCCTTCTCCCTAAACGAAGGAAAGAAGAAGAAACACATTGTTTCTTCGGGTGATGAGTTCACCAAGGAGAGGGGGAAGACTGGGCTTCGCACAAAAGCGCAAGACCAAGTCCAAGAAGAAGAAGAGAGAAGAGGAAAGTTTCTTCTTCTTCTGACTCGTCCACGGATTCCACGTCTACGGAATCGGACTCAGACAACGCAATATGAAGGGTGTCTATGCTGCCATTTGGAGGCAAAGTGGCTAAGAAAGTGTCGAGAAGCCAAGGGCTCTAAGCGGGTGAAAAACCACTACGCTTATGCGTGAGAACATTAATGGCCATTTCCGCACGTTTAAAGCCGGCGGAGGATTATTTCTAAATTATCAGATGAGTTAACAGGCATTAAAGGTGTTCCCAACTCCATCATTAAGGAGATGGATCGAGATGTCAATATGACGGAGGACCGTAAGAGATTTGAGGGTGTGTTGCACATAGTGCATAAGGCGGTTGCTTGGTACCTTAACAGCTATTGCTCCTGTAGCAAACAGAATGCAACAATGAAAACAAGTTCTCGTCTTTGGCTAAGACGATGGACAAAGGTATTGCATTGTTGGCGGCGGCAGGTAATTACCTGTCGTATCGAAGATATGAAAATGTTTTCAAGTCAGTTTGCACAGATGCTGGCAAAGAAGTGGCTCGCTCAAAGAAGGTTACTGATAATGATGGGAAAGAGTTTACGCTCTTTCTTGCTCCAGAGCCGATTAAAGGGAAACCTTTAGATAACACCAAAATGTTTGGCGGTCAACTACAATACCTCTATAAAGAGGTAGAAACTGCAGCCAAGAGTGGCAAAAACATGGATGGTAAGAAGAAACAGGAAACTCCTCGTTTCAAAAGGTCACGAGGGGATTTTTCGTCCACGGCGGTTCACCAGGGGAACCAGATCGGGTTCAAACTTCGGTCAAGTTTTTCGGGGCCGGGGCGCTCGCTCAGGCTGGACCGACAACACCGCACGGCCACTAGGCCGAGGTGTCAACTCGCCGAGACCTTCCCAGGGGCGGGTCCAAGTAGAGGTTGAAACACAAACGTTACAGTCCTTCCAGCCTCTAAAACCACACAAACTGAAGCAACTTTGTGGCTGGTAATATTAAGTAATCATATTTCTGAGTGGCAACAAAATTACTAGTGACCAAGAAATTATTACAAATAGTTAGGGGTGTCTCCATGTCCCTTCACACAATTTCCGGTACAAGGCATGATACCTTTTCCTTATAACATTGAAGCCGTTGAACGAGAGGCACTAACTAAACAGGTACAAAAATTCTTTGAGAAGAATTATACAAAAAGTGACATACTGTTCAGGAGAGTTTATTTCAACATCGAGACCACAGCCTAATGGTAGGTTCGAAGATCCTGGATTTAACAATCCTTAATAAAATGGTTTGAATATCGACATTTTAAATGTTCTCGCTAGATACAGCACGCGATCTGATTACGCCAGATGCGTGGATGCTAGTGTTGATTTCAAGATGCATATATACGCTTCCATAAGGAAAAGACCTGAAATTTCTCTGGTTTCTTGGGATAACCAACTCTATGAGTTTACCTGCATGCCGAATGGTTAGCTTGTGCCCCTCGTTTATTACTAAACTGCTTAAACTGTTTTATCAGTAATGCGCGGAAGGGTCATCATAATGTTTCCATACATAGATGATTCCTTTATTATTGCATCAACACAAATTGATTGTGAGAATGCAGTGTTCGATTTATGTGCATTACTTACTAAAATTGGGGTTTTATGTACATCCACAAAAGTCAGTGTTTAAACACCAACAAAACAACTCAAATGTTTAGGGTTTATTCTGGATACACAGTCTCTTACAGTGTCGATAACAGAACAAAAACTAATTAAGTTTATGAATACAGCGACCCAGCTTATTAAGTTACCAAAACCTAAAATTAGACAGGTCGCAGTCCTTATTGGATAATGATATCGTATGCACCCGCTATTCTATACGGGAAGGCCCATATTAAATCTCTAGAAATAGATAAAAATTTAGCGTTAACACGAACTAAAGGGAATTTTGAGCGAAAGATGTTTATTTCGCAAGAAGGGCTACAGGATATTGGATGGTGGATGCAACACATAGCAAGTTCACCAAATCCAATCCGCATGGCGGAACCTAATACGGTAATTACTACTGATGCTTCGTTAGAAGGTTGGGGAGCTCATCGAGATGGGGTCACAACAGGAGGTAGATGGCTTGATGATGAAAAATCAGACCATATTAATGCACTAGAACTGCGTGCTATTTTATCTGGGCTTATGTAGTTTAGTAAAGATACATAAATCACAAGTTAGAATACTAACTGATAATACTACTGCCATGGCATATATTCGTAACATGGGTGGAACCAAATCAAAGCCTTGCAATCAGTTGTCTAAACTGATTTGGAACTGGGCACAGGCTCAACAAGTCTGGCTGACTGTAGCGCATATTCCAGGGTCACAAAATACACTTGCAGACTCTAAAAGTAGAAATTTCCATGACCATTTAGAATGGTCTCTCTCTACAACCTTTGTTTAACTTCATTTGTGAAAAATGGGGTACACCTGAAGTTGACTTATTTGCATCACGAAATAATAACAAATTACCTTGTTATGTTTCTTGGCATCCTGAACCGGAGGCTTGGAAGGTAGATGCATTTGCTATTACCTGGGAAAATAATTATTTTTATATTTTCCCACCGTTTAGCATTATCAGCCGAGTTGTCAGGAAAATCGGTCTGGAAAGGACACATGCGATACTGGTGGTGCCCGATTGGGACACGCAACCTTGGCTGCCAGCAGTTTCACAACTGGCAAAAGAACATATACGATTCCCAAGAAAACTCGGGAATCTGACACACCACGGACCGCTAGTGGTTCACGGCGACGTGTCAACGACGCCCCTATTGGCATTCCTTTTCTAAGGAACCAGCTGCAGCCAATTTGGATTGGACAAAATTACTGAGAATAGGATAGTAGCTGATGCCTGGAGGCCAGGAACTGTCAAAATGTACACATCCTATTTAAAGAAATGGGGTGTACATTGTTTGTTAATGAAAGTTAAGCCAACAAATCCAACAATTTCACAAGTAGCTCGTTTTCTTCGTTCTCTAGAGGATGAAGGGACTATCCTTTGGGTCGATTAATGCGGCAAGATGTGCGTTATCAATCATATTACCGAGAATTGATGGCGAAACAGTTGGAAAACATTATGTTCTTTGATATTTACTTCGTTCAATTTATCAAAGGAATCCTCCAAAACCAAAGTATAGTCGGTTTTGGGATGTGTCTGTAGTATTTAAGTTGTTTCAGGCTTGGCCTCACAACTCGTGGTTAGATTTAAAACAATTAGGTTTTAAGGTCGCGGTCCTGTTATTATTAGTAACCGGACACAGAGGACAGACGATTGTTGCTTTGTCTTTAACTGGATTAGAAATAGACAAGAAACAAGCTACGTTTGATTTAGCACAATTGCTTAAATCGAACACGTTAGGTGACCCTTTATCTACGGTTCACTTAGACTGTTTTCCGAGTGATCGGAAATTATGTGTTGTGTCAGCCATACGGGCTTATATATCTAAGACAAAGGATTTACGTGCATCACAACAACTATTAGTGAGCTTTATAAGGCCACATAAGGCAATTTCACGAGACACCCTTGCCAGATGGACAATTACGGTGTTGAAATTGGCTGGAGTGGATACGAGCAAATACTCATCCCACTCAACTAGAGGTGCCATGGTCTCCAAGGCACGGTTGCTAGGTGTATTCTGTGAAAAGAATACTAGCGCATGCAGGCTGGAAGACGGCTAAGTCGTTTGCAAAACATTACAACAAGCGACTAGAAAAGCCTACCGGCATTGCAAAGCGCCTGCTCGCCAACTAACAAGAATAGGTGAGAACAAAAACGTTGAATATTATATAAGAATGGATGATATTAAGGATAAAAATGAATTATGTAAAGGTCTCCCTAGCCTGAGGCTAGCCTGAGGCTGTATACCGAGGTAAAATAGTATAGTTATACGAATCTTACCTGGGTATAGATGATGGATAACTGTTGTTTTCCCGAGGTAGAAGCCTCGGGTAGACGTGGGCTAGGGCCACACCCACCACGCCCTGCCACGTCTATCCCGTTGGTGTACCGTTACGGGAAAATCATAGTATCCATTGTATTGAAAGATCATTTTTATCCTGAATAAGTAGGTTAAAATTGCTGGTACCTCACGTGCTTCCTTCTCCCTAGCCCACGTCTACCCGAGGCTTCTACCTCGGGAAAACAACAGTTATCCATCATCTATACCCAGGTAAGATTCGTATAACTATACTATATATATTGGTACATTAGTTGTTTAAGCAGGGGAAATTTCAGTCGCAGGCGATTGGTCTTCCTCATTCCACTGCTCCTTGCTCTATCCTAATAATGCTGAGTGCCTGGCTAGGAAGCGACAAGTATCAATTTTTAAGTTATTGGTTTGACTCGACCGGGATTCGAACCCACGACCCCACGATCTACCACACGGGAGACGGACACTCTAACTCATTTGGCCATCTCGTCTGGTTATATCGGGTAAAATAGTCAATTGTACTACTACTAACTATGCTACCTCGATATATACAATGAATAAGGATTGACGTATGAGGGGGGGGGGGACATATAAATAACATGAATGGTTACTTACGAACTATGCTATATACATATTTCTATGACACCTCTGCACATGCGTGATTTACCTTCACAGCCATGTGTATGCCATAATGCATTTATTGGGGACTTTCCACGTCTGTCATGAGGCCTATTCGTCATAAATATTTTGCACTTTAATTTAATAGTTTGAAATAATGCCCCCACCGGCCTTGATCTTCAACGGGGAGCTGTTTTTGATTCACGGATGGCGGGCAGAGTTCAAGAACCCTCCCCTCTCACACACACACACGCACACACACGCACACATAACAGTCATATGACTACAGACACATGGTTTAGGTCGCCCCTCTTAAGCGATGGCAGTCATTCCGCTGTGATCGAAGCTGAATGGGCGCCGACCTGCAGAGTTTATGATTCATGGCAGGGAGTTAAGCCGAGATCCCATTAATACATAATTCAACCAACGCAAGACAAGTACAGTATAAAGTGGCATTTATTCTTACTATTTCGTTGTTACATTTAAGCCATGAGATGTTTGATTTATTAAGATTTCGATGATTTCAGGCACGTAGCCCTATGAATGTCACTTGTAGTTGGGCTGGGTGGGACGGTAAATCCAAAGGAGAGAACATGTCCTGTCGATCGAAATACTCTGGTCGAAGTGTCTATAGAGAATACATAATGTGCCGTGCGGCATGTGTAAGCGACATGCATTTGTAAGATTCTATATATGTGGTTAATAGAGAGCGATGAAAGCACTGTCAGGGTGGGTCCCCATCCTGATACGACCTCAGATGTTGCTTGGACTAACCCCCCACCCCATTTATTTTCTAACCTTAGACGTTGAGAAGTTTCCGGATTCGTGTCCGAAAACGCACCGATCGGTCGCATCATATTGTAAAATATTCCGATTTACGGCATTGGGGAGAATGCAAATGTTCTATTACTGATCAGGTGTACGTGACCAAGCGCATGTATGTATATATATATATATGTAAGTGCTGGTGGTGTCTGAGTGGGATGTAGATATACCTAGTGGTGCTGTCAGGGCTGGGTGTAAGGAGCACTCAGGGCCTACCCCCTCCCGCCCCCCTCTGCTAGGTAGGATCACCACACTCAGGCTCAAGGTTGGTGGTGGCAAGGGGAGCCACCCAGATTGGTGGTGGTTGGCAGACCACTGGTAACCATGGGGACCAGGAATGCTGGATCCCTATTGGTAGATCCAAGAATGCTTGTTTCCCATTGGGGGGAAAAGGGTGGGGTGATACTCTACAATGAATCCATTTACCATATAAATAATAAACCAGAGGGATTGACTCTCTTCCTTTATACTTTATACTCTTCCTTTGTCTTTGTCTGTATTGATTTCACTATAGCCTGCCTACACAACCACATATTCGAGCTGTAGCCATTCTACAAAACTGGAGACCTAGTCTTTACAATATGACACCACAGGTCGTGCCCCTCAGAATCAGAGAGCACGGCCCAGTTCGATTGTTCTTTTATTAAGCATTCGATTTTCTTGTATTAAGCACTGGGCACATGATAAATGCGCTTTTGCCTGAAAGAAAATATCAGTTATGATTGAAGGCCTATGTCAATGGTGTTAAATACTTTGGTGACACCACCCATGGGACTGCTGTAATGCCAAACCCTGCAGCACCGCTTCAGAAGCACTCTAGTGTTGCTAACCAGTTCACTGTGTGCTCATGCGCGTGTGCGTGCGTGTGCGCATGGTTGCTAGAAGAGTACTCGGGTTACACTAGAAAGACACGTTGACATATTAAAAGGTATTTTTCTCAATAATCCTTGATGTAAATAGGCAGTGAGGCCTGGCTCGGTGAGGGGAGGGGGGCGACACAAATAGTTAATGGTGTCTGTTGGTAACATAAAATAGTTGATGATGTCTTAGTATTTGTTATGCTTTCTATATGCTGCTATTTGAGTGTGAATGCACTTTTTTTGTATGCCTATACATACAGTAAAACCTCACTATACCAACCCCTCCACAGATCGACCACTCCCCTATATCGATCGCTATATTTGGGTCTCGCCAATACCATTGTAAGGATATTATAACTCCCTAAATGGACCAATTAAAGTCGGTCCCATGGACTGTCGATTTAGAGATGTTTTACTGTACATACGTACATGCACACATACACAAATGCATGCATACATACATACATACATACATACATACATACATACACACATACACACATACATACATACATACATACATACATACATACATACATACATGCATACATGCATGCATACACACTTAAAATGATACATACAATGATACATACAATGATACATACATGCATGCATGCATACATGCATGCATACATGCAATACATACATGCATGCATGCATACATACATGCATGCATACATACAATGATACATACATGCATGCCTACATACATACATACATACATGCATGCATGCATACACACTTAAAATGATACATACAATGATACATACAATGATACATACATGCATACATACATGCATGCATACATACACTGATACATACAATGATACATACATGCATACATACATACACACATACATACATACATACATACACACATACATACATGTACACCCCTCATTTTTCTCTTTTTTCGCCTTAGTATTAGTAACTATCTGTATTTAGAGGGTGTGTGGGGTGGGGGTGTGAAGATGAGGGTGAGGGTGAGGGTGGAGCGAGGGTGGGGATGGGGTACAATGACTCAACTGGTGTTAGCTCGACAATTTTACTATAAAAACAATGTTTATCGCCACTACAACATGTGGAACTAGGAAACTAGTTGGGGGGGGGGGGGGCAAGAGGTGGTTAGATCTGACGCATGGGGTTTTCAATTATAGGGATGTGGGGGGTATATTGGACAGATAAGACAACGCGGTTAAATAGGGGTCAGACTGATAAGAATAACCTTAAGACGATCAACCTTGAAGCCCATAATCATTGACCGACCTACCACGACTCCCATGATTTATCCACCAAATGGCAGGGTGCGCGTGTGCGTGTGCGTGTGCGTGTGTGTCGGTGGTGCGTGAGGTGTGCTGTGCATGTGCGTGGCGTGTGCGTGGCGTTCGTTGCGTGTGCGTGTGTGTGCGTGTGCGTGTGCGTGTACGTGCGCGTGCGTGACTGTGCGCGTACCGTGCGTGGGTGTGTGCGTGTAGTGTAGTGTCGTGGCGTGGGTGGTGCTGTGTGCGCGTGAGGTGTACGTGGCGTGGTGCGTGGTGCGTGTGTGAGGTGACGTGTACCTGGGGGGGCTGGCTGTTGGCGGTGTCTGCAAAGGCAATTCATGAATATGTTACCGTGTTACCAACGTCTGGAGAGTTTTTTAAAGATGTTCATTACAGTTTTATTTCAACGGATTGAAGGAAATATATATGTGAGTGGGGTTCCAAGTCGGCATTCAATAACAAAGCAGAATGTGGCTGCATGGAAGCATTATTATTTAATGCCCATAGTGTATTCATAACGCATTTTCCGTGCTGATGTATAAACATTGCCGTGCCAAGTGACCTACATCGTTTATTAAAGCTGCATAGTCCGATGAAGTATCACATTTTTAAAACCAAAGCAATTATCTAGATCTGATTCAACATATCTAACTTAGATGCTGCTGCACTTATTAAACATTTGTTTCTGCGTAGAAGGGAACGCTGAGTCAATTTAACAGAACCTGTTACTGCAGAAAGCTATGGGGTCAGAGTTTTGGCAAGCTTGCCAAAACTAATTTCACATGTTTGCACTTCAAATATCTCAAAAGTTTACCATTTAAAATAAAAGTTACTTCACACTAAAGTAAAGTCAGTAATAATGATCAATCTAAAGTATTTATCTCAGAAAAATGGCAGAAATCCAAAACCATCGGACTATACAACTTTAAAGTGAGGTGATATAAGTTGGCTGTGGGTGAGTGTTTGTTTGCGTTGGTTTCTTGGGCTGTCTCTAGTTATGTGTTAATATCCACTTATGTGTGTCCTGCTAGTGATCGGAACTATTACGATTTTGGAAGGTGACGGCATTTGATTAACATTTTATCATCCCATATGAGGACCAGCTGGGATGGGTGCCTGAGTGGTTAGTGGGTTCACTTCCTGTGTCACTGCTCTTGGGAGCTATCCCCAGGTTGTACAATCCAACTGAGTTTAACCAAAGACCCTATAATACTAAGACCGCTCACTCAGCCTGTACTGTGTAATCAAAATGATCAAACCCACCACTTGGTGCGCTGACTGTTCTCTTGGTTAACCAGGTGCTATATTATATGTATAAATGTATATATGAATGTGAAAGATGTGTGATGATGGTGATGCTGATGATGATGCTGATGATGATGGGTATTTGTTCATAACAATTTCATATTGATGTGTATTCATACTTACCGATCTCATGTATAATATAATTGTATTGTGTTTACATGTGAAACACCAACCAGCAGCCGGGCTGATCAAACCCACCACAAGGTGGCACTGCAAAATTTACATTACCATTGGAGAGATAGGGAGTGAGCCGTCTTAGTATTATAGGGTCTTTGGTTAAACCGAAGATTTAGAAAATTAATGCTGTGTGTTAAAGTTACAAAGTCCGATGGTTTTAAGTTTCTGTCATTTTGTTAGTTAAATATATTAAATTGATTGTTCTAGCCTCCCTTACTTTAGTTTGAAATAACTTTTATTTAAAATGTCTAACTTTTGAGATATTTGAAGTGCAACCATCCACAAATAATTTTGGCAATCACGCCAAAATTCTGACATCATAGGCTTCTGCAGTAACACTAAGAGGTTCTATTAAATTGGTTGTGCATGCCCTTCTATGTGGTGACAAATGCTTAATATGTGCACCAGTATCTAAGTTGGATATGTAGAATTTATTTTTTTTGTGGTAAATATGTTTATTCTGCTGAATAAGTCTTTTGTCAGTGCCGAAGCACTGGTCTTCCAGCCATTTTTCAATTCAGGGTTATTTACACAAAAGGTATATAGAATAAGGTGTACAATACCTGGTGAATAGACAATTTGCACCATGTAACACAATGAAATTCTGAAACCCAAAAGTTCCATAACAATATGATACAGTAGTGTCATATAACCAGATCAATATTAGTCAGATCAATGTGAGAATCAAATCTGGATAATCATTTTGGTTTTGAAAATTTTATGTTTTCATCGGACTATGCAGCTTTAATGTTATCTGGCATGGCATTCGGCGTTACTAGAATGTGGCAAAGATTGATAGGTTGAATGTCAGGATAATGTCACCGAGGATATCCCAGTGTGATAGCACTATAAAGCTGTATGTAGTAGGTGCTCACTCTCACAAGTGGATGCAGTTCAAATATAACCCGAAATGTTACTAGAATGTAAAACTCCAATCAATTTTCAGATGAGCTTCTGAAATCCGATATTGCCAGTAATTATGATTGCTGTACTGCATATACATGAATACGTTTTGTCTCGCAATTAATTATGACTAGACTGTTATACTTACCTGTTGCTGCTATATATACACGCACACGTATACATACACTCTTTAGGCCCGGTCACATACACGTTTGTTGACGTAGTGGAGGTTAACATAGTTGAATGTAGTTGAACGTAGTTGAACGTAGTTGAACGTGGTTGAATGCGGTTGAACGCAGCTCAACGTAGTTCTCCGGTACGTAGTTGAATGAACTGGAGAAGTATGTTCAACTATGTTCAAAGTACTGGAGAAGTATGTTCAACTATGTTCAACTATGTTCAACTATGTTCAACTACGTTCAACTACGTTCAACTACGTCCACTAACGTGTATGTGACCGAGCCTTTACGACGATGCGTTGGAGGTTTTTCCTTCTTATAACATATCCTATCAGATCGCAGATCTCATTTCATTTCCCTGCGTTTTCGACAGCTTTTATATAGGGTTTGGTATTCACCCGTGTACTACAAGTACAGGGTGAATCCTTTATCTAACTGTGTACCCCAATTATCGCCCACTTCAGGAATATTAGGCTCTCTCTCTAACAGATGGTAATCGCCCCCAGTCCTAAGAACCTATGTTAATTGTTATGTTAGTGACCAAAAGTAGTTCTTAAATAGATAACACATCTTTCATTATTCAACATTTGATTTGCATCGACTGAAGAATGAGAGAGTGAGTCATCCTCTACGGAACTGGAAATCAAATACTTAAAAATATATATATATATATATATATAATTTTTGTTTAAGTACTGATGCACTGCTGATGGGGCTCAGCCATTTACATCGTAAAGTGAATTGTGGTGAACTTATGACTGAGGGATGTTTGTTTGTTGTTTGTTTGTTGTTGTTTTACGCCCTAGCAACATCTCAGGACGGGGGCTGACTGAGGGATGAGTGAATGACATCTCAGAATGCGCCATTTTGATTCCGGTGCCTCACACCTTCTGTGCCACCACAAGGGTGCGCTGGTTTATATCAAGTCACGTTTAACTAACAATCTATCCTCTTTCCCGTCCTCCAACCGCACACCCCTTTTTTCTTTTTTCGTTTTAAATAGATTTGTTGTGGTTTATTGTTGGCATCTTATTAAGAGCACTGAATAATTGAATTAGAATTTATTTTATTTGATAAATAATGTAGTTGTGCGTGAAGCAGACCGGGTGGCCGAATGCGTTAGAGCGTCCGTCTCCCGTGCTGGTAGATCATGGGGTCGTGGCTTCGAACCCTGGTCGAGTCAAACCAATGACTTAAAAATTGATACTTGTCACTTCCTAGCCGGGCGCTCGGCATTATTAGGATAGGGCAAGGGCTGGTTGGCTCAGTGTCAGGATAATGTGACTGAGTGGAATATCAGGGCATGGTGCTGGTGGCCTGGTCTTCCAGTATGGCTGCACTATATAGTCGCCATGAAGGGCGCACTTTCACAAGTCGGTGCCCGTCCTGATATGACCTTAGATGTTGCTAGGACATAAAACAACAAACAAACAAATGCGCGTGAATATAGCTTTTTCTCCCGAAATGTCGTTAAACCACAATCGTCAATAAATTAATCGTTGTTTCTCTAAACACACACAATAGAAACACTTTAGAGAAGTTATGTTGTTCTTTCATAGCACACAAATAAATAAGAGCGTTATGAATGACTAATGATTTACCTTTAAGGTGAAACAACTTAGTAGATTGATTTGTTTATTTACCTTTTCAAATGTAATGTTCTTCTTGAATCAAGAGCGGTGTGAACAACACATAGTGTACGGTGATGGTCTATCGATAGCTAAAAATATATTATGTTTCTTGGAATAGTCAGGAGTGGAGAGAACAATTTGGATGGTTAGGAATAGAGAGAACAATGTAGAATCTAACTCATGGATACTTTTGGTGGAAATGATAGACGCACAGTTGTTTCGACGGGCTCACGCCTCGCCGGAGGCTGGGCTGGGTGAGGCGGGAAGGGGCGGGAGGAGGGGAAGGGCTGGGCAAGGCGAGGGATGATGGCAGCGACTGCCAGCTTCCACTGATGGACGCCCGAGCTTTTCGGCACTGACACGTGGTGTGAAAAGTAGGAAGGCGGCCAAACGCCATGTTCGAAATACCATCCTTGACTGACTGAGCACCTCGTGGAAGCTGCTTTCTGTCTGCAACCACCAACATGCCGGCGAAACTACCAAGCTTTTGGTAACCAGCAAACTCAGACCGGTAGTTGTAGTAATTGTGGCTCGTCAGTTGGATCCTCCTCACTCCTCATTGGGTTTAGGTTGGATATCTAATCATTTATTAATTATCCAATGAACACACACACATTATATATATATATGGCTTATATGTGTTAAATTGTCACCTAAGACTAAAGCTAAGATTCCATATATGCGGTATGCGGCATGCGAATGCGAATGTGGTATATGCGGCATAGATATATGCCAACCCTCAATAGCCGATGTTTACTTTTTGTGCTGGGGGATGGTTAAACAAACACATTAACAAAATTCCCCATAAGATTTTTAGGGGCTTTCCCTCCAAATTTGTGAAGGAAGATCAAAGATACTATTGTTTTCTATGCCAAACACAGCAGTATTCGCATTCGCACCGATCGGTCCATGGGTCGATGGGACATTCGCATTCGCATTCGTATTCGCATTCGCATTCGTGTTCGCATTCGCGTTCGTATTCGCATTCGGATATATGGAAGCACCACTATTCATTTACATGCTTTTCGATTTTCTGCCGCATTCGCATTCGCATACCGCATACCGCGTATGTGGAATCTTAGCTTTAGATTTCCTTTCCCACTCGAACCTCCACTATTTGGAGGCAGACACAAGAGCGATCGCCAGTTCTAATATGCGTGTATACATTTGTACATACATATATGCATGTATCCATGCATACATACATACATACCCGCTCAGGTATGACCTTAAATGTTGCCAGGACGTACAACTCCAACAAACATGTGTACATTATATATGCATGCACGTGTATATCTATATATATATATATAAATCTAAGCGTAAGTGTGTAAATGTGTGTATATTTATGTATTGTGCATAGCGTAAGAAGAATTAATCTGTGGCGTTCTCTGTGGAGGAGTGGTTAGAGTGTCTGACTTTTTTCTAGGTCAGACTCCTAATCTGAGGGTCGGCGGTTCGATTCCCCGTGCCCCCAGCTCTGCCAATTTGGATTTCCACCGCTGTGTATAACTTACAGCGTCATCAAATGCCGGTTGCTCTCATACCATGTCTATGTGGCGTAGGAGGTTAAAAATCCCTTGGGTCGGTAAAAGTGTAGGCTCGGGCTTTCTATCGACCAGCAGTGGAATGAGGAAGACCAGTCGTCTATGACTGAAATTTCCCCTGCTTAAACAACTAATGGACAAAAAAAAAAAAAGATCGACCAACGAGAATGGTCAGCTTAGAATATGCAGCTTGTGTATAGTGTGGGAGTACATTCTTCCGTCCTGCTTCTTACCTGCCTACTTTGTATGAGGTGCGGTTTGTAGGCTTTTATGTCCTATTTTAGCCCCAGTCACACCTACCCAGATCAGGGGCCGGACGAGCCCCGGACCGTGATCCGGCGTGGGCCGTGGCGATCCGGCGTGGGCCGTGGCGATCCGGCGTGGTCTATGGCGATCCGGGGTGATCCGTGGCTGGTCCTTGGTGATCCGCCGTGATCCTTGGCTGGTCCAGCCTCATCCGGGGTCCGCCCCGGATGTTTTAAAATGTTTAAAACATCCGGGGCGGTCCGGGGCATTTTGCGATCCGGGCTCGATCCGGCATCGTCTGGGGGTGATCCGGGGGTGCTCCGGGGGTAGTCCGTGTACTGTCCAGGGCCACGGTTTAACCCGGACCAGCCCTGGACTAGCCCTGGACTAGCTCGGACTAGCCCCGTCATAGCCACGGACAACTCCTGGACTGCCCGGATAAGACCTGGACAAGCCGGATCAGCATGGATTAGCCACGGAGCAAGTTCACTTCAAGTCCGGGAGTACTCCGTGGACACATCGGGTAGTCCAGGGGGTGGTCCGGCTCAGTCCGGGGTGATCCGGCCTCTGGTCCGGGGCTAATCCGTGGCTCATCCGGGTAGGTGTGACCGCGAGGCAAAAAACGACCAAAATAGCGATTTTATCCAGGGCTGTCCGGGACAGTCCGGGCGACTGGTCCGGGGGTGGTCCGGCTCAAAATCCGGGGCTCATCCGGGTAGGTGTGACTGGGGCTGTTGTATGAGGTGCGGTTTTCAGGCTTTTATGAGCCTAAAGCTAAGATTCCTTACACGCGGTATGCGGCATGCGGTATGCGAATGCGAATGCGGCAAAAAATCGAAACGCCTTGAACTCAATGGGCTACAACCCTTACACGCGGTATGCGAATGCGAATGCGAATGCGACAACTCGATCGGTCCCTGTAGCGATCGGTGTTCAGCATGCGGTATGCGGCACCCAGGGTGTGAATAGAAACCTGAGTCTGATGTGTCCATTAGTTTAACACTAGGAGAGGCGACTGAGCATTACGGAACAGTCACGCACAAGGCTTCTGAGTGGAAACATATGGTAGTGGTGGTGGTGGGGGTTCTGGTTGGTAAAAATGCTACCAGAGCCACAAAAATATGAATACTTATCTATAATTTGGTAATTATAAAGGTAAGAACCTCCATGTGACGTACCAAGAGGTACATAGATATAGATGCCATATTAGGCCATATACAGTGCAGTATGGAGTATACTTGTTTATTTTTATTTTTTAAATATAGCCAGTCGTGTGCCGCATGCCGCATGCCGCATACCACATAGAAGGAATCTTCCCATTCGTATACCGCATGCCGCATGCCGCATTCCGCATACCGCGTGTAAGGAATCTTAGCTTTAGGCTCACGAGCACCATCAGTCATTCGGGAATACGAACATAATACTTTAATAGTATCGAGCTTCTATGGCTTACTGTCAGCAGCAAATGAGATGAACGTAGCCTCTAAAACTTTTACGAGATACATGTATCACTTCTCTTCTATCAGACGAAACATCTATCTCAGAATTCTTTTGTATCCTGGAGCAAATTAGCGTGGGTTGTGTGTAATGGGAGGTAGAGAGAGATGAATGGTAATGGAATAAGAATGTGACACGCTCCGCAGTTTGCGCGTCTTTAAAAGAGCTGTAGGGAATTCCTAGCCACCTTTGCAGTCGATGCGGCCAGGCTTCGATAAATAAAATTCTAGTTGAAACACGTTTATTCCGTTTCAAAGGATGGAGTTCTTTCTTCATGTGGGTGTCATGGTTGATTGCACTAATATGAATACTATTAATAGTTAATAGTAATGGTATTCGACAACCTTTCCGACCACATCTCACAGCTTCTTCTTCTTCTTCTTCACCCGTTGAGGCATCAGCGCCCATCCACACAAACACCTCCTCAGCCGTGTCGTCGATGAATGTGTCGTGTCGCCTACCGCCCAACTTTGGGCATAGGCCACAAACAAGGGCTATCCAGTTTTCCCGGTCCTGGGCTTTGAGTTTCTTGTTCGTGATTCTGTAACGTTGTTCTTTTTCCGGGGTGGGGTTGTTGGCCCCATGCCCAACCCCCAACCCCCAACCTGGAGGACCAGTTGCTGCTCTTAGTCTGTCCTCTACCATGAGTCCTGCCCGGCTTGGTTAAACCTGCCATGGGGCTAGCCCCCGCCGGTATAGCTCTCATGGTCATGGAGGCACACAAGCCTCCCCACCACGACAAGGTAGCAACACATTGGGGGGATCTCACAGCTTACATGATCATATTCACAACGCCATATATTACTTCAACATGGAATGATTGCCATCATTTCTTCATAAAATGCTTCTTTTTTTTTCTCCTCTAGAGGCATCATGTGATGGCATCATGTGATATATTTCCGTACTTATGTACTTACTATGAATACACGCTTTAATGTGTGAGCTCTTTATCAATAATCTATTTTAAAGATATTCTTTTCTCTCAACTTTTGTTCCATATCAAATTATGGGTTTGTAAATCAATCATAAATACCTGTAAGTGAATGCGGTGTGTGTGGATATTTATGGAATATTTAGTCTATATATTAGGAATAAGTATGTAGCTATGGAAACATGTCAATTACTTTGTGTGGATATTTAGTGGATTTTTAGTGTATATACTAGGAATATGTCTGTAGCTATGGAAACATGTACTTTGTGTGGATATTTAGTGGATATTTAGTGTATATACTAGGAATAAGTCTGTAACTATGGAAACGTCAATTACTTTGTGTGGATATTTAGTGTATATACTAGGAATTAGTCTGTAGCTATGGAAACATGTAAATTACTTTGTGTGGATATTTAGTGCATATACTAGGAATAAGTCTGTAACTATGGACACATGTCAATTACTTTGTGTGGATATTTAGTGGATATTTAGTGTATAAACTAGGAATTAGTCTGTAGCTATGGAAACATGTAAATTACTTTGTGTGGATATTTAGTGTATATACTAGGAATAAGTCTGTAACTATGGAAACATGTCAATTACTTTGTGTGGATATTTAGTGGATATTTAGTGTATATACTAGGAATAGGTATGTAGCTATGGAAACATGTAAATTACTTTGTGTGGATATTTAATGGATACTTAGTGTATATACTAGGAATAGGTCTGTAGCTATGGAAACATGTACTTTGTGTGGATATTTAGTGGATATACTACGAATAATTCTGTATATATGCAAACATGTAAATTACTTTATGTGGATATTTAGTGGATATCCTACGAATAAGTCTGTAACTATGGAAACATATCAATTACTTTGTGTGGATATGGATATGTGACGGAATACGTAGTAGCTGAGTACTTGTGGATATTAGGAATAGGTCTGTAGCTCTGGAAACATGTAAATTACTTTGTGTGGATATTTAGTGGATACTTAGTGTATATGCTAGGAATAGGTCTGTAGCTATGGAAACATGTAAATTAGTTTATACAGGAAATGAAGCTAAATATGCGTGCCAAATTGTTGTTCTCTCTTGATTCAGGAACACAATACTTTATAATAACCTTGTTTAGGATTATTACATACCTGCTATCGTATACCTGTAGTTGTCGCCAAGACGTAATGCTCCCAATAAACAAACAAACAAATTCGAACTACCTGCATTCATGTGAAAATCGATTGGATAAGTTACCAGTATATCTGCCAAAAGGTCGAGAAGTCGCTTAAGAAGTCACAAGTACAAACGGTGGCACTGTCGCTTTGTATGCCACAAGGCCACTTTGGCCCTGGAAATCATCAAGGTCACATTAACCCTGGACATCCATCTAGTGAGGGACAAAGTAAAGATGCAATTTCATGCGCTGGTGTTTTGTTCATCTTCAATGTAGTGATTGAAGACCTCCCATAGCTTTGGGTTTATTTATACTTACTGCTTTCAGAGATCAATGTTAACAAGAGCGTAGCGATATGACAAAAAGCAGATGTACTCCGCCCCCCCCCCCCTCCGACATAGTTGTATGCTTGTCATGCTGCCGTGCATGATATATAATATATTACTTACATTTAGGTGTTTTATTTCTCCAGAATAAGAGCGGTAGATTGAACCTTTTTGTTTTCGTCTAATCTCAAATAAATTAACTGATCAATTAGATTGGTAAGTCAGCCTACTTCTCCATATGCTGATCAGCACGCAAACACACCAAGGAACAATTTTGCATGGGGTGTTTTGTTTGGCGGGAATTGTTTCAATTGTTAACTCTATGTCAAGTTTATCTGTTATATCGTCAACTGTATGGTTCGATTTAATGCGATGCATTTAGCTATTATGTAGTGATCTGACGTGAACATACGCAAAATATTCACTGGACACCCAAATAAAAATATCAATAGAGAATAAAGCTTAAACGAATTTATTTTTATTGCATTTTAATAGTAGTGTAGTAGTCTGCACTGACCTCTCAGGCAACTAACCACATAGACAGGTAGGCATGGGTAGTATGGTGATATCAGGGAGCCTAGGTGGTGTATGGTTAGCACACTGGCCTGGAATGCGAAGAGATGTGGGTTTGAGTCCCACTCTAGGCGCAATATTTCCCATTTTCATCACCCCCATGACACTGGTTGCCGTGACCATGATCCTGTACAAGCTACGTGCTGTATGGTTGTTGAACCTACCCTGTGTATGTGTTAGTGCATTGCCTGTATGTATGTAATTGTAAGCATTAAAAGACTTACAATTCCAGGCGGACGAGTGTAGTGGTCTGCACTGACCTCTCAGGCAAGTAACCACATAGACAGGTAGGCGTGGGTAGTATCATGATATCAGGGAGCCTAGGTGGTGTAATGGTTAGCCCGGAATGCCAGGAGATGTGGGTTCGAGTCCCGCTCTAGGCGCAATATTTCCCATTTTCATCACCCCCATGACAGTATCTATGTTAAAGCAGGAGCAAAAGCAGCGAAGTAGATTGTGCAGGTTCTGCTAGCCATGCACTGATCTCGTGTGTCTTGCGCTGAATAATAAATTACACCTGCTGTTAATTGTACCCCCTTCTTCCTACACGTCTCTAACCTCATTCCTCTTCTTCCTTTGTCTGCAGGTAAGTAGACCCTGGAGCCCGGGAGGCGTATGAGTGGATGAGGCTGATGAGGCTGATGACTCACAGGTAGGAGGGGATCACGGCTTGATGCGGACAATAACTGTGGGCGCCCGCCGAGTGTAGCAGACGGCATCCCGAGAGAACCCCGAGATTATAAACGAGAGTGTGCAGGCGCCCTAATTAAAGGACACCCGCGCATACCATTGCCGAAAAGCTGGCGTAATTATAAAAAAAAATAATGCTCTTAAATTAATTTTTTTTAACAAAAATGTTATGGAACTGATATAACATTGTTAATATTGCTGAATGCTTTGAGCTGTGCGATTGTGGGGCGTAACAAATGCACATTCTATTTGGTACTCTTATGCAAATACAACTCGGATTCCTCCCTGAATATAACTTACATAGCATAGTTATATGGGAAGAATTATATAGCATAGTTATATGGGAAGAATGGTATAACTTATATAGCATAGTTATATGTGAAGAATGTCATAATGTATATATATGACTGTATGGTTGTTGAACCTACCCTGTATGGTTGTTGAACCTACCCTGTGTATGTGTTAGTGCATTGCCTGTATGTATGTAATTGTAATTGGGAAGAATGTTATAACTTGTATAGCATAGTTATATGGGAAGAATTATATAGCATAGTTATATGGGAAGAATGGTATAACTTATATAGCATAGTTATATGTGAAGAATGTCATAATGTATATATATGACTGTATGGTTGTTGAACCTACCCTGTATGGTTGTTGAACCTACCCTGTGTATGTGTTAGTGCATTGCCTGTATGTATGTAATTGTAATTGGGAAGAATGTTATAACTTGTATAGCATAGTTATATTGGAAGAATGTTATAACTTATATAGCATAGTTATATAGGGAGAATGTTATAACTTATATAGCATAGTTATGGGAAGAATGTTATAAGTTGTATAGCATAGTTATATGGGAAGAATGGTATAACTTATATAGCATAGTTATATGGGGAGAATGTTATAACTTATATAGCATAGTTATATGGGAAGAATGTTATAACTTGTATAGCATAGTTATATGGGGAGAATGTTATAACTTATATAGCATAGTTATATGGGAATAATGTTATAACTTATATAGCATAGTTATATGGGAAGAATGTTATAACTTATATAGCATAGTTATATGGGGAGAATGTTATAACTTATATAGCATAGTTATATGTGAAGAATGTTATAACTTATATAGCATAGTTATAACTTATATGGTCAGCTCGCATTGGTCTACTTCGTTTAATCGGGAAATATTGCAGTCTAATGAACAGATTACCACCATTAATGTTGTCCCTCTAATCTTAAAAATCAGTTATCTGACAAAGTTGTCTGGATTACTGAGGACTGGTGTGCCCAGTGTCAGGATAATGTGACTGAGTGGGATACCAGGTCATGGTCCCGGCGGCCTGGTTTCCCAGTGAGACAGCACTATAAAGTCGCCAGGATGCGCACTGTCACAAGTCGGTACCCGTCCTGATATGACCTTAGATGTTGCTAGGACGTAAAACAACAACAAACAAACATACTGAGGATTGAGTGTATATTGTTATGTTGAGTGCCGTCGACCAAATGGGTTGGTTTATTCACAAAGGGCTATACTTCCAATGAAGGAAGTCATGGATTCAATTCTCTGCTGAGTCAAACTAAAGTCTTTATCAGGAATTAGCACTTGTTACTACTTCCGTTTGGCATTAGGTATTATAAGTAGGGTATAGTCAGGATTGGCTGAGTATTAGAATATCATGTCTTTGTCTCGCCGTGAATATGGCCTATGCTGCCGACACGGCGTAAAGCAACCACCAATCAATCAATCCATCAATCAATCGTGTCAATTCGCTTTGTTTGCCACTGTACCAGCCTTCCTCCTCTGTCGGCCGTCAGTGCCTTCTCTGCGCATGCGTAGTCTTCATCCTCTGCACTGCGTGCCCTGCCTCCACCGCACTGTACAAAGTTAGCCATCTACACTTAATCGATCATCCCCCGCCCATAGTTCGCAGAACGATGCGCCCACACACACACCCACTCACACACACACACCCACACCCACACGCCCACACGCCCACACCCACAACCACACGCACACCCACACCCTCACCCTCACCCACACCCTCACCCACATCCACACCCACACCCACACATCCACACCCACACCCACACATCCACACCCATATCCACACCCTCACCCTCGCCCACACCCACACGCACACCCACATCCACACCCACACCCACACCCACACCCACACCCACACCCACACCCACACCCACACATCCACACCCACACCCACACTCACACCCACACCCACAGCCACACCCACACCCACATCCCCACACCCACATCCAGATCCACACCCACACCCACACCCTCACCCTCACCCACACCCACACCCTCACCCACACCCTCACCCACACATCCACACCCACACATCCACACCCACACCCACACCCAACCACCCACATCCACACCCATACCCACACACCCTCACCCACACGCACATCCAGACACACACCCACACACACCCACACACACATCTACACCCTCACCCACATCCACACCCACATCCACACCCACACACACATCCACACACACATCCACACACACATCCACATCCACACACACACATCCACACATCCACACACACATCCACACACACACATCCACATCCACACCCACAGAGCCACATCCACAAATCACCCGCACCCACACCCTCACCCACACCCTCACCCACACATCCACACCCACACATCCACACCCACACATCCACACCCACACCCACACCCAACCACCCACATCCACACCCATACACCCATATCCACACCCATACCCACACACCCTCACCCACACGCACATCCAGACACACACACACATCTACACCCTCACCCACATCCACACCCACATCCACACCCACACACACATCCACACACACATCCACCTCCACACACACATCCACACACACACATCCACATCCACACACACACATCCACATCCACACCCACATAGCCACATCCACAAATCACCCGCACCCACACCCTCACCCACACCCTCACCCACACATCCACACCCACACATCCACACCCACAAATCCACACCCACACCCACACCCAACCACCCACATCCACACGCATACACCCACATCCACACCCATACCCACACACCCTCACCCACACGCACATCCAGACACACACACAGACAGTCACACATCTACACCCTCACCCACATCCACACCCACATCCACACCCACACACACATCCACACACACACATCCACATCCACATCCACACCCACAGAGCCACATCCACAAATCACCCGCACCAACCCCGTCAGCTCTGTATTCATCCATTTCATCAAAAGCTACCAAAGAACTCTTTCAGCGATCAGGAGGAGGGTTGATTTTTGTGTGGTGGGGTGTTGGGGATGTGGCAGGGGGGGGGGGGGCTGTGGAGACGGAGGTTAGCTCAAAACCACTTTACCGGCTCCCATACGGAAGACAAGTTTCGCTATAACGCTGCTACATAACATCGCAATTACCAATAGAAGTGATCCACATGCCCTCTGATAATTAATAATACAGCAGGGCAGCTGTAGATAAAAGATTCACCCGGTACTTGTAGTACACGGGTGAAGGACAACATAGTGTAAATACGGGCGAAAATAGCTTTAGTATGGAACAGGAACTAGAAACTGTGGCTCCAGTATCAAACGGCTACCCATATAGGCACAGCGTTGGTGAAATGGGCGAGAATGCAAAAAGACAAGATGGCGGCGCTAGAATGCCGTCGATTTCACTTTTAAATCTGATTAAACTAGATATTTTATTATATTTTTCAACTCAAAGGTAGTGGGTAAATATGAAGACATCTACAAAGAATAAATGTTGCTTCTTAGATTGTGAAATTAGGCTCTCATTTCATTAACCCACTTTTTCGACCGTTTTTATATATGGCTGGTATTCACCCATGTACTGCGAGTACCGGGTGAATCCTTTAGCTAGGCTGCCAGCGGTGTTAACTGTTATGTCAAGAAATTTGGTTGAATTCTCGTTGTTTTTGGAACTGTACTGTTTCTCACAGGTCAATCAGAACAGAATCGCCAATTCACTTTTAATTTCGTGCGAAAAAGGCGTCTCGGCTGACGCTGGTAGTAAGTAGTAGCGTCACGCCTTGCGACTCATTAAACGGGGAGGCTGTGGTGTAAGGAGATAATGACTCGGTGGGCAGGGGGCGTGCCGCCAGGGGTCTCTGTGATACCGGGAGGCTATTGAGTTCAACCTCCCCAGCTGTACCCACGCGCCGCTTCACGATGCGCAGCCGCACTGCGGCTAAAGTCCAGGGGCCATATGCATGGAGCAGTGTTAGAGGCGTGTGGTGTTTTCCCTCTAACACTGGGTAGCTATCACCGTTTATCGGCGTTGTCGAGAACTATGTCAAGCCGTATGCATGGGCACCTAAACGGTGAGTGTTAGCTAAACGTGAATGTATTTATAGATTTGGGAAATCCATGTGCGTTTGTAGCCATATATTAGGCTCAAATATATTATATGCGATCATATTTAACAGAATTAGCTACCCAATAAGTGAAATTTGATCAATTCAACCCTAAATTTGAACCCTCCCCAAGGCCACCGCCGCATTGGCGGAGATATCAACAGTTAGATTCTCGAATCGACGAACGTACAGTCAAGAAACGGCCGCCGTCGCCAGTATGGAAAGCGACGTCGATGCGGCCGCGGCGATTTGTTTACCTTACGTTCGTCGATTCGAAAATATAAGTATCAACATCACCGCCAATGCGGCGGCAGCCCTAAGGAGGGTTCGAATTTAGGGTCAAATTGATAAAATGTCACTATTGCGTATGTAATTCTGTTAAATATGATAGCATTGAGTAAATTTGGGTTCCATCCTGACACTAACCTAACACTAACACCGCTGTAAACCAGTTATGAGCGGAGTTAGAATTTCCGAGTTTAAATGCGCGGTGTTAGGCCAAACACTGCTCCATGCATACCAATTTTTCGGCGGTAAACCAGAAATCCCGCCCTAAACGCGTTTTGCCTCCCTAGCACCGCTCCATGCATATGGCCCCAGATTCCATTAGCGCAGTTTGCGGGATGCAAATGGTATATTACTGATCAGGTGTACGTGACCAAGCGCATGTATGTATATATATATGTAAGTACTTGTGGTGCCTGAGTGGGATGTAAATAGACATAGTGGTGCTGGCAGGGCTGGGTGTAACCACACTCAGGGCCTATCCCCTCCCCCCTCTCTGCTGGGTAGGATCACCACACTCAGGGTCAAGGTTGGTGGTGGCCAGGGGGGGGGGGGCCACAAAGCTTGGTGGTGGTGGGAAGACCACTGGTAGCCATGGGGACCAGGAATGCTGGATCCCCATTGGTAGGGCCAAGAATGCTTGTTTCCCATTGGGGGAAAGGGGTGGGGTGATACTCTACAATGAACCCATGTAACTATATAAATAATAAAGCAGAGGGCTTGACTCTCTCTCTTCCTTTACACTTTATACTCTTCCTTTCTCTTTGTCTGTATTGATTTCACTATAGCCTGCTTACACAACCACAGATTTGAGTCCTAGTCTTTACAATGTGGCATGCGGCATGCGTATGCGGCATGCATTAAAAAGCTTTCTTATATGCCCTTAGTCCTGGGGGAGGGGGGCGCGGGGAGGGGAGGATGGGGTTCTGGTCAGAAAAAGTGATAAAACTACTGTTGACGTCTCCTCTCTTTTTTCTTGTTGATAAAACAGTTTATTCATCACAACATACATTTGATCAATGTCGAGGCACTGGTCTTTCAGCCGTTTACATTACATTGTAAATTGGTAGTTCAGTCGGTAAAAATAGGGCATATTACTTATTAGCAGATTATGAAGGAGGTTAGTGTGTTAGTGGGTTAGCCATAATAAGTTCAGTATTATTACCACTGTGGGCTAAGCTGGTGGGTCGCTGCAAAAACGGTGCTGCTATTAATATTATCGATACTGTGTATGTGATTGTTTTATTCAATGATATAAAATATTACTAAGAACAATAATATTTATAACCTAACTGTTTTTGGATTTATCCTTGCAATTTCAACGTCTGCATGATGGAATACAAATATTACACCCTATGCATATTTTAAAATTTTCGCTGCGAGTAACCTAATATTAGTCCATTAATTATTTAATTCATTCATTCATTCATTCATTCACGATGTGTGTTCCTAGATTTCCGAATTCGTATGTGAAAACCCACTGGTTGCTTGCTACATGTCATACATTGATTATACACGCATGCGTAGACCGTACGGTAGGGCACATGATTACGCACACGATCAAGCACTGATGGAATCACCCACAGCTGTTTTGATACGCAAGACGCATATCGCACTGTTACTGTTATCAGTGTTAATGGAATGTTGGCTTTAGCCAAGCGACTGTTTGCTGCGGTGGAAGAACACTGATGTCGCTCTTTGGGTGTTTTTGTGTGTTTGAAAAGGATTTAAATGTAATACTTATTTTATAGCTCGTCTCCATACCAGAAGCATCAGCGATTGTGGTTTAGCTCTTTCTACCATCTGCGTTACAGAGATTTCGTTCATCAGCATTTTATGTGAGGCTACAATCGCCTTATAAAGTCCATGGCTGGAATCTGTGTTTGTGTAGGCAGGCTATAATGAAATCAATACAGGCAAGAAGAGAAAGGAAGAGTATAAAGAATGAAAGTAGAGAGAGAGAGAGACAATGCCCTCAGGTTTATTATTTATAGTGGTACATGGATCTGGTATGGCATACCACCTGACCGTGTTCTCCAATGAGAATCAGGCATTTACAGTTCCACCAATGAACATCAAGCATTCCTGTGTCACCATGGCTACAGTGATCTGCCCACCACCACCATGCTGTGTGGCCCCCTTGGCCACCACCTGCCTGAGCTGACTGTGTGGTGATCCTTGACTAACAGAGGGGGGACGGGGTAGTGATGAGAGCTCCAAGTGTCCCTTACACACTATCACTAGTGCCTCTTTCACACTATCTGACCAATACACAATGACTATTGTCCATGAGTAGAGTATCACCAGCAACTACACAAATACAATTATGCACCTGGCACTATATACCATTTACCATTATAGTCATTTGCATTCCCCCACCAATTCGTTTTATCGGAATATTTTACAGCCTGGTTACGGTTAGTGGAATACAAATATGAGTGGTTCCAGATTTAGGCGATAGGTGGCATGTGTTTGCCACTTTTGAGATGTTTCTTTCCCTTTGCATTGAGTGCAAACACCTCAAAATTAGTCGTACTTTGCAGCCTTCATAGTGTACATGTGCTTTCATGGTATATCTGTGTGTAAAATATTCCGATAACGATGCATTGGTGGGGGAATGCAAATGTTCTATTTGTGAAACAGGTATATAGGCCAGGGTCATAGCATGTGTTATGTAGTGCGGTGGTTACTCGAGTCATGGTAAATAGACATTGTGATGTAGTAAGATAGTGTGTAAGGGCACGCAGAGCTCTACCCATTAGCCCTCCCCCTTGCTAATCCATGGATCACCGCACACTCAGCTCAGGCAGGTGGTGACCAAGGGAGCCATCGCCGCTGGTTGGTGGTGGGCCGTCACTGTAACATGGGACCGGAAATGCTTGTTCTCATTGGTAGAGCTGTAGAGTGCTCGATTCTCATTGCTGAGAATGTGGTCACGGTGATATATGGATCCAGTGTACCATATAGAGAATAAACCTGGGGTTTGGCTCTCTCTCTTCATTTCACTCTTATACTCTTCCTTTCTCTTTTTGCCTGTATTGATTTCACTATAGCCTGCCTACACAACCACAGAATCGAGCCCTGGACCTTTACATGTGTCTTGTGAAATTAATATATAAGCCATGCCTACCTTACGGTACCACTGTCACAGCAGCCTCAAGCAGTTAACACACCACTGTCACAGCAACCTCAAGCAGTCCAAGCACCACTGTCACAGCAGCCTCAAGCAGTTAAGACACCACTGTCACAGCAGCCTCAAGCAGCTAAGACACCACTGTCACAGCAACCTCAAGAAGTTCAAACACCACTGTCACAACAACCTCAAGCAGTTAAGGCAACACTCTCCAAACAGTTGGCCTTACCCAGTCAGACCAGTGACTTAAAACTAGGTAGTCATCCTGTTAGTATAATATGACTGAGATGTTGTTCCATGGCACTGGCAGAATGGTATTTCAGTTAGGAAACAACTATAAAGCTACCACAAGTGTGCGCTGTCACAAACAAGTCAGTGCACACCCAAGGGTGAAAAAACCCTCACATAAATGCAACCCAGAACATACACACTGCCCTTCTGAGTATTTTAAGCATCCCAACAACTGGACATGTTCTACCAACACAGTACCCCAAAAAAGATACCCAAGCACCTACTACGGTGGAAACAATTGCTGAACATCTGCGGGCCTTCAGCATGGCACACTTACCTGCTGTGAACTCATTTTAATATTATTTTTTTAACGTTTAGTCAATGATTTCATAGACCAGTTAAACTTGAAACATTTGTTAAATGGCAGTTGACGTTCGTTACCTCACCTGTTGCTGGGGTACTTATTTGTTTGGGTGAAGCGAAAACTGAGTTACTTCTCAAGAACATCCCACGGAGTAGAATATAGTCTCATGGAACTAACAGACGAGTATTTCAGTGGGACAGCACTATAAAGCCAAATCACTGCACAGTTAAGGGTCGGTACCTGTTTCGGTACCTGTCTGATACTGATAGTGATATACACTGCTACGCCCTCATAGGAGAAAAAGACACAAAGTGAGGAGTGGTGGAAGCCCCCGATTTATTGATATATAATCTTAGCTACCGCAAGCACACACTCACTGAGCAGACCTATGTGCGATGTTGTTTGCATCTGATCTCACCCATCTTTCTCTATGAGTATAAATAAATTACGCCATTTGTTTATCGGCCTGGGAATGGCAGAGGCATCTTGTGCACGGTGGTGCCTTGTTGATGGGACGGTGGTGCCTTGTTGATGAGACGGTGGTGGCTTGTTGATGGGGCGGTGGTGCCTTGTTGATGGGATGGTGGTGCCTTGTTGATGGGACGGTGGTGCCTTGTTGATGGGACGGTGGTGCCTTGTTGATGGGATGGTGGTGCCTTGTTGATGGGACGGTGGTGCCTTGTTGATGGGATGGTGGTGCCTTGTTGATGGGATGGTGGTGCCTTGTTGATGGGACGGTGGTGCCTTGTTGATGGGATGGTGGTGCCTTGTTGATGGGACGGTGGTGCCTTGTTGATGGGACGGTGGTGCCTTGTTGACGGGATGGTGGTGCCTTGTTGATGAGACGGTGGTGCCTTGTTGATGGGACGACGGTGCCTTGTTGATGGGAGGGTGGTGCCTTGTTGATGGGACGGTGGTGCCTTGTTGACGGGATGGTGGTGCCTTGTTGATGGGACGGTGGTGCCTTGTTGATGGGATGGTGGTGCCTTGTTGATGGGGCGGTGGTGCCTTGTTGATGGGA
Source organism: Branchipolynoe longqiensis (assembly GCA_030323885.1). NCBI lineage: Eukaryota > Metazoa > Annelida > Polychaeta > Phyllodocida > Polynoidae > Branchipolynoe > Branchipolynoe longqiensis. Next base: position 24,473,575 of record CM059201.1, on the reverse strand, counting down.
TGGTGGTGCCTTGTTGATGGGACAGTGGTGGCTTGTTGATGGGGTGGTGGTGCCTTGTTGATGGGACGGTGGTGCCTTGTTGATGGGACGGTGGTGCCTTGTTGATGGGACGGTGGTGCCTTGTTGATGGGACGGTGGTGCCTTGTTGATGGGATGGTGGTGCCTTGTTGACGGGACGGTGGTGCCTTGTTGATGGGACGGTGGTGCCTTGTTGATGACCCGGTGGTGCCTTGTTGATGGGATGGTGGTGCCTTGTTGATGGGATGGTGGTGCCTTGTTGACGGGACGATGGTGCCTTGTTGATGGGGCGGTGGTGCCTTGTTGATTGGGCAGTGGTGCCTTGTTGATGGGGCAGTGGTGCCTTGTTGACGGGATGGTGGTGCCTTGTTGATGGGACAGGCGTGCCTTGTTGACGGGACGGGGGTGCCTTGTTGACAGGAGATATGGCGTTGAACGGGAATCCTTCGCCCTAGTGCCTGTGATAACGGCAACCTGATCTGACTTGTGCTCAGTGCTGCTGAGCCCAGCAAACACACGCTATCTCTGCTGGTGGAGATGGGCGGGTAGTGGAAGCAGGGGCAGGGGACTAGGACTGAGAGAGGAAGCAATGGGGAGTTAGTGTTAGTGTGGAAGTTTGTGATTAACATTCGAAAGCCGGTCTATGGAGAAACCAGAATGTAGTGAGTGAGTGGTGGAGGATTACTCAATTGTATGCAACAATTTGTATAAAGGTGACTTTTGTTGTTGTTGTTGGAAGGTGTTAGCTGTTCAGAAGGCAAACGGCTACAGAATCCATCGCCATCACCTAGATCATCCATCCACCACCATTTCCAGCCTGCCCTCTGTCATCGCCGCGTGTACTAGTTGTAGAGTAGATCCCCACCCTCCCACCTTCCTCCCATCTCATCGCATTGGCTGGGTCTGATGTGGTTATTCAACTCGCGAATACCACAGCCTTCCATTTGATCGCCTGTATAGAATGGGCGAGTGGGTAGGGTGGGCGCCTGCTAACCGTGTGACAGGTCATGAATGTAAAATATTCTGATTACGGCATTGGGGGGAATGCAAATGTTCTATTACTAAACAGGTGTACATGACCAAGCGCATGTATGTATATATATGTAAGTGCTTGTGGTGCCTGAGTGGGATGTAAATAGACATAGTGATGCTGGCAGGGCTGTGTGTAAGGGGCACTCAGGGCCTTCCCCCTCCCCCTCTGCTGGGTAGGATCACCACACTCAGGCTCAATGTTGGTGGTGGCCATGGGAGCCGCACAGCTTGATGGTGGTGGGCAGACGACTGGTAGCCATGGGGACCAGGAATGCTGGATCCCTATTGGTGGGGGCCAAGAATGCTTGTTTCCCATTGGGGGAAAGGGTTGGGGTGATACTCTACAATGAACCCATGTAACCATATAAATAATAAACCAGAGGGCTTGACTCTCTCTCTTCCTTTACATTTTATACTCTTCCTTTCTCTTTGTCTGTATTGATTTCACTATAGCCTGCCTACACAACCACAGATTCGAGCTTTAGCCATTCTACAAAACTGGAGACCTAGTCTTTACAATGGGTTAAATTTCCAGCGGAGACAAACCAAATACCGTCATAATATGAATTTATCCACTTGATTTGCAGCCAGCATTGTTAGGGATTGGCTGGTTGACCTGGTGGATTATTGTGGATTATTGTATTATGGTGGCGACAGTAGGGTATGGCAGTGGGGTTGTACTACACAACCACCATCAGTGACATTGTGTCCACCTTATCAGTCACTGACAATCTCTAATTGAATTGGAGTTGTGCCTTGCATTCATAGCATACTGGCGATTCTGAGTCGGTTTAATCAGTTGCCACCAATTTCCTTAGATTTGTGTGTGGGTGTGTGTGGGGGTGGGGGGAGGGGTCCATCTCAAAACTGTTGAGTTGATGTGTGTTGGCCAGTTGATGGTGTACACCGGGCATTACTCGCTCCTTAACCCCATCGTCGTTGTCTCACTCATCGCCGGTGTAGGACGTTCAAAACACCAACCACCCTGTTGAAAACACTACAGTAGTGTTTGGAACTTAAGTTCAAAACGCTACTGTTAAGTTCAAAATACTACCACTACATACGTCAAAAACACTACCCAAGTTCAAAACAGTATCATAACATGGCAGTGGGGGCTGTAAATTGTAATGCCGCAACTGGTACTGGCATTTGAAGCACGTACTAGTTGGTTTGGTTGCTGGGAGTTTTATGTCCTGGCAACATCTAAGGTCATATCAAACAGCATGTACTAGTAGAATACACTGATAGCACTGTGGCATCTGCACTATGTACACTGATGATGCTGCAGCAATTTTAGCACGTATTAGTAGTATATGCTGATAGCACTGCAGCATCTGCACCATGGATTAGTATATGCTGATGGTGATGCAGCAACTGCACCATGTATTAGTATACCCTGATGGTGCTGTGGCAACTGCACCGCGTATTAGTATTACGCTGATGGTGCTGCGGCGTTTGAAGCACATATTATATTATTAGTCGTATATGCTGCACACTGCCTCACCCTACTGCATACTGCCCCACCTTACTGCATAATGACCCTACTACAAATGACAATGACTATGCAGCAATTATATATAACAAAATATTGGAGTAGTGTTTTGACCTTAAATTAGAGTAGTGTTTTGAACTTAAGGATACTGTTTTGAGGGTGGCCGGAGTAGTGTTTTGAACCTACCTTCACCTAGGTTGAAAACACTACCATAGTGTTTTGAACCTAGGTTGAAAACAACTACCATAGTGTTTTTGTGGGGTAGTGTTTTGAACTTACTACACCGGGTCCTCCGCCCCCTCCCTCCCCCCCCCCCCCCGCCCCACCTCTTCCTCCTCCGCATCTACCTCCACCCACCGCCTCCTACGCAGTCCGCCCCTGTCGCCCCTGTCGTTCCTGTCGCTGTATGGAAATCAATACCCGATGTGATTTTTTTTCTTCCGCCCCCCCCCCCCCTCCATGCTGTCCTCGGGATCCAATGTCCGAGATGAAATAACGCGTCCTCTCGTGACGATATGGGTCCGTTCTCAGAAGTTGTGTACCAATAGTGTGACATCAGTACCAGAAAATCAAAATGCTGCCAAAGTCCTATAAGCAAGTTTCCTCAATGTGTATGTCCTTTTGCATCTGAATAATTGAAAATAAACATATTCTGGCATTTTTAAGTAGGTCAAATGATGCTCACACCCAATAAATAGCAGTATAGCATGGAAACCAATCTGACTCCAAAATCAAATATTTTCCACACAAAACTTGACATTTTTAGGACATTTCACATGCCACTTGCTTTATAAACAGTAGTAATAATAATTTGAAACCTCATTGCTATGGTTTTGTCTTATTTGTGAATATTAAAGAGAAAAGCAAGAAAATATTAGCAGAGTAACGGATTAGCAGAGTAACAAAGTGGAAACAAACAATTTTACACAAATGTTCGGCTCAAATTTCAATGTTTAGGGGCAATTTCAGGATTTATCTTTTACTATACCATAACTGGGTCCATGCATAGTGTCAAATGGTGAAAATAATTCCTGTACTGTATCTGTACTCAGTGTTTGATACAGAGTTTCATAGTATTTGCAAGTGGAAACGAAATGTTACGATGTTAATGACTCCAGAAAATGTTAACTATTTCATCATTTAAATTTTTTTTTTAGAAATAAATGTCTTCAACTTAATGAAGACATTGTATATGACCATTTGAAGTGAAATGAGCTGTTGTTCAGAGGTTTTCATTAAGTTTGTGACACTTTATTTTCAATGCTGTTGACAATGTCACAAATTAGTGATGTAATTTTCTATGTATTTAGCTACATCCATCCCAATAAGATACATAATACACAATATTAACATTTACTTTTGATCTAAACTATCTCCCACATTATTTGGCTAACTGATGAAATCTAAATATTGACACTCCAATAAAGGGTTTCTTTGAAATATGCATTTCTAGTAGACTACCTCAAGTGGTACACAGCTTCTGAGAACGACCCATATACGAGATATCGGATATATCAGGTGGGAGGGATGGGGCGGCATCCGCTTTTCGGTGTGGGATGGGGGGAGGGGGGGGGGGCGGCTTATCGCCAGGAAGCACCCATGCGCATACAGGTCAAGGCCAGTGTCGGATATGTAGGGAGCCAGGGACTATGTTTCCACTACAGAGTCAGCCTACAGCCGTGGACTCGATAACTGGCCGGCCATGCGTATTAATTTGATCCGGCTGGAACTATGTTTACCACCCAATCCAAACCAGTGCAGCGTGATATATAGTGTATACTATGTATTATAGCATGGAGGTAGACACGCTTGCTCCCACTCTCCGTCCCGAGACCATAACTAACCATTTGCTCACACTCTCCACACTGGGTCTTGATTGTGGAGCGACGTCAATATATATAATAGTCGATCATAATTTTACAGTGAAACGTAGTATCACTGTTAATTGGTATAATATGGATGCATGGTATTGCAATACAGGTGTAGGTATTGCAATACCTCAGGGAGTTTGACGCCCCTGCCCTGCAGAGTTGTAAACCACTGCCTTGTGGTACAGGTTCTTGACAGAACCGAAGGCTAATGGCTGGCGCACACCTCCCGTTTACGACCTAAATCTGCCCATTTCGTGCATAAAACTGGGTTTTAGTCATTGGATGTGGCGACCACCCGCGCACATCGCAGAGCCTTGCGATTCGCGA